>CAJVGC010000508.1:17079071-17153680 GCA_910822075.1 Senecio squalidus | reverse complement strand
CTCGCTTCTGGAACGTCCTTCGGAAATCTTTAGGAACGCGACTAGATCTTAGCACTGCATACCACCCTCAGACCGACGGCCAGAGTGAAAGGACGATCCAAACACTTGAGGACATGCTGAGAGCATGTGTAGTCGACTTCGGAGGAAGTTGGGACACTCACCTTCCCCTGGTAGAGTTCTCCTATAATAACAGCTACCATGCCAGCATCAAGTGCGCACCATTCGAGGCACTCTATGGACGTAAGTGTCGGTCACCGCTCTGTTGGCTAGAGGCAGGAGATCGACAACTTACGAGACTCGATATCGTCCAGGAGACCATCGACAAGATCACCACTATTCGTGAAAGACTGAAGACATCCCGTACCCGACAAAAGAGCTATGCTGACAACCGAAGTAAACCCCTCGAGTTCCAAGTTGGCGACAGAGTACTCCTCAAAGTATCTCCTTGGAAAGGGGTAGTCCGCTTCGGAAAGCGCGGTAAACTGAGTCCAAGGTTCACCGGTCCATTTGAAGTCATTGAGCGTATCGGTCACGTTGCTTATCGTCTCCAACTCCCTCAGGCTCTCGCGAATGTTCATAATGTATTCCATGTCTCACACTTGAAGAAGTGTCTGTCTGATGAGACCATCGTCATCCCTCTTGACGAGGTCAAAATCGACAGCAAGCTAAACTTCATCGAGGAACCGCTCGAAGTTGTTGACCGCGAGGTCAAACAACTCAGGCAGAGCCGTATTCCGATAATCAAGGTTCGGTGGAATTCCCGACGTGGTCACGAATTCACATGGGAGCGTGAAGACCAATTCCGTCAGAAATATCCACATCTATTCGAGAACTCTTCTTCATGACGGGACGCACCAAATTTCGGTACGAAATTTCTTTCAACCCGGGGAGAATGTGACAACCGTCTAATTTCCAGGTGCATTTGATAACCTATGTCTCTTTCGGTCTAACTAGTCTTTAACTTTTCAATAATCGGAACCGCGACAACGTCGGAATCCCTACCGGAATCAAATTAAATAAGTCCTAATACCAAGAAAACCCCTAATGAACTTTCCTAAGTTCATAACGAAACATACTTTAAAACTTTAGTTAACGAAAAGGTCCAACGAAACACTTGTACAAAATCAGGTAATAATATTTTGGACAAGTGTGAACTATTTGGACTTATATTGGACTATAATATGTATATTATGGCGTTTTAGGTGATTTGTGAGCGGAAGTGATTGTAAAATTTTTGGGAATGAAATTTGGGCGCGGAAGCGCTGCCCAAATTTCCGTAGAAAATTGTAAATCACTTCAGCGAGCAAAAGCACTTAAGACATAATAATCAAAAACGTTAAATCGGACTTTTGGACAAAAACGTGACAATTACCTTTTCGGACTATTTTAACTATACTTAACCTTGACACTTAAAGTTTAATAAAATTTTATCTATATTGTTATATAAGGACATAATAATATAACAACTAATTAAACTATCTTGGTATTATTAGGCAATCCGTGATTCCCGGCTTCCATATTCCGACCGAGTTCCGTATCTTTACTCTTCGCAATCCGTGAGTTACAACCCCTTATTTTATATGTATTTTGCATGAATTTTTGGGGGAAACATAAGAATAATTGTATTTGAAAACTTTATGAATCAAATTGCAACTTATTGAACTTTGACTTTTGAACTTATCGAACTTTGACTTTTGAACTTATAAACTATTTTGACTTGGAACTTATTGAACAAATTGAACTTTGGAACTTATGGAACTATTTTGAACGAACTATTTGAACTCTTATGCGTAAAACACTTTTACTCTACTTGAACTTACTGGCTTGCTCTATTTTGAACTAAACTAATTATTGATGCTTGTATGCGGACCGACCCTTGATGGAACTATAACATGGTCTTAAGTGACGGAACAACTATCTCTCTTTAAAACAAAACTACTTAGTGCCCAGCTACTTTTCTAGAACTTTACACACTATTAACTACAGAGCCGTATAGTAATTATGGGTTTCGATACTTAGGAAAGAACCGTTCCTTGCTTAGATGGCAGTCTAAGTACATATTACTAAGAACTTGAACAACTTCCCGTAGGATAGGCGGGAAGAGGGGCCTCACGGTTGAACAATCGGATTAGTGTGAACACTTAAATTATAGATGCCAAGAGGTTGATACAAGAAATCTAATTAGTTACTTACGCATAAATTTACGAACTTTTTAGCGATTGATTTCCGCAACTACAATTTGACTAAATTTGATTCTACTTAGTCTTTACAACTTAGGGCACCAATTTCGCCCATTACTCGAACTTTAAAAGTATATAAATTTTAAGCGACCTTTCTCCGCTAACTCTCTTTCGGAAACTTTTACTTATATATATTTTACTTATATTTTTGCCGAACTACGTAAACTGTAACTCACTCACTACTTTCGTAGTTGACATTTTATCTTATGTTTCAGGAAATTAGTGTAAGTATGGAATGCATGGCATGGACGGGTCGAGGCGGTCGTGTGAGATCTGACTTGGGAAAAGACTTGTCCACTGTTTCTTTTGGGAATTTTTAATGAAATCTTTAAACTATGTATTCGTGTACTAAACATCTTGGTTGCTTTGAATTGTAAACACTTTTATTTTAATTAATGACTTGAACGCCGTTATGTTTTATATAACCCGTGTAATGATCTTCCAGCTCTTCACATTCCGTGTTTCCGCTTTAGCGGGGTGTGACAGACTTGGTATCAGAGCACAGGTTATAGAGAAAAACGGTTTTAATAATTTTTCAAAAATTTTCGAAACCAAACTATAACCAAGGCTTTCGGAAAATCATTTATGGGTCTAAACATTAGAGAATTAATTTCGCGATTGCATATTTATTTTTAACTACGCATGGCCTGATCACCCATGCCTAGTTCAAAATGGATTATGCAAGGACGGAACGTAATTACTAATGTTAACGGTTTTGAGTCAAATTTCCCGGTACTGTCTTTTCCCGATTCTCACGCGACTGACCCGTACATGCATTCCTTACACATTTCCTTATTATTATTTGGTATCTTCTAGTACTCACGAAACTCATTATTCACAGATCCGTCATGTCTCACTCTTCGCGATCGCGTTCACCGTCACACTCACAGTCTCGCTCCCTACCTAGAGCCGCATCGCCTTCCGAGGGCCGCACCGCTTCAGAGAGCCAGCGACACCAGACCACCGATCCCACGGAGGACACCTCCATGGCGATCTCTAGCAGCATCGGGTCCAGCCCGAGGGCTGTGCTACCACCCCCTCCACCGGTACCCGTTTCCGCCACACTCCACTACCGGGGCCCGCGCACTAGGTTGACCGCGCGAAAGCAGGTCATCCTCCCGGGTCGTCTGCCGGATAGGATGGCTGCCCGTCAGGAGGGACCATCCCAGCCTATTCCATCCCACCTACCCTTCAGACACCCTCCAGAGGTCCCACGGAACCCTACCATGGACCACTACTCCTGGGAGAGACAGTTTGAGCGCGAAGAAATGCAGCGCGCCAGAGACGCCGAGGCCGCGAGGCAGAGGATGCCTCCTACTCTTCAACCTCCCCCACCGGCCGCGTTCCTTCACTTGCACCGCGAAGTGCGGGGACTGGCCCAGGAGACCCAGCACCAGGGGCACCTTATCAGTGAGGTTACTGACTCTGCGCAACGGTTGTCGGAGCAGGCGTTGCGATTCATCGCATCGACCCGAGCTACGGCCCGAACTGTGCAGCGCCTCATTGGTGTGTGCCTGGTGATGGGCACGTTGATTGTGGTTATGGCAGCCAAGATGTTTCTGGATAGGCGCCATTAGTTATTTCTTTTTATTGTATTGTACTTAGTCTAGTCGTAATTTTCTCTCTGTACACGGCATAGACCTTTATTATCTTCCTTTCATGTATCGTATCAGTATTTCCCATTTCAGTACTTGTACCAAACTTAATTATTATTAATGAAATTCCTATCTTTTATCTTTATGCTTATCATATCTTGTGAATTGGGTACTTGTTACAATCATTATAATTCTATCTCTTGAATCATAATCTTGCGTGTACTACTTGATCATTCATCCTAATCTTGTGTTGTAATCATATATGGTCACTAAACTGCATTCTTATCATATTCTATTCGTGCGTTCTAAACTAAATATGTTCTTCTGATTATGAACACACTTTTATACTTTGAATGCCATTACGAAACGCTTGATATTTTGAATACTATTACGAAAGACTAATTTGCCGGCGTTGTTGATGGTTTTGCCAACAATGCCGAGGATACGAACACTTTTATTGCCAATGACTAAACATCGATCGTCATGTTGCGGACGTTGTACAACATGGTCGTGAGATAACACTAAAATTCCCGATACTACCAAGGACATTAGTTGCTATTAATCCCTTTGAAAAGGACCGTTAGTAGATATGGATAGCGCTATTAGGGTAGATTGACCCTCACCACAACGCCAAATAATGATGGTGCATAATGCTAAATGGGTAGGCTTTAGGCTTAGCAACGATCATTGGGCAATACTTAGGATTGTCACATAGTCGCGCTATGACAAACACGAATACTATACTGTACACATGTTTATGTGATAACTATTTGAATACTAATACTTTATGCATGGTTATGCGGCAACTATTTAAAACTATACTTTAAGCAATTTTTATGTGCGTCGAAACTTGAATGCTTTTACTTAAACTTGTAGCTCACTAACTACGTCTCCCGTAGTTAAAACTTGACTCGTATTTTCAGGAAACGAGTAAGCTTGGGAACGATGCTAATAAACTTATGGGCTGATGACTTCAAGAATGGGAAAGGGTTCGGGTGGTTTGGCTATGAACACCTATTTTGTATTCGAATATGTAAACCATGTTTTTAACTACAATGTAAACTTTGATGTTGTCTTTTATTTAATATAACTTGGCGTTTATCTATAACTTGTTATCGAATGCTATTGCTCTTCGCATCTCGTGTTTCCGCTTTAGCGGGGTGTGACAGATGGCTGGGGAAATTAGAGGTCCGAAAAAATACCAACTTGATGAATTGACCAATTGAAGAAATGGTTTAAGCGATTCTCGGATCTTTTGTTGTGGTGGAGCACAAATTGGATTACATCTGGGTTTATTTTTTTGAGAAGATTTGGTAATGAATTGAGGAGATTACGCCAGTTTCATTGATTTATTGTGAAAATTTTCTTGATTGATTTGGGGATGAATTTCTGGGTTTAATTTGGGGATTTATTTTCTGGGTTTATGATATTTGCAGCAAATATATTTGGGGATGAATTTATGGGTTGAGGACTGTTGGTGTTAATTAGATGAGTGAAGGTGGTTAAAGACTTTAATGCCCTCGTGTGGAGGGCACGTGACCTGGTTTCCGTTAAATATAGACGGACGTTTGAGAAATGGACCACCGGTGTAACGAATTTACAACAATGGGGACTAATGACATAATTATTTCAAAAAAGGGTCGAAATTTAAGTACAAATATAGGGACCAACTATGTAATTTACTCTTTTTAACTTAATGAGGTGTAGATTTATCCCCTAAGAGCACCCGGAGGGGGGGGGGGGGGGGGGGGGGGGGGGGGGGGGGTCTCGCTCGTTGTGGGGGTGAGAACGAGCCCCCCCTCTCGTTATCACTCCGTGGATGGTCGTGCTGGGGTCGTTGTCGAGCCACCGTTGTGTGGACAACGGGCCGTTGTAATTTATTTTATTTTTCTTTCTTTTCTTGTTTATTTTCTTTTCAAGTGTTTGGTTTACACTTCGATTTCTTTTTTTTTCTTCGATTTGTTTCTTTGGTTTGATTTCATGTCGATTTGTTTTTTTGTTTTTGCAGGTTTTTAGAAAGAGGAAGAAGACAACTTTTGCAGGTTTGTTTTATTTTTTTGTTTATTAACATATTTATCTTAAAGTTTGGTTTATTTACACTTTTAGCTTGTTTTTAATTTTAATCTACATAAATGATAATTTGTTTTAAACTTTACAAAAATGTATTTTTTTAATTATTGTATTGTATTTTTTTTTTATTTTATGTATTTGTATTTTTATTTTAATTATTAAAGTTTTATTTTTTATTTTAATAAAATGTTATATTCTTTTAATTATTTATTTATTTTTAATATTAAATGTTTTAAAAAAAAAAAAATAATAATAAAATAATCCCACGACACAACCCATGTCCTCGTTCTTCAACTTTTTACCCCCAGCTCACATTGTCTGTCATTATCGCTCTACTATAACCATTTAAATTCGCATTTAAATTCTTGACTACTCCATTGCCACTGGTAGCCTGGTAGGTAACTAGTGTGAAGAATAACAAGCATGTCATTTGCCCATTTCTCCTTGTCCTCTTCTTCTTTCACTTTTCTACCACCAGCAAGACCACCGGCAACCACCACCACCCGGCCACTCGCCGTCCATTTTGCTCATTCTCAACCTTCCATCTCAACTACATCAGCAGCAACAACTAGTTTAAGTAAAATTGTAAATTCTGGCGTTATTGCCTGTCTTCGCGCCAAAAAGTAACTAACTTTCATTCTATTCTATTCTGTCTTCAAATCATAATATAACTCTACCTCATTATGTAGCGCGGATATAGCATTGGAAGCTGCACGGGCTGCGATTAACGCTGGAATCTCCGTTGTAAGTATATGCTAAAAACTTATCTGCTCTTATCTAATTTGAACCCATTGTATATATAGAGTCTAGTAACTTTCATCTAACTTATCTAACAAGGACTAGTAGTACTGCTAAATTCATAACCTTGTTTAATTGAATGATTTTTCGACACAGTTTCCTACTTAAATACTGCGTATACGTTCAGAAATAAGCGAATTTGGAACTAGAGATGTCTAGAAACAAAAATAATTTAAGCTTAGCAAGATATCGAATCTGCTTTAACCTTCTTTTTTACATTTCACTTTCCGGTTTGCTAAAGGAAGGATTAAGTATTGATCAAGTGTGACATGAACGGGGATATTGTTTCGTCTAAAGTTATATTCCTGTTTAAATATATGTGCAATTTCTTTTACTAGGTTATTGGGCATTTAATGAAGAAAACAAACACCTATAACAAGGATATAGAATCGGTTTGTCAAAAATAACATATATTTTTCATAGCTATAAAAATGGTTGGCTTCTATAGGAGTGAAACCTTTTAATGTGGTACTTGTTATCTTTTGACAAACGAGCAATGTTTCTTGATTTGCAGCTGGAGATTGTGGTTTCTACCCCAGGTGTGTTTGAGGTTGTTTAACATAAATTAACCTATTCGTTTGTATGCATATCTGGTTAATGATCTTGAAAGCTGATATTTTCCCGTGTGTTTATTCTTTAGGTTTTACATCAACTGGTGCAGGATTTTCCAAGCACAACTCTAGGAGTAAGTGTTTCATAGTTATCAATTGACAACCGAAATAATATCTTGTTTAGTACATTTTTATGTTTGTGGACATCCTGTCGAGTGTTTAATTGGTCTTACATATTTTCAATTACAAAAAAATGTTTCTTTTGTAGATTTTGTGGTTAGTTAGAATCGAATTCCGCTTATGTCTCCAATTTTCGTTGTGACGGTATTCTAATATCTTTTAGGTTGGCACTGTTTTGAATACTCAAGATGCCGAAAATGCCAAAAATGCTGGAGCAAAATTCATCATGAGTCCTGCAATTGTAAAGGCATGATACAAATTTATTTAGTCATTTTTATTGCTTACAGAGTTCATCTCTTCCAGACAACTCTTCTTATTAATATTACCAAAATGATGTTTCTTCCATACAAAGTAACTCCTAATTTCAAAAAATAGGTGATACATTTGTCCCAAATATCGTATAATTTAACGAATATATTTCATAGAATTGTATATAAATGTTGTGCATTGTGACCATGTCAAAAGTATTTTGTTGGGGAATTGAGGAGGTGATTCTTTTCAATCACAAAAGCACGATTTTGTTTAGTTTTTTCCTTTTGAATTTTTTATGCTGTATATTGCGTGCAGGGCATTCTGGATCAGGACAGTGATGATTTGCTTTATATACCCGGTGCAATGACCCCAACAGAAGTAAGTATGAAAATATATTTATTCTCTTCTTGCTTATAGTGGGTTTTGGTAATTTATTGTTTGAATCAAGTCAAAGAGAAAACTAATCTAAATGCATTTTCTCATTATTACAAGGATCCGTGTTTATCGGGAGTGGAAAATGGACGGGTTGGGTACCAGGTCAAATACTTTTGATGCAGGTCAAAGTGTGCTGGGTTGGGTTGATCGAAACACTATTTGTCCAAAAATTTTAAAAATGTTATATAATTATTTTTATGTCAATGTGAGTTTTATTTTGTTTTAGTGTGTCAAATGCGAGTAATAAACTTATTTTCTGATCAATTGACTCATGAAGTTTAATGCATAAAAGTACGATTTGGGGAACTTTTGACCCGTTGAAACCCATTTGACCCGTTTCCTTTAAAGCTATATTTTATATTATCTGTTTGACTCATTAGAGATCAATCTTAACCTGAACTAACCCTTTCATTAGTAAATGGGTCGGAACCGCCACATCTATCTATCTGGAGTCCTAGTTTAGCATGATCTTGCTCATGTTTAGTCCTGTATGTTTATATCAAATCCACTATGTTCCTTGGTATAATTTGAATCACTTACTGTATCAATTTCTTTTTTTTCTAGCATGTGTATTCTTCAGTTCATCTTCAGCTCATTTAATTCCTTTTGATTTTACAGATACTGTCGTCATATAATGCTGGTGCCAAAATCGTGAAGGTTAGGTGCACTCGTGTCTGTCGCTCTTACACAATGCACTTGTTTAAGCAGAATTACAGTCTTTTGCATGGCTTAGGATACTTTTTGGATACTTTGGACCTATGTGAACAGTTACTTTTCTATATAGTTTTTATGAAAGAACTTTCTATACAGACGAACATCTCTATGCTTAAAGTTCGTTTTTCCTCCAATGATATTAGAAATTTGTGCTATCTTGCAGTATAAATATTAATTTGTAAATCATATAAACTAATAGAAAGTGTTACGATAGTAATTTTCACCATAAAAGTGAAAGATAATTATAATAAAGTCAACTTGGCCACCTATGAATTTAAAGTTAGTAAACAATAAAAATATAATGATGTTTGGGGTAATGTTGTATGCATATAATGGGGCACTAATGTTAGTGCATATTTTTTCTGTGTTTTTGTTTGGGTATGACAGGTATATCCTGTTTCAGCAGTTGGTGGTGTTCGGTACATAGGAACTCTAAAGAGGCCTTTTCCTCATATTCCTCTAGTCGCATCTCAAGGAATAACAATCGGTAGGTTTTCTGTAGAAATGAAAATTTAGACCCTTTTGCTTATGAATGGGTCGATTTGGGTTACGTTTTCTCTCAAACAGGTCAAATGAAAAAGTTAAACTTAAAAGGGAACAGATCAAAGGCTCGAATGTGATAAACGGGTTGAAAGTCGGCCAAGTATATATTTTTATTACATTCAACCTCACTGTATCTTAACCATATTTAACACATTAATCATCAATAATAAAAAGTCGAGGTTTTCTGACAAATAAGTGGTTGTGACCCTATTGGACCCACATTTGAAAATTACTGATTCTACCAAACTCCATTTGACCCGTTACCCAATCTGCCCAACTTGCCACATCTCGTTATGTATGATTCAAATTCCATTTCTTATGAAACTTCTAAAGTTGGCTTGATGCAACTGTTATTGTACAGATTCTGTGGGAGAGTACATTGCTCACGGAGCATCATCAGTTGTGCTCTCTGATGCTATATTTGACAAAGAGGCAATGGCTCAAAGAAACTTCAGCGAAATATATCAACTCGCACAACTTGCAGCTTTGAAAGGCAATGAAGCTGTAGAAAGGTGATCCCTTTCTCATTTACTCACTTATTTGATTTTTCTTATGTACTCAAACAAGTGTATCTAAGTGTTAAGCAATCAGAGGTAGCAAAAATGAGCGGTTGCGTACGTGCTGAAAGGGGCTGGGCAGGGTTTGGGTCGAACTGAAATGCTTCCAAATTTTCAATCCTTCTAATAAACGATCAGGGTGTCAAATATGATTAACAGACTATATTAACTTAATAATAAGATGCTTTTATGCATTAAATATAAACTTTGAGTCACTTTCGACCAATTCGACCCGTTTTAACGCGTTTCCTTTTTAATTATTCTAATGTGAAGCGAAAATCATATAAAAAAAAGCACTCAAGAAGGACAATGTTTTTAGGGTGTGTTGGATGTGCATGTAAACTGTTTATTAGATTTTGAAGTGGTAATAATCTGAGTTTATGGCAATAACTGTAGTTTATTACGAGTATTATTTAGAGTCAAAATTGTTAAATTTGGAAAAGCATGTAAGCAGTTGCTGAAGTACATCTAGTACAAATGAAGCTATATACGAACTCCGCCTTTAAATAAATTGATCCTATAACTGTGGTAAGTGTTTGATGTCTCCTTTATAAGAACTTACTTCAACTGGTAATAAGATACATTTCGAATTTCGTAAGCACTAGAGGTGATAAGATGTGAGGTTTGGGTAACGAGTTGAAATGGGTCTTTTTTCTTTTAGGACCGGTTGAAACCGGTCTGGCCAGGTTGGGTTAACCCATAAACATTTTTGGTCCATTTTATTTTATGATTACAAAAACCATACTATTACGACATCTATCTAACCTTTCGACATGACCATTTTGACCCATTTGAGAACAAACAAAACCCATATGGACCCATCATTAGTAAATGGGTCGAAATTGTCATTTGATTTAAACAAGTAGACAACAAGAATCGAATGCACGTGAGTTGTTATTTTTGCTATGAATGTGGAGTTAAGAAATGATAATGGCTCTCTGCTCATGCTCAAAGCTAAATTGATTTTGTACATTTATGTCGTTAATTAGCGTTTGTTTCATTGTGCTTGAATTTGCATTTTGGTTTCTCAACATTATCTTTATGTTTTTTTATCTTGGTATGTGTAGGAAGAGAAAGATCTCCCCTGGCTGATATCATGTCAGCATCTGCCTTTTGATCCAAATGGAAAACTGGTAAGAATTATTTTTTTCATTAAACGTGTATTTTTTAGAGCTAGTTCCCTTTAGTGATTGTATTAAAATATGATTGCAAAAAGCTATAATATAACCATAGTTATCTGATTGTTTGGCGAATTAATGAATTATGTCTTATTTAAGCCGTTTCCTTTTGAGCTACTATCTTTAAACTTAATCCATTTGACCCGTTGGTAACATTGTAGAACCCACATCAATCCCATTTAGAGAGAGCAGTTAAAATTAAAGACTCCAATTACCCATATAGTCTAGCCTCTTATATAGATTGTAGTTACATGAATGTAACTGAAACCCGCCATCTTAATCGCTTGTTTTTCTTTCGCTTTTGTTTTCTTCTCTTATAACACTTTGGGCATGACTTAGCATGCTGAAAATGAACATGAGAGGATCCCAGTCTCTTTCTTGACAGTAAAAAAGGAAACCCAACCAGTTTACGAGCCGCTAGAAGTTTGTTAATCTACACTGTAAAAATTCTCAATCTGAATTATTTTTTTATATGTGATGTATTGATTTATTTCCTTGTTACATGATACAGATGTTGTGAAGCAATGTAGCTATTGAAGGTTGAAGAGGTATTGGTGCTATGCACTTCTAAAATTTTGGCAGAGTTGTAAATATTATTCCACATCAGTTTATGACACGAATTGATGATACTTTAGCAACTAGTGTAATATGTATGCGTTGATCGGGTCGATCTTAAAAGACTACCATAAGTTCGGTGTTGCAAGAATAGAAATAACATACTAATTATAGCAATAAATTTCATTTGAGGATGTTAAAAATAGCTCAAATAACATTCCATACTAATTATAGCAATAAATTTCATTTGAGGATGTTAAAAATAGCTCAAATAACATTCCCATTTTCATCTACACTTATCTCCAAAACCGATTCCATAAAAAATGATGTCACATTAGTAGTCGGGAGTAATTTAACAATCAGCAAACACAAGCTTTCTTCCATAACAAAAATCAATCCGAAAACGGTAACATAATATAGGAATGAATGTGCTAAAATCATACATGAAATGTAAAGGAAATAACATTTTCTCGTGTGCTAAAATCATACATGAGCTAATCACCAGAATAATCACGTATCACTTACACTTTACAAAAATAATCACCTGATTCGCGACGAATTTCTCGCGACATTTTATCGTCGCGAGAAGTACATAAAACAAAATCAGACCAATAAAAATCAGACACGTCGTCGCGAAAATGAATATTGACGCGGGAAATGGATAGTGTCGCGACAACGTGTCGAATTTTTATTGGTCTGATTAAAATATGTGTATTTACGCGACGAAAAAAATGTCGCGAGAAATCCGTCACGAATGAGGTGATTATTTTTATAAAGTATAACTGATAGGTGATTATTATGGTAATTTGCTATATATATATATATATATTTGATATATATATATAGATTGGGGTTCAATAGGGATCCCTTTTTTGCTAGAGATCCAGGGATCCCCTTCTCAGCCACAAGATCACCTAAATTGTGTGGCTGAGATTAAAAGTTGACTTTAATGAATTTATAAGGAAAAGACACGGAGGGGTAATATGGTCTTTTTACCTTTTTCCTTTTTTTTTTACTCCCACGCGCTTTTCCTCACTTTTGTCTTTTTGTCTTTTTGCTTTTGTGTCACCTTTTCATACTTTCTCTCTCTTTAAAAGTATGAAAAGGTGACATTTCTCTCTCTGTAAAAGTTGAAATGTCACCTTTTCATACTTTCTCTCTCTTTAAAAGTTGAAATATATTTTAAAAAGCAAATCATTTATTTTATTGGGTTGTAAATTAGAATATGTAGGGTTTATGATTTTAAAAAGCAAATCACAGGTGATTACTAGACATTTGGTTACATTTTACATCAAAGAACTAAGGCACTAAATTATAAACAGTTTCTTAATGTAAAAACTACATAATCACAGGTGATTAAATAAGCATTTGGTGACATTTTACATCAACATACTAAGACATTAAATAATAAACAGTTTCTCAATGTAAAAACTACATAATCACAGGTGATTAAATAAGAATTTGGTGACATTTTACATCAACATACTAAAGAAAATTATTAATAAAATCACAGGTGATTACTAAACATTTTGATGACATTTTACATCAACATACCAAGACATTAAATAATAAACAGTTTCTTAATGTAAAAACTATATAATCACAGGTGATTAAATAAGGATTTGGTGACATTTTACATCAACATACTAAAGAAAATTATTAATAAAATCACAGGTGATTACTAAACATTTTGATGACATTTTACATCAACATATAAGGCACTAAATTAATACAATCACAGGTGATTACTAGACATTTACATCAAGGTACTAAGGCACTAAATTAAGAACCTTAAATGTATTAAGGTATTAAGGCACTAAATCACAGGTGATTTTCTTTACAATTTGTTGACTACAAAATTACATTTAAGATATTTAGTGACTTAATTTAATAAAATCACAAGTGATTACTAAACTTTTTGTAACATTTTACATCAACATATATTATTAATGAAATATATGGGGTCCGAAATGTTGACAGATGGGCAATTAATAAAATAGAAAAGTCTATAAATTAAAGGACGTGCAAGCAAATGTGAAAATAAAGCCAAATCTGAAAAAAAAAAATGGGTTTCATTAGTATTAATTTATTCGAATAATTCATACTTTGAACCTCACCTAATACATTTAAGAGTTAATTTCACCATAGATAGTCAGTCAGCTCCTTATAGGCTGCACATGGTCAATTTTTTAATTTACTTTAATTTGAAAGCTACTTTAATTTTTAATTTACTTTAATTGAGTAATAGAAGGCCAAATCCAACGACTATTATCACAAGCCCCCATTTCCTTTAATTTAAAATCACAGGTGATTACTAAACATTTTTGTGACATTTTACATCAACATACTAAGGCACATTATTAATAAAATCACAGGTGATTACTAGTTGATTAATTAACATTTTTGTGACATTTTACATCAAGGTACTAAGCCACTAAATTATAAACAGTTCTTAATGTAAAAACTTTAGAATCACAAGTGATTACTAAACATTTTTTATGACATTTAAGGCACTAAATTAATACAATCACAGGTGATTACTATAGATTTTGTGACAATTTACATCAAGGTACTAAGACACTAAATTATAAACAGTTCTTAATGTAAAAACTATAGAATCACAGGTGATTACTAAACATTTTGGCGACATTTTACATCAACATACTAAGGCACTAAATTAATAAAATCACAGGTGATTACTAAATAAAAAGTCCAAGTAATGATTTTTACAACTTAAATCCCCAAATTACAAAATACCCAGAAAGCAAAAATTAATAAAAACTAAGATCTGAACAAAAAAACAATAAAAATAAAATAGAACTGTGACATACCTCTTAATTGAAAATGAAATCAGTTGAAGAGTTGCAATGAAGCATGAAGGAAAGAAAAAAGAAACATGTGAATTTAAGGTGTATTTATTTTTTATTTAATTGGGATTGCTATTGGAAAGGTGCATGAATCTTTTTTTTAAAATAAGGTTTCTTTGACTAAAATTGATTTTGAGTTAGATTTGGTAGTGGTCCAGTTACAACAGCGGCATCATCTGTCTATTTTTTCATTCAATCGATTAGTATAAAAAAGTCAATAACATCATAATAAATGAGATATTATACCTGATGTGGATCTTCAAGTAGTTGTTTAATTTTAAGAATTTTAGTTTGTTCGTCATCATCAAACAAACCACCGTACGGATCTGGATCGTCGTCATCATATTGTTGAGCTGATTGGGGAGTTAAATGATGTTTTAAAGGCGGCTGCGGCGGAGAGTGGTGGTTCCTCCGTCGTCATCGCCGGTGATTTTCACCTAATAATTTATGAGAAATTGGGGGAAGACTCAAAAGTGAGTGAGTGATGTGAGGTTTGTTGGTGGAAACAATTACACATAGGGGCGCGTGTAACTTTAATATTTTTTCAATATGACTAAAATACCCCTCCGTGGGTTTGATCTATTAATGAAATTGTGTGGCTCTAAAGGTGATCCCTGGATCTCTAGAAAAAAAGGATCCCTATTGAACCTCACCCTATATATATATATATATATATATATATATATATATATATATATATATATATATATTAATTCAAAAGGAATGAAGACAATTAAAAAGGATATGAATAGTAAAAGTTGTTCACGTGGGAAAGAGCACAAAGGAAAGAGGAAAAGAAAAGAAAACCCAATTGGTTTTGGGCTTGGGCCTTTAAGCCGAATAACACAAAGAGAAAAAGGGCTTCGCCCAAGAAACAAATAAAAAGGAGGAAGACAGTTGGTGTGCAACGGTGTAGGTTTCGACGACAACAAAAAGTAAGGAGGGAGGCAGCGAATAGTGGTTCAACGGAATGAAAAACGAGACGGAAAGCGTTTTTAGTTTCTTGTTATTTATTTTCGAAGTTTGATAATGAGGTGTTGAGTGACACAACATAGTTGAATCGTTTGGTATTGATTATTATTTTTGAACTTATTTTTAATATTAAGATCTTTTCTTTTATTATTGATCGTTGCGTTTTAATAATTATTAGTAGCTAAATTTCTTTGCATTCGAATGATGTGATTAGTTATGTAGGTTGCTAGTTTATAACATAGATGTTTGAATTGAATTGTATGTTTAACCGTAAAACCTTATATAATTAAGTTTTATAACATTGTTAAATCCTTTTATATAAAACGATAGTAAGTGTGTTTAGTGACAAACACGACTTCATAAGTATTCGAGAGGAATGTGTGAAAACTTATAAAACGTTTTATGAATATGATTCATCCGTCTATAATTAATCTAAAGACAATAGTATACGAGAGGGACCAGTGTTAAGAGAATTTGGTTATTAAACTTAATTGTGTAGGTCAATATTTAGTTTATGAAAAAACCGGACTAGGTAATTGAAAGACTATTCGAGAGGAAGTCTTATAAGGTTAAAACATATAATCGGCTTAGGTACGTAATGCTTAATTGTCAAACGTAGAAGTTATACACGAGAGTTGTGATAATACATGAGATGACTAAAGTTTTAATGAGAAACGAGAGTCCAGTTAAATACCTAGTAACTGATTCAACATAGTTAGATATCAATTAGCAACTCAATTGTGAACTAGTCCAAGTGAATGTGATTTTAATCACTACTTTCTAAACCAAAATCTATTTGCAATTCTTACGAATCAATTGTTTCACTTAAAGAATTAGTTTAAGCAACGTGACAATTCCACCATAACCCAAACTTTCTGTTTTATAAATTCTTAATTAAACTTTAAACATCAGTCCCCTGAGAACGAACCTGACTTACATAAGCTATACTATACATGATTAGGTCCACTGCCTAAGTGTGTGTAGTCAAGTTAGGTATTTCTTGTTTTTAAAAATAAACTAGATTTTACACATCACTAGTTCAAGAAGCAAGGAGTTGATTTCTTTATTTGTTGCTCCGTGTTAATCTCTAACCTCAAGCACGTGTGCATACGAAGAAAAAAAATAGATTAGTTATTTTCGCTATCCAAAATCTGAACCCGAATTTTTGGATATCCGTATTCGGGTATCCGAAAATCCAAAAACTTTTAAAAAATATATTTATTTTTTCATTTTTTTTTATTTATTTAAAAGGATAACACACATTTTTTAATAAAAATATTGAATATTTCATAAAACTCTATAAACTAATAAATCAACAAATTTTGTATAAACATATAAATATTTGAGAATACTAAAAAAAATAATTCAAAATTTCGTATATTCGGGTATCTGAAATTTCGGATTTCCGAAATTTTTGGGTATTTTGTATCGGATTTTTCGGGGGGAGGGGGGGGGGGGGGGGGGGTCGGATTATTTTGAACACCCCTATGCATCTTAGTTCGTTTGTTGGGTAGTCATCTAATCTATTTTTATTGTTTATAATCTATTTCGTGTTTTTGATTGACCTTTTTACAAATCACAAGTGTTATAAGTTGTTGTATAAAATTGTTTTAAGGTTTTGGTATGTAAATATGTAAAAAAGGGGTTTCCGTTAGTTATTCTGTTAAGGAGACAAAGCGTTGTGTTAAAAGTGTATAATTTTCTTAATTCTGGAATGATAAAGGTTTTAATAGTTTTATAATGGTGATTTAAGATAATTAAGGAGTTATAAGTTTTAAAAGTGTTTTTGGATGTAAAATTTGTCGTCTAAAAACTTTCAGCAATCTATCCAAAAATTTGTTATGTGTTCAGGGGGTCATATATCCTTTATAAAAGGTCTTTTGTTTTGAAATAGGTTGGGTTATCTTTCAAATGGCTATGATCTCAAAGTGTAATTCATTGGTTAATTGGATCAAAAGTGTAAAATACCGTCATGGGTACAATCCGAGAAAAGTTTTAAATAAAGTTTGTGTCGGTTTCGTATTTTCTTACTCGGTAATATAGAAAGATGAGAGCTTTGAATTTTTATTTGAGGTTCTTACAGATGTTAAGTAGCTACGTAAAATTTTCTTTGAATTTTTGAAGTCTTAAAGTATTTTTTCAAAAATCGTTTAGGACTAGTTGTCCAGTTAATTCAACATTTTGCGTATTGTGTTATCAAACGTTTATGAAATATTTGCGAGGGTCTAAAATTCTCGAATACATTATTGGGTGTTAATAACTGAGTAAAGTGTCCAAAATAATTGTTTATATTTCTAAGTATATCATTTCATCTAGGAAGTTCAAAACTCTATTCATTGCATTGGGTGTATTCATATCGTAACTTATTTTCAAGGAACTAAGGTGAGTTTCGTAACCCCTATTTTAAATGTTTTCAACTATTTGGGAAAAGACATAGCTTCTTTTATATGAAATGTTTACAAATTCAAATGTTTGCTGTTTTTGGACGTATAAAGTATGTTGTAGCTATATGTATATACATTTGTCTATGTGGACTTATTGAGAATTTGTCATGAGTTGATAATATTCTTGCAATTATAAATTTTTGTGTCGTACTTATATGTGTGTGGACTTATTGAGAAGTTGTCATGTGTTGGCAATGTTCTCGTATTACAATTTTCCGTGTGGACTTTATGAGAAGTTCATGTGTGGGCAATGTTCTCGTATTACAATTTTATGTGTGGACTTTATGAGAAGTGGTCAGGTTGGCAATGTTCTCGGATACAAATGTCTGTGTGGTTCTTTGCATTTTAGTTTTACACATATTGTACAAAAACTCTTATAAAATATCGTTTGTATTACATATTTTGAGATTTCAAGTTATAGATTTCGTATGATAAAGAAGATGGTATTTTCTTTTCATTTCAGTTACAAACTACATATTTTGTTACAAGAGTTTACGTTACACTATTTCTCTTAAACTTTACGAACTCATTAACTTGACGTTTTTAAGTTATGTTTTTAGGTAACGATCAGTCATAGGATGGACAGAGACTTACATGGACTTAGAAGGCTATATTTTGCATTTTAACATTTTTGTTTATTATTATGAACTTTATTCATGTCTTGTATTCGTTATCCGTTTCAACTCAATACTATATTACATTATTATTTTGTGGATTGACTCGATAAGACATAAGTATTTGCTTATGATTGTACGATGTTATGACACATGGTTGCATTATAGATATATTCTCTTTTAATATACAATGCGTTATGACGATCGTCAATCGTGTTGCATCCAACGTTTCCGCTAACAGTGAGGTGGGACACATCAGGGAGATTGTTGGGTTATTCAAATAAAAGTATTTTACCACAATGTTAGATTATAGAAGCCCAACCAAATGTAAGCCCAAACCCGTATGTGGGTTTGGGCCCGATAGGTTAATATTTCCTATAAATAGGCTTCTAATGTAATCGTTGTTAGTTGATGAAATATAAAAATTCTTCCACAAAACCCGATTACTGATTTCTACATGGTATCAGAGCAGGTTACTTTCGGAAGTACCTGTTCGAACTAGTCTATTCGACTAGGAAACCCATCTAAACGACTAGCATTCGACTAGTAAAACAACACACACGAACTAGTGTGTTAGGATAGAAATTCAACACACACGGATTAGTGTGTTAGGATAGAAATTCAACACACAAGGATTAATGTAAACCCCTTCAAACGACTAACATTCGACTAGTAAAACAAGACACACGAACTAGTGTGTTAGGATAGAAATTCAACACACACGGATTAGTGTGTTAGGATAGAAATTCAACACACAAGGATTAATGTGTTAGGATAGAAATTCAACACACAAGGATTAATGTATTATGATAGAAATTCAACACACAAGGATTAGTGTGTTAGGATAGAAATTCAACACACAAGGATTAGTGTGTTAGGATAAAAATTCAACACACGAGGATTAATGTGTTAGGATAGAAATTCAACACACACGGATTAGTGTGTTCGACCAAAAAAAAAAATTATTATAATCTCGAACCAGTATGGCGAACGCAGAAAACAATAATCTCGCCATGCAACTAATGGATTTGCTTCGTAACAACGCTCAGAACCAGTCTCACAATCCAAAACCAAACCCGTCTGATCAACTCAAGATTAGTTTAACGTTGACAAGCAACAACTACCCGTTATGGGCTCATATGATTCGAGTATCTATTGGGGGGAAATCGAAAGTATATCTCAACCATCTTACCAAAAACCCTCCCGCCATCACTGATGCCAACTATGATGAGTGGGAACAAGCAGATCTTGTGGTTTTCTCGTGGTTAATTCAGAACATCGAACCTAGCATCGCAAGTAACCTTACTGAATTTCCCACAGCGAAGTCACCATGGGAAGCCCTGACAGTTACTTACAGCAGCGGGAAGGATAAGTTACAAACTTTCGATCTCCATGTTAAAAACTAATGAGTTCAAACAACAGCAGCTACCACTGTAAGAGTTTTGGATAGGGATGCAGGGAATTTGGGGAGAAATTGATCGCCGGGATCCAAACCCGATGTCTTGCACTGCTGACATAGCCACATACAACCGCGTTCGATCTGAAACCAAATTATTCCAATTCCTGAATGGATTTGACCAGAGGTATGACCCAATCAAACGGGAAATTCTTCATTCTGACCCACTTCCATCACCCGAAACTGCTTATGCTATGGTCAGGAAAGAAAAAGCTCACCAAGCTATCATCGACGGGAATCATGAAGAAAATATGGGTGTAGCAGCTGGACTCAATACCACTGGGGATGGAGCATGGCTCGTCTCCAAGAACTATCGAACAGGAAAGCCGACATTCCGACCCCAATCAAAGGTCGATAAAAGCAAGCTCAAGTGTGAAGAGTGTGGTATGTCAAAACACACCAAAGAGCAATGCTTTAAAATTGTCGGATATCCAGACTGGTGGAATGAGAATCACAAGACCTCCAAGAATGAAAAGGTTGCGGCCGCTGTAGGAAGCAGTAAAACTAGAGGCGGAGGAGAGAAGAGTACCGATGGCGCACTAGAACCAGGTATAGGGTTTGGTTGTTCTATACCAAACCCTCCGGGTAATGATTCTTTTTTAAATCCAAAAAGTTTTAATAAAAACTTACTCGATAAGTTAAATGATTACGATTTAAAAAAGGAACAATATGAGTCTCCTTCTGGAAAAGCTCATGTTGCAACCAAAGATTCTAAGTGTACTTCTTGGATCTTTGATTGTGTGGTGCCACCGATACGATGACGTTTGATATCACCGATCTAACGTCAAAAGTTAGAGTTGATAAAACAAGAATTCACACAGCAAATGGGGAAACTCTCCCAGTTAAAGGAGGGGGAACCATTGAAATTTCAAAAACATTACGGCTCTCTAGATGTCTTTATGTACCATCACTATCACACAAGTTATTATCCGTCAGTCATGTTACGAAAGAATTAAACTGTGTGGTATTAATGCACCCCACTTTTTGCCTTTTGCAGGATATCAGAACGGGGAAGATCATTGGGCGTGGTACTGAAAGACAAGGACTCTACTACGTTGATGAAGTTACTCAACATGGTTCTGTTCTGCTCACTCATGGGTCCAACGATAGGAAAGCTTGGTTATGGCACAGAAGATTAGGCCATCCGTCCGCTGGTTATTTGAGACAATTATTTCCGCACTTATTTCCTAATAATAAAACTTTCCATTGTGACACTTGTATTTGGCTAAGTGATGTGTAAAAATTGAGTTACATTATTTTATAAAAATAGGATTATTACTTTAGTTATGATTATCACACAATACAGGCAAGAATACCCGATCGTATAATAATATAGCTTTAGTAAGTCCGGTATCGAACACAGGGAACGGTGTATTAATAAATGTAAATTTAAAAACTAATAATTAATCTAAATTAAACCAAGTAAAACGGGGGGTGTTTTAGTTCTGAGAGAACGTATTTTGAGACAGTAATTAATTAAAACAAAGTACGAAACAATTAACTAAGGTGAATAGTGAATGAAAAGATGTTTGCAAAGGTTTAATCAAATATTTAAAAGCAATGTTTACTTGGATTTTACGTTTCACTTGAATTATGAATTATAAGTTTATGTATGAATTGGTTTAACTGTGATTTCTTCATTAACTAGACTTCCTATTAGAGTCGTCTAATCCTACAAATTAAGGAAAGATGGTACGAACATCGTCGTCGTACATCAAGAGCTATCTTAGATTTATCCACCCTAATTTGTGCATTTAATTCACTATTGTTAACAATTTAACCTGACGACTACGAATTAACAAAAGTCTCAACTATTCAGTTACGATATAATTGTCATGTTCGTTTAATTTATTAGGTTACTATTACTCTTAGCCTATCTCAATTAAGTCTCAAGCTATAATTATTCAACGAGTTAAACAATTATAAATAACTAATAAACCTATATGAACGCTAGTTATGATATAAGTTTATTAATCACGCTAAGTAGTTAACCTAATAATTTCAAATAAACAAGGATTACGATTAAACGATAACAATAATGGAAAAACCAATTACTTCAAACATAGAACTTAGTAATTCATAATAACAAGCTAAACAATCCAAGCAAACACTTAATGGAATTAGTTCATGATGGATTGAAAGAATTCAGCAAAACAAACAAATAATAAAGACATATTGTTGTAAGATTAAGCTAAAATTAACAAACCAAGATGAACGATTCTTCAAACACGATTAAACGATGTTAATCGTGGCTTCTAGACACTTCTAGGACTCCAAAAACCCTTCCTTGCAGTTGTTCTGTCGACTTTGATGGTGGAAAAGTGGAAAAAGGATCCCTAATTCGTAACCCCAAAGTTTGCTTAAATATGGGCCTGGCCGACCTTCCAGCCGTCGGCTAAAATAACTCAGCCGTCGGCTGGATTGGTCTGATGAACTTTCTTCCAAAATATAAATTGTAGCTCTCTCTTTCCTCTTTCTTCTCCAATTTGATACACCTAAATCGGACATCGTATGAAGAAGTTATGATCAAAACAGTGAAGGTGTATAAAACACTTTTCTCGCATGATCTTCAACTTTGATTCTTCATAGTTTTTCTTCATTTAAGCTCCGTTTTCTACCGATTTTAACTCCTTTTTGTTCCATGATCCAA
Organism: Senecio squalidus; assembly: GCA_910822075.1. NCBI lineage: Eukaryota > Viridiplantae > Streptophyta > Magnoliopsida > Asterales > Asteraceae > Senecio > Senecio squalidus. The sequence goes on along the minus strand of CAJVGC010000508.1, from coordinate 17,131,009 downwards.
GTTTAACTCTTATCTACATATATGTACGAAAACACTACCCAAATCATAACAAAATGCGAAAAACAAGAGTATAAAGAGAAATATGATTAAGAAAATATCAATTATTTTAAGCATATCAAATTCCCCACACTTGAATCCTACTTGTCCTCAAGTAGACTATCAGGTTTAGAACAAAACAAACATCTTCAATAAAAATAAAATACTCAATGAATCAAGTAAATTACAAAAAATTTGATTTACGAAGATGAATTTAACAATTACCAAGCCAATATTTAAATGTATAACTAAACATCTCACGATTTGGGAAGTATAACACTCAATCACTCAAAAAGCTAATCTAAGTGTAATATATATGTGAAATCGCTCAAAGCTAATCTAAGTGTAATATATATGTGAAATCGCTCAAAGCTCAGTCATGACAAGTATTCTATCATAGGCTTGATAACGATACGCTTCTCCACCAATAGAGTCTAAGTAACTAGTTCAGAGTACTTATGGTCATATCAATGGGTGATGGGTAAAATGATGGAAAAATGGAATGAAAGTGAATTATAATGAATGATATGAAACAAATAAATTCCAATTAGTCTACTAATCCAAATATTTTAGTCAAAAACCATATTACTTTCAAAACTCGATTGATTATCCCTAATGGCTCATTCTGATGAAACTCCCAAGACCAAATTTCGCCTTAATTCTTCAACTATTCGATTGAGAATTTTATTTCTCGCAAATTTCGTTAAATCACTTCAACAATTATTGGTTACCTAGTACGGGCTTTAATAAATATATTTTTTTCTGTTTTTTTTTTATTTAATTAAAGACACCGCTCAAAAGGTCCATCAAAAATTTGAATAACTCTTAATACTTAATCCACATGTGATTTCCTTCGTGAACTCAGGCAAATTAAACAACTCCATGCCATCATATATAACAATCCGTCTAATAATCAACCAAGTTATGAAAGAGGAAAATTTTCAACAAAAATATCTGGATTAAACGACTTAGACATTTAGGCTCAATTTATGGAATATATATATGGAAAGGGTGATAAAAGAAAAAGGTTTGGCGCAAATATGGTATCTAAACGTCAAAAACACTAAAAACGAGTGTTCGAAAGGTAGTGTGAGTCAAATAACCAGTGTAGTTACTGACTATAAGAAACGAATAGGCCAATCAACGGTTTAACAATCCTAATTCTTTTGTCTCTTTCCTAGTTACTAATAAGTAAAACTTATGCTCATTCATAGCCTCGAAGCGTATACAGTGTCAAGTTCTAAAGTCTACAAGTCACCGGCACACTCATACAAAAATGAAGATAAAAGCATATAAAGTGTATGCTATAATGGCTCAAATCCTCACAAAAATGTAACATGGTTGGTGCGCTCAGTTATGCAACTAGTTAAACTAATTATGAAATTTTCAAAAATTTGCACCTAAAGACAACTAGACTTCTTTTCTACCCCCTCCCCACACTTGAATTGTACAATGCCCTCATTGTACTAAAACTTAAACATATTGTGAGAAAAGAAAATAGAAAAGAAGAAAAGAACTCCCCCTTGTCGACCAAAACTCGTACCACGTTCAAAATATTTCGTCACTTCGCTGGCTTGCATATCAAATACCTACTAAAACAAAACATAAAATGAAAATAAAGATAAAATAGAAAATAAAACAAACAACGGGTTGCCTCCCGAAAGCGCTTCTTTATTAACGCGTCTTTAGCTCGACTCTCCCCACACTTAAGTGTTGCCAATGTGAAGGTCAAGGTTTCCTCGCCTTTCTTCTTCGTGTAAACTCCAACATGCAACAATTCCTCCTTCAAAACATGTCCAAAGTGATCATCAAAAAGTAACGTCTCGTGTCCAACATCGAGGGATTTGTTATGTTTCACCCAAGCATCGTGCCACTCCTTCGTCTCCCTAAGTAGCAAAACTTTAATTCCAATGCCTATGATTTTTATATCATGCTTCCTCATAACATCCTCCATGTAAGTTGGACCTCCTTGATATATTTCACGAAATATATCCTGCACATACTTATTCCTATCCCAGATTGTTAGTAAAAATGGATCGATAAAATTAGAAAATGTACCTCTAGTATAACAATCCTCCAAGGATGGTGTTTCTTCCATTATGTACATATCAGATGGTCCTTTGATCAACGTCTCAAACTCAAGTACCTTATGTAAAGAACGGGAAGTCTCAATAACCGAAAACATGGAACATGTATTCTCAGCCGCCGACTGAAATGGTTTAAACATCGGCTGGAAGTTCAATCGTCGAGTGGTTAAATCCAGTCGCTGGCTGGAATTCTCAGTTCCAGTTTCTAGCGTTTCGTTGTTTTTTTGTACTTGTTTCCTTTCATGTTCTTCCTCCATCTGTAAAATCTCATCTGTTGCTTCCAACAACAATGAATATAAAGCATCATTATCCAATTTTTCCGGTTTGTTCATTTCATCCAATGCCTTATTCACACTTAACTCCTGCATGTTAGTCTCAATAAAACTATCCAAAGAAAAACACAAAACTTAACTTCCAGAAAATAAATCTTCCGAACGGATCGATTAACTAAAAGTTCAAAAATAACAAATAAAAATCGCAACAGTTCCCCGGCAGCGGCGCCAAAAACTTGATGTGTAAAAATTGAGTTACATTATTTTATAAAAATAGGATTATTACTTTAGTTATGATTATCACACAATACAGGCAAGAATACCCGATCGTATAATAATATAGCTTTAGTAAGTCCGGTATCGAACACAGGGAACGGTGTATTAATAAATGTAAATTTAAAAACTAATAATTAATCTAAATTAAACCAAGTAAAACGGGGGGTGTTTTAGTTCTGAGAGAACGTATTTTGAGACAGTAATTAATTAAAACAAAGTACGAAACAATTAACTAAGGTGAATAGTGAATGAAAAGATGTTTGCAAAGGTTTAATCAAATATTTAAAAGCAATGTTTACTTGGATTTTACGTTTCACTTGAATTATGAATTATAAGTTTATGTATGAATTGGTTTAACTGTGATTTCTTCATTAACTAGACTTCCTATTAGAGTCGTCTAATCCTACAAATTAAGGAAAGATGGTACGAACATCGTCGTCGTACATCAAGAGCTATCTTAGATTTATCCACCCTAATTTGTGCATTTAATTCACTATTGTTAACAATTTAACCTGACGACTACGAATTAACAAAAGTCTCAACTATTCAGTTACGATATAATTGTCATGTTCGTTTAATTTATTAGGTTACTATTACTCTTAGCCTATCTCAATTAAGTCTCAAGCTATAATTATTCAACGAGTTAAACAATTATAAATAACTAATAAACCTATATGAACGCTAGTTATGATATAAGTTTATTAATCACGCTAAGTAGTTAACCTAATAATTTCAAATAAACAAGGATTACGATTAAACGATAACAATAATGGAAAAACCAATTACTTCAAACATAGAACTTAGTAATTCATAATAACAAGCTAAACAATCCAAACAAACACTTAATGGAATTAGTTCATGATGGATTGAAAGAATTCAGCAAAACAAACAAATAATAAAGACATATTGTTGTAAGATTAAGCTAAAATTAACAAACCAAGATGAACGATTCTTCAAACACGATTAAACGATGTTAATCGTGGCTTCTAGACACTTCTAGGACTCCAAAAACCCTTCCTTGTAGCTGTTCTGTCGACTTTGATGGTGGAAAAGTGGAAAAAGGGATCCCTAATTCGTAACCCCAAAGTTTGCTTAAATATGGGCCTGGCCGACCTTCCAGCCGTCGGCTAAAATAACTCAGCCGTCGGCTGGATTGGTCTGATGAACTTTCTGCCAAAATATAAATTGTAGCTCTCTCTTTCCTCTTTCTTCTCCAATTTGATACACCTAAATCGGACATCGTATGAAGAAGTTATGATCAAAACAGTGAAGGTGTATAAAACACTTTTCTCGCATGATCTTCAACTTTGATTCTTCATAGTTTTTCTTCATTTAAGCTCCGTTTCTACCGATTTTAACTCATTTTTGTTCCATGATCCAAGTTTAACTCTTATCTACATATATGTACGAAAACACTACCCAAATCATAACAAAATGCGAAAAACAAGAGTATAAAGAGAAATATGATTAAGAAAATATCAATTATTTTAAGCATATCACTAAGAGTCATAGACAAACGTTTAAACCTAATGATACTAGAGTTGATTCTCCTTTTTCGTTAATTCATTCTGATGTTTAGGGTCCCGCAAAAATTGAAGGGGGACAAAATTTTCGTTATTTCATGTTATTTATAGATGATTGTACTCGCATTACATGGACTTATCTTTTAAAAACTAAGTATGAAGTGTTTACAAAGTTCACATCGTTTTGTAACATGGTAAAAACTCAATTCAAACAGGACATACAAATTCTCCGATCCGATAATGGGGGAGAATTATGTAATAATTCCGTGAAAAACTTTTGTCAAACGCGGGGAATCATTCATCAAACCTCGTGTGCTCACACCCCTGAACAAAATGGGGTTTCAGAACGCAAAAATCGTTTCTTGTTGGAAATCACTCGTGCTCTAATGATCGAATCAAAAGTCCCACAATCTCTTTGGCCAGAAGCAGTTGTCACTGCAACGTACTTGGTTACTCGTCTTCCAACCCGAGCTCTAGCTCTCAAAACACCTCTCCAAACATTGTCACATTTCCATAAATTGCCTTCAACTCTAACCCTTGAACCTCGAGTGTTTGGATGTTCTGTTTTTTTTCATATACCAAAAATAGAGCGTTCAAAACTTGATCCTTGTGCAGAGAAATGTGTTTTTCTGGGGTATGGTGTCAATCAACACGGGTATCGGTGTTACAGCCCGAGTAGGCGTCACATGTTCACAACAATGAACTGTGACTTCTTGAAACTGAATTCTTTTATCAGACCCATCGGAAAAAGAAAATGACGCATTAAGATGGATAAGTTGGGCACCATCTATGCATTGTGCTTCTACTGATACACCCACTCCGGAGACAGAAAGTCCTGAAGAACCTGAAGACAGTACCACTGCCACCAATAATGATCCTCCTCAACTGATATCCAACGTAAGTGGCTCTGAATCTCCAGATAATCCCAATAACTCTGATTTGTGTAATGATGAACAACAGGTTGAGGTGGAAACTCCGAGTGTGACTGAACCAGCTCGGTATGATCTCCCTCCTAGATCAACTAGGGGAATTCCGCCTAACAGATACTCGCCTGAAAGAAGTTCAAAAGGGTCAAGATATCCAGTTGCAAATACCGCAAGGAGGAATTTAGTTCCAGAAGCCAGATCCTTCGCAAACGCCATATGTTCTGAAAAAATACCAACAAGTGTCGAAGAGGCACTTAAATATAAAGAATGGAAGGAAGAAATTGGCACTGAACTTGAAGCCCTGAAAAGAAGTGAAACATGGGAAGAATGTGAACTGCCTCCAGGAAAGAAACCCGTTAAATGTCGGTGGGTATTCACTATCAAGTATAAACCCGATGGATCAATCGAAAGGTATAAAGCTCGATTAGTCGCAAAGGGGTATGCTCAGACTTATGGGATTGACTACTGTGAGACCTTCTCACCAGTAGCCAAGATTGATACTATTAGAGTTCTATTCTCAGTTGCAGCAAACAAGGATTGGCCATTGCACCAGTTTGATGTCAAGAATGCCTTCCTACATGGAGAATTGAAGGAAGAAATCTACATGGAAACCCCACCTGGAATCCATGATAGTTCCGAGTCCAGAAAAGTTTGCCGATTAAAGAAATCTCTGTATGGTTTAAAGCAATCTCCACGGGCTTGATTTGGTCGATTTACCACAGTGATGAAGAAATATGGTTATAATCAAAGCAATTCTGATCACACCTTATTCTTGAAACGGAGAGGTAAACTCATAACCTGTTTAATAATCTATGTTGATGACATGATTATTACAGGAGATGATTCGGAGGAAATGACAAAATTGAAAGCCAATCTCTTTAAAGAGTTTGAAATGAAAGATTTGGGAAGACTCAAGTATTTTCTCGGAATCGAAGTCCTAAGATCAAAATCAGGGATCTTCATTTGCCAGCAAAAATATGTTCTTGATTTATTAGCGGAGACGGGAATGCTAGATTGCAAACCTGCAGATACTCCCATGATAGCCAACCAAAAATGGTTCATGGAAGATGAAGTTGAACTGGCAGATAAATAAAGATATCAGAGAACGGTGGGAAAGTTGATTTACTTAGCCCATACTCGGCCAGACATTGCATACGCAATGGGGGGGGGGGGGGGGGGTGTTATAAGTCAATTCATGCATCAACCTCAAATCCAACACATGGAAGCAGCCTTACGGATTATCAGGTACCTCAAGGGAATTACTGGACACGGAGTCTTGTTCAGACCAAATGGGCACCTGAAGATTGATGCATACACGGATGCTGACTGGGCAGGCGATAAAGGTAATAGAAGATCTACATCAGGGTATTTTACTCTAGTGGGAGGAAACCTTGTTACCTGGAGAAGTAAGAAGCGAAAGGTAATCGCTCTCTCAAGTGCCGAAGCTGAATTTCGAGGAATTGCACGGGGTTTAGCAGAAGTCTTGTGGTTGCGAAAACTACTGTCAGAAATTGGGTATCCCTCACTAAAAGCCAGTAAGATTATGTGTGACAACAAAGCTACTATCCAGATCTCAGGAAATCCAGTCCAACATGATCGCACAAAACATGTTGAAGTTGATAGACACTTCATCAAAGAAAAACTTGAAGATGAGATTATCGAGCTTCCGTTTGTTTCATCAAAAGATCAGCTTGCAGATATTCTTACAAATACGGTTACCGGAAAGATCTTCGTTCACTGTCTTGACAAGTTGAGCATTGGAAATCCCACTACTCAGCTTGAGGGGAATGTTAGATTATAGAAGCCCAAACCAAATGTAAGCCCAAACCCGTATGTGGGCTTGGGCCCGTTAGGTTAATATTTCCTATATATAGGCTTCTAATGTAATCGTTGTTAGATGATGAAATATAATTTTTTTTCCACAAAACCCGATTATTAATTTCTGCATGTTAAGTGTTTACCTCGGTTGAACAAAGTTCCTTATATAAGCCGAAAAATCCAACTTATTATTATATATTATGATATAATAAAGAGTAATAAACCCATAAATTATTACATAAGTCGAAAAATACAACTTATAAACCATAAACCCAAATATTAATAAGGAATAAGTTACTTACATAACCAAACAAACACCGCGTATTCTAATGGTAAAATCCTGCAACAATATTTATCTCTTTGTTACCGTTCCCACGTCAACCTCAACCCTTCTTCTTCTTCTTCTTCTTCTTCTTCAATCTTTCTCTCTCTAAAAACACTGTATTTGACTTTTTAATCAATTCCCAGATCCATTAATCTAAACCCTCAGATCTCCACCATTTTCACTCAAATCCAAATCCCACATGTAAAACCCCAATTCCCACAAAACCCACCTTTCAAAATTTCATCTTTTTTCATGAAGGGACCCACAATCAGTAGCCAATGGTTTACCATCGCTTTAGTTGCTTCATGGTACACCTCAAACATTGGTGTTCTTATTCTAAACAAGTACTTGTTGTCGAATTACGGTTTCAAGTACCCGATTTTTCTTACTATGTGTCATATGACTGCTTGTTCTTTACTTAGTTACATTGCTATTGTTTGGATGAAAACTGTCCCGTTACAGAATTTGAGGTCTAGGGTTCAGTTTTTTAAGATCTCAGCTTTGAGTTTGGTGTTTTGTGCTTCTGTTGTTAGTGGGAATGTGTCCTTGAGGTACTTGCCGGTTTCGTTTACTCAGGCTGTTGGGGCTACTACGCCGTTTTTTACTGCGGTTTTTGCTTATGTTATGACTATGAAAAGAGAGGCTTGGTTGACTTATGCTACTCTTGTTCCGGTTGTTACTGGTGTTGTTATTGCTAGTGGGGTAAAAATCTTTTATTGTTTGTTTGTTTCTGTTTTTTGAAAGATATTGTGTGAAATTGAATAACGAGATTCGGATTATTATTTGGTAATATACAATGGTCATAAAGTAGTCCATGGTTTACTATATCATTACAATGGTTATTAAGAGCTAATAAGTCACGTACCGTTACTTTAGAATGACTTAAACTGAAGGTCTAAGATATTAATAGATTATATGATAACCTCGTAAACTGATGTCATGTGTATGATTCTGGAGATTTACGCCGAAGGAGGTACAACAATATAAATAGGGACATGCTCTTTAGGAAAATATTAATCGTAGCAATCAGATATGTTACTTCATATAGTCTCTTTAAACACTTCCCTTTTATAGTCTCTGTAGAATGTTCTTCCTTCTTTAGCTTAATACATGAGGGAAATATTAATCGTAGCAAGCCACAAAGCATGATAAAAGCTAAGAGCTCGCACGGTTGACTTCGAGAGATCTAAGAGAGTGACATTTTTTTTCAGTTTTAGTTTAATACTTTTATTAAAATCACATGTAACTATGTCATGTCATACACTCGTATCAATCTCATGCAATATTTTGTTGCGACACATATTATGTTTAAATACTTATAAAAAGATAAGTTTGTAATTTAAATTTTGAAAAATAATGTAGTTGACGACATGGTGTATCAGTTATGTGTTTGCCAACATAATTTGGATGCAAAGAAAAGTTTCTTTGAGGCATATAATTAGAATTAATTTGATTGGGTCTATGATTAAGGAAGGTGTTGATATTTTTAACGAAATTCCATGTCAAATATTTAAAATTTTTTTAGTTTCCATCTAGGTTTTGTAGACAAACATTTATCATGTTGATTATTTAGATAACATGAATTTGTTTTCATTTTTAATAGTTGAACATGTTATTTTTCCAACTAAAATTTGCATTTGCTTTGAGATTAACATGACATAATTGTGTATCATTTAACAAAGTGTCATGTTTTGTGACTATTATTCTTCATGTATCGTGACTTCTGTTGCGATGCTTTTGTGGCGTTACATGTATCCTAAACTTAAAGATTTATTTGGTGCAGGGTGAACCGAGTTTCCATTTATTTGGATTTATTATGTGTCTCGGTGCAACAGCTGCAAGAGCATTAAAGTCTGTGCTTCAAGGGATTTTGCTATCTTCAGAAGGGTAATCTCACTCTCTCAGAAGCCATCTGGTTATTGGAACTTAGAGTCTCAATAATCAGATTTTCAATGCTTATAGAACTCTGCTATCTGATTATGTTATTATTTAGAGGTCAAACAATAAGCTTCTCACTAGTTGCAACAAAACTATCTGTTTAAGGGTAAAATGAAATTACCTATTTACCTGTTTTTTTTAACCTCATTTTAGACACTTTATATTCTCATTTCACAAGATGTTATTTTCCTTTCCCAAGAAAGTCTCGTTTATTTGTTTGGTTTTTATTAATCCTTCGATGACCATTATTTCCGAACGCTCAAACATCTGATTATTGTCAACAAAAGCACATCCAAACACCATCTGTTACAACATGTTACATCCGGTTATGATTAGGCTCGACAATTTGGACCCAATTACCCAAAATTGGGTGGGTGTCGAAGTGGGCCAAAATTATTTTTTGATGGGCGGATATAGACCGTATTAATTTTACTAGCGGGTCTTGCTGGGTGAAAATGTTAGTCTGTAATAATACTTTATTCTCTCAAAATTCAATTTCGTGTAACCTTATAGCTTTATAAAACTATAATTGACATTTAACCAAACACAACAATTACACATGTCATTATTTTTGTCTCAAAAGTCAGAACATGTACACTTTAGTTTGTGGATTGATATAAAAAAATAAAAAAATAAAATAAAAGACTAATTAGAATATGAGTAAACAACAGATTGGACGGAATCACTATTACAAACTTACAGTTTATTATATTAGTCATTTTATGATTTTTTTTTAACGACCCGTTTTGACCCAAACCGTTTTGCCCCAAACCGTTTTTCCACCTCTAGTTATGATTATTTAGTATCACTAAATCAGGATCAATGTCTTACCAACATCTAATTAATGACAATCTGAATTGATTTTGTATTATAACAGTGAAAAGCTGAATTCCATGAATCTCTTGTTGTACATGGCACCCGTAGCTGTTGTGATCCTGCTTCCTGCAACATTGTTAATGGAAGATAATGTGGTTGGGATTACTATTTCTCTTGCTAGAAAAGATGTCAACATTGTTTGGTACCTGCTCTTCAATTCGGCTTTGGCATATCTTGTCAACTTGACGAATTTCCTGGTTACCAAGCACACAAGTGCTTTAACTCTTCAGGTATGCCCCCTCACCTGTTTTCAACATATTTATTCTCCATGTTAAATTAATTAAATGATATAGCTCTACGGGGAAGTTCAAATATTTAAAATATTATCTTGAGATCAATGTGTCATCATCCATTACTTATATGGGGTTTGTGTTTTGATTTAGTCAAGCTAAACATCTCCTTCCAAATTTTAATCAACCTACTGATCTATATCCCGAAACCACCAACCATTGCCACCCACATTAATTTATCTGACTCTGCTTATGTAGTATTACACACACAATCACTTTTGAAGTGCACAAACAAATTAAAATCTGTAGAATGTATAAAGATCAAACGTGTGACACGTGATTAGGAAGATCCTGTACTTGAATCCATATGAATTTATAATTTAATACAATATTTGGATCAAGTCTAGTTTGAAGGATGGCATCGATGATGGTGAGGTAGGTAAAAAGATTTAATATTTTTAACAAAATTGTCCAGTGGTTTAGTCAAAGGATAGAGACCAACAGTTCTGGTAAATTGACTTGATTTTGCAACAGTTGTGACTGTTATGTACAAAAAACCAAAAAAGTAGTTTAGGGAGGGTTCCGTACGTGACTTCTATTTATTTTATGTCAAAATATCTTATTACCATGGTTTTAACTTGAATTTAGTACACATGTTATGATAGCCAAAAAAATCTTATTGCTGTCAAAAGTAACTTGGTTTTTTTTTTCTCTTGTTTTCTTTTCTATCTTACTTTCATATCATCAATTGTAGAGAGTAAATATTATATGTATGTTTTAACATCAATGTATTGAGACGGGTCGATAATGATTTTATTTCCCTAGGAACACACTTTTAAGTCCTACTTTGTTGTGAAGTGTTGATTTGCTTAAAACATACAAAACTACACTTAAATCCATGTTTTGGTCTTGATCGTAAAAAGTACTTGCTCTTTCAACTACCTAACAGTGGAAACCAACTATTAGGCGTTTGAAATCGAAAAACAGCTGGTTCCATAAAGAAAACTTTCGAATTTTTACTCATTTTATTTTAGTGGCTGACCGTAAGAATTCTTCAAGAAAAGAGCTTTTTAAGGTTTAAATAGGTTCTCTTTCTAAGTTCTTTAAACTTCTGTGGGGTAATCGTTATCTAAATTTACTACATTTGATTTTGGTAGCTCTTACTCTTATTTTCCTAAAACAAATATATATAGATTTTGAAGTCTTTTAGTAAAGTTGGTCTGATAAAAATCAATTTGAAGAGTTACAGTAAATATTGAAAGTACATTAGATAAGTCATCATTTTATGAAGAATTTTTTTTTGTTACATTTCCAGTTTACAAGTCTTTTACCATAAATGATTCATGAAATAACAAGTGTTCATGGACGAGTTTGCTAAAGAGTACATTACACAAATGGACATCGCCCACTGAGACAAATTTGTACACCGTTTCATATTTTTTCGAGCCCTTTAGTCTTGCTTTTTTAGATAGAAAATTGTTCATGATGTAGAAAGTTGCAATGTAAAGCCTGTTAATAAAGAATGAAAGCAGTTGAGCACTGCCTTTATTTGTAATCATCAGGCAGCATAACATAGGACTTTAGTTAGCCCAAGTGGTTGTCCGATCGAGACTCACCGCTAATAGGGTGTGTATTTCAACCCGTCAAAATAAAAGTGATTAGGCAGTAATGCCGTATCAACTGAAGGTGGCTTAATGAACGGTTTGGTTAATGATAAATGGGGTTGGTGAAAACGGGTGGAAGTGGGTTGACCCGTCCTCTTTTTTAAAAATTTTAATTAAGAATTAATGGATACATTCAATTATAAAACTGTATTTTTTGAACAGTGTTATGAAAAAAAAAGCTAAATAAACTAATTTAAGAGGGTATAAGCATTTTACTACACTTTAGGTACCTCTCGACTGGTTTGACATGTTCTCTTTATAGTTAATTTAAACTATTTTACCCCATTTGACCCGTTATAAATAAATTCCAATATGAATTGACCCGTTTTTCACGTGAATGGGTTGAAATTGTCACCTCTTCTAGCACTATGTATAACATTGTATATGTTGGTTTTGCCATTTGGTTATGATTACCAAGTGATTTGCTTTAAATTTAATCTTGTCAAATGTTGAACCAGGTCCTGGGAAACGCAAAAGGAGCAGTAGCCGTTGTGATCTCAATTTTGATATTCAAGAATCCAGTGTCGGTAACAGGGATGCTTGGTTACTTGCTCACCGTGTTGGGGGTTATTCTGTACAGCGAAGCCAAGAAAAGGACCAAATAGAAAACGATTCTCATATATTTTTTGTTCAATTTTTATTGATGAACAATGTTCTCAATTTGTTGTATACCTTCACTGTGTCGTCAAGTTTATGGTTATATATTATATACAATACACTTAGAATGTCAATAAACATGAACATCCCGGTTGTTGTTTTCTGATTTTTAATCCTGCATAGTTGATGGTTTATTTATTCTGTCAAAGGTCGTGATGATCAATTCAAGCACCAAATGAGTAATCAACATTTATAATATTTCTGGTATACTTTTAAAAGCTCCATTTTAGTTTTTAAAAGATCGGTAAAGAACAAAATCCGTGAAGCCCCTTTTACTAGATGGAACATATGATCTACATATGCATCATTTTCTTTGCTTTCAGTTGCGAATCAAGATAAACCCTAGTTTGCTTTTTGCGAGTCTGATTAGAAGTGTAATACGTAAAAACCAGTATGGAAGTTACTGAAGACTAATTCATCAAAGTATCTAGAGACCGGTTTATTATGGATATAGTCGGACGTGTACTCTTTTTGAGTGCTGTTTTTGTATCGGGAACAACAAGGACAAGCATCATATCCCTCTGTAGGATTGGTGCGACATTGCTATGAAAAAAACAATGAAATGAAATCATTTTTCGTAATATAAATGATAAAATAAATCCTTAAAGAAAGACAATGAAGAATGTCTATTTATAACCCAAATTGTCAAAGCACTTTCAAGTGAACTTAAACCCCAAAGTATGCTTTATTTTCCTCAATTGTTCGGTTATGATAAATGTAATATCTTAAAAACTACCAAACATAAACCTTGTTCTAACCCATACCAAGAATGACAAGTTAACTCGAACTTGTTTTAGCTATTACCTAACTTCTCTTACCGCTCATATTGTCACCTCTATTCTAAAGTAGGGGATGAAGAAATCATCAAAAGCAATTCGATATAGTGAGCAGCATTGTCTTGAAATTTTGATTATACCGAAATGGTTTAGTATTAAATATAACACAAACCATTACAATAAAACCCGTGAAGTGCCTTTCACGACACAAGATTGTAATTTAGCACAAGATAATTTGGATGTATCTTATACGGCATATCATTAAAGTGATGAGCCAATAGTTTATATGATCGGTAAACACCACTGCAAAAAGAAACATCAACGAATGTAATCAAACTAGGTAAATAAGTAAAAAAGTTGCTTACGTTAGTTGGCATCACTGCAAGATTTACTTACTTACACATTTATAAAAGAATTTCAAGCAGTCTTAACTTTAAATGCACAAGCAAATTTTGGTCTGAAACACAGAGAGATGTTTGAATCAACTAACGTCTTATACAGTTTCAAATAAGCAACTTTTCTTACCCGATTTGGTTTCATCAATGTATCCTTTTGGCGTTGTTACTTTTCCATCTTAACATTAGCAAAAGCATCAGCAAACAGATATTACCAAGACCGAACACAAATAAAAAGAAGAATTGTCTGTCAGACAACCATGTAACCATGCCTGACCCATTATAGATGAGCAGGCAACGATCCTCTACTGAGCCATGGTCAAGACCATAGAGCTCAGGTTTCTGTCTTCTTAGGAATCAAGAATACAGAGGTACGAGCCTATAGAACAGATCCTGTTCAAGTAAGGTCGTGCTAGCTGTTTCATTTTTCATCCTTATAAAGCACTCTTCTTTTGCTCTTCCAGCCGATGTGGGACAATAATATTACATTTCCTAGATATCTTCAAAACAATTGTATAAACCCCAAAGTAGACCAATTTCCTAATAAGATTACGTGTTATGATCCCTCGTTATTATTTTTACAATACGTTGGTGATATATGAATTAGTCCATTTCAGAACAGTATATATCTTAAGTCCGGACATTATTAAGTATAATTATCAAGATAACCCCATCCAAGTACGTTATTACTATACAAAATTACCCTTTTGAATAGGAAAACATGATTTTGGTAAATTATAATCATGCTGATTATCCTATTGAGGTAAAAAGGCGAATGAGATTAGTAAACTTTGTTAAAAGAAAAAGTTAAAGTATATCGTCGTCAATAATTATTTATAAAACAAAGTTGAAGACGACCCATATTGATTAAGTTATTAGTAAGTATTCTAACTGTTTTTTTTCCTCGTTCATAAATAGATTAAGGTGTTTTTAATAACGAGCTTAGAGTTTAATAAAAAAAAAATTAGATATGAAATGAAATAAAATAAATACTAATCAAACATTTTTTTCCTCATATATTCAAATAATATTATTTCATTTTTCTCAACTTGTTCACCAAAACCTCCATCTTCATACAAGAACAAGAAGACCATCATCACAAATCGAACAAAACCAAAAACGAAGCTATTTAATCAATTCAATTTATTCGTCTCCAAAATCCATTTCCTTACTTTCTTTATACATTCCTCGTCAAATCTTATATACAACTTCTTCAATATCATATTTCCCTTCATTAAACTCGAGTCAACATGCTTTTCATATCTCTCGTATGCTACCGGAATGGACAGAACTAATAAAACACCTGCCAAAACCCATAGAACAAAGGTCAGCTCAAAACTCTGGTCACGGGTCAAAAGGGATGATTGTCAATTATGATTACAATGTATTATATAATTTCAATCAAAATTTAATTTTTGAACAAAATAATTTAGACGGTTTTTTCATTAAAAATGCACATGGAGCAACGTTCGACCCATTATTAGCTACTCCTTTTTACTTGATGCTTTATAGATCAAACATAACTTGAATCGACCAATTTATAGGTAATTCCCTATTGTTCAGAACAACTTACTTGTGTAGCACAATGTACGGAAATCAGTTAGACTACCAACGATGGAAATCAAAACCAAACATGCAGCTACTTTAGCAAACATTTCCGGGTCTTTACCAAGTGCAATATCATGGGAAACGGATAACAGCGTGTTTATTTGGTAACCAATAAGAGCTGCAGCCTCGGTTATGGTTTCTTCTGATAGCTGCAAGTGTGGTATTGGTGGTGTAGGTCTGTTGGGTGTCACATTTACAACGATTATAAGAGTCAAATCCTCATAAAAATAAGGCTATACTCTCTCCAAAGTCAAGGTCAAACGGACTCATTTTCATCGATAAAATTTTCGTTTCTGATTTCGTATAAATTATTTCTCTTGTAGCAAATGTTATGAAAAAAGTTTGGGGAGATATTATATTTCTCTTAAAAATGGAAGAATTATACAAATTGTATAGTTGAAAGTTGGTCCGTTTGACCCAAAAAGACAAACAATAAAATCTAGATTACCTGTTGAGAATTTGTGCCGATTTGGACCAAAGGAAAAGAATGATAAGCAGGAGTAAGAGAACATTGGAGACATATGATAATAACGTATAAGTGGATCTCTCAAACATCACCCAAGAAGCTAAAGTTATAATGAGTATAGTCATTGTTACATTTTTATACCTCCATAGAATCACATCTGCAACTGATCAAATGCATATAAGATTTCAAAAAGATGTATTATGCAAAACATATTTTGATCAAATGTTATAAATGTTTAAGAGGCCCGTTTTCCGAGTCATTATCATAGTCAGAGCGTTTGTGCAAACACCCTATGGCCTATAAAAATTAGTCTTCACTCAGACATGCCCGTATAAGCAGGGGCGGAGACATATCAGTTGCCCCCACTGAAATTTTGTCACAGTGTAAAAAATAGTTACATTTATGTTATTTTTGAAATTAAAAATCAATCAGGGAAAATTGCTGAATCCGGTCACAGCTAATCCTAATACGGATTGTATGGCACTTTTCAAGATGATGGAATCAGTAACAACAAAGTTGATCATAATTCATATCTTACAGTATGATCAAAATGAGATCTTGATGACCAAAATCCACTATGTTTTGACCGATGAAGTCAACCAAATTAGTTGTCAATAATATAAGCCCATAATTAGTTACATAAGCCGGAAAATTCGGACGAAACATAAGCCGAAATGACAATAAGCCATAAGCCGCTTATATAAGCCCAAACAAACACCCCCTTAGTAGTTGATACCAATGTAAAATAGAAATTGAGACTTACAAAGACCAGCACCAAGAATCTGATGAAGACTAGTCTGCCTGTTGAACAATAAGCGATCTGATGAGCTCATTAAGATGATTTTGGAAAACAATCAAAGATCTTCAATCAGCTTTTTGGTGATGGATGAAATGGTGTGTGTGGGGTTTTAGATTACAGCTTAAAAGATTACTATAATTTAAAAAAAAGCAAAATTGGGTGTCTCTCTTTCTTTAATTTGGCTTTTTCTTTCAAATGAAATGATGAGAGAGAGAGAGAGATATGAAGTTTCAACTTTCAAGATATAGATAAAAGACAAGACATTCCCTTGTTACTATACAAGGCAAATGTGTTTATACCATGTACAGTATTTTTCAGATTTTTATATTCAAAATATATTCAAGGATTTAATAAATATTTATAAATTAAGTTGTTTTGACTTTTGTTTCTATTAAGATGCAATAAATTAAACACAATACGGTTTTTCTAACTGTTAAGTTATCATGAACGATAAGTATATTTGTCATAATAAGTTGGAGTTAGAGTTCGCGCTAAATATATCTACGCTCGAGCTTTATTTATAAGCAAGAGTTAGAATTTTTTCTATTTCTTTTCTCAAAACTGCTTTTAATCCTAACCATCCCGCAACAGACTCGGATCTTCTGTTCAAGGCTCTACTAAATCGACAAACCAAGGTTCGATAATAAAAGGACGGGATGCCAAGAATAAGAAACTCAACTACTTACAGTTCTCGAAGCACATGATCCACAAGACACATATCCTCCGCTCATTAAGACTCAGTAAACTGTTGTATTCTACCCGATGAAGGAACGTCATGTCATTAACAATCTTCAAACTTTTTCTATAAAAGCAAATTGTTCTTTCATTTATGATATATATATATATATATATATATATATATATATATATATATATATATATATATATATATATATATATATATATATATATATATATATATATACTAGGCGTATTCCCGCGCGTTGCGCGGTGACAATTTCTAAATTACTACATCATGACCGTAAAGTCAATCTCAACTTAGATCGAATATATTATTACTAACTTCAACAGGTAAAACGGGATGTTTGACTTCAACATATTATTACTAACTTCCTGCACTTCAGACCCTTTTCTTTGAAGGGGCATAAATGTCTGCGACGTCACCACCTTTGGAAACCGACCCAACACTTTCAACAGAACCAACCGATGTTGGAGGAGCATCCTCACCAGTGTCCACCAGAAACAGTGGATCCACGTGATAGAAATTCGGAAGCTGTTTGAGCTACGATGAGGGCAACAGAAAAGGATACAAAGTAAGGGAAACACATTTCTAGACATATTTAAAATATGAGTAGCCAATAAGGACACATACCTTCTTCCTGCGTAGAGAATGAATGCAATAATTCGGGGGCATGTGGATGTCGTACATACCAACAACCCTATAATGGTGGAAGTATAGGTCCCTAGTGAAGTAATTTGGGAGTCTAACCTTAAATTCAAAAGTATGGCCACCCAAACTGGATAACTCCGGAGGGAAACCATCATTGCCAATGCCCAATCGATTCACCAGTTTGTTGGCACAACTATCAAACACCTTCTCCGCCCCAGAATTGAAAATGGTAAATATTGTATCACTTGTCTCATCAACAACATGCACATGGACCCTATACATGCAACACCGAAAACAAACATTACAGGCAGGAATTGGGTAGGTTAATACCATAGTCCCTACATAAAACAACTCAAAACAACAACCTTATCATAGGGTACTTGCAAAAGTCATTGCAAAGATCACAAAAAAACAAACCATTCTTTACAACTAACTCTTTGTTGCACTCTCCACAACTCTTGTAGCACCAACCCGATTGAGTATATAGACGATCAACTGTTGCCAAAATAGTGAAAACATGGTCTTGTAGGCCATCGGTCAACGACATACAAACCAACGTGCCAATACTAATTTGCATAGCTGCCAACGCATGGATCATTTTGCAAGAGGAATACAAGGCCGTTATTTATAGGTCATGGGGCAACTAAAGAGTTAGGACATAGTAAAACTCTCCATTATGATACTTAAACTCAAATATTAAAAGATGGGGCAACTAAAGAGTTAGGAGTTTAACATGGGGCAACTAAAGAGTTAGGACATAGTAAAACTCTCCATTATGGTAATTAAGACATATATTAAAAGATGGGGCAACTAAACAGTTAGGAGTTTAACATGGGGCAACTAAAGAGTTAGTACATAGTAAAACTCTCCATTATGGTAATTAAAATATAGGGAAACTAAAGAGTTAGGAGTTTCAGATGCACACCATTCCACTATTTGGGATAACTCACACCTTACATGTTTGGTTCCCTCAGATTATAAGTAATAGTAGATTAGATTATATTAGCAAGTATATATTTTAGTGTAGCCCATGTTTGATATTAGGGCAACAACTACTTATGTACTTGTATCTATATATTGGTTCTAGTTTAATTAAAATGATCACTCATTGATTTCCAATAGTTATCATACCATAATATGATCTCATAGTCTAACGGGTTCTCCTAAAAACACTTTGAAAATTTCGATCTTATCATTTTCTAAGCTAATAAAATTCGAAAAACTTGGCCTCCCTTTTTCGATCATTATGTGCAAACCATAAAACCCTAATCATAGGAGATGAAGCCACCAATTCCAACTTTGACAAAGCCTAGTATAAAACTCGTGCGATGCAGTGACGATAAAATTTTTAGCACAATAAAATTTTGTTTAAAAGATTTTGTTTGGGCCAGTTCATTCATTAAACTCATCTCGATCATAAAATACAATTATAAACATGTTGCATTAAGTAAGTCTATTTAGTTAGTTGAAGTAAATACTCCATTTTAAACTTTTTGATTATGGGTGAGCACAATTTGGTTCGGCTCGGTTTTTGCATAAAACCGAAAGTAAATCAAAAATTTCGTTTTTAAAAAGGTTAAGAACCGTTCAAATCGATTTTACATCGGTTCAGTTTTTCGGGTTTGGGGTCAAGTTCTGTTCGTTTCGGTTTTTAATCGGGTTTTTTATGTTTAAAATAATCCTACTTAATAAACGACATCTAGTTTGAGGTTTTTTTTAACAATCAAATATATATTTTAAATAGTAGTATAGGTTTTGGTTCTCTTTAGGTTGTGACATTTTGTATGAAAACCCGATCCCAAAAACCTGAAACAAAACACAATATATAGAATAGCAGAACCTATGTATTTTACAATGTTTATTATTTATTAACTAAAAATGTCTTAAGTATACTTTGCTTTTGATAGTTACTCTATTAGTAAGAGTAGCATAAACACAATAAATCGAAATCCAATAAGCAACTATCTAATCAAAACCTTTAGAATTAGATAAATAAAATTGATATCACTTTAAACTACTAGTAACTCTTACTTATAACACTTCTATACCTTGAGAAGCATTTTATCAGAAATTTGGTTAATACAAAATCTTATCCGTTTTGGTATGGTCACTCGTTTATTGAGTACATTTTTGGTCGATTTTAGGTTAACCATCAGGTTATAATTTCAATATAAATGATGGTGAACCACTAAAAGATCTAGAGTTAAACGAAAAAAAGTAACATAAATAAGAGATGGAGACTCGTAGTCTCGTAAATAACAAGGCTACAATATTTCTTATTAAACATATGGATTGATTTGGTTAACATGGTTTAGTTTTTAGGTATTTCCATAATCCCACCGAAATATTTGGTAATTCAGATTCTATAACCGAACCATCGGTTATGTGATTAGGTCGGTTAATTTAGTTCAAGAACAACTCATTTACTAGCTGAAGAAGCAGCTATCCGAGAGTAGAGAACAAAATGAACGCAATATAGTTTGAGAGCTTGGTGATTGGGATTATCTAATATAAAAGAAGGTTTTGTTGACGAAAGAAGTAATCAAAAACTTTAAAGTTTCCTATCTCAAATGTATCAACTTACAAAAGTCGATACAACATTTGGACTAACAATAGATGCAGTAGGGAATGATTTATACAAGGAGATCATAATGATTTCTTCCACTGTACAAAAGTCTCACAGCTTTCTTGGGTTTTACTTTTCTTGAACCCTTGCCAAAGTCGGCTCCATACTCCGCAATCGGTATGAAACCAGATCCATACCCAGCTTTTGAGTGCTGCAATATACAAACATGACCTTTTCAATATAGCAAACCAGATGGCTCAAAAAGAGTATATTTGTACCACACTACCACGACACCAGAGGTGCTTGTCAATATATGATTATAAAAGTTATAATATTTCATTAAAATCTAATAATGAAAATAAAATCGTTTTAGAGGTTTATGAATTAACAATACACTTTGGAAGACTTTCCTAACGTTTCCACCCATTTGTCTTGCTTTTATTTTACCCGGTTGATCCTTTAGAGATAAAACATCAAACCAAGTTGACGCCTTCATAAGGCTAAGTTTAGACATCATTTTATTTGTTTTGTGGGTAAAAATGGTCCGAGGTGTAGCAGTTACAGATTTATTTTATAGTACAACAGCTGAAAAATCATTATCCTTATAGTTTAGGGGCCAATGAATGTCGATAAAACTGGAAGTAGGGTGGCAATTAACGGCTGGTCAAAACAAGTAACTATATAGGACGGGTGGAGTTGACCCACAAACACTTTTTTGTCAATTTTTTCACAAATAAGTGATGTGTTGCATATGATTACAAAAACCATATTTTTACACTTACAATAACAATCTAAATATTGAACAAACCGGGGTAGGAGGTTGTATGAATCAAGAAAACAACAGGGAATCCTTTTTAAATTATATATTTTGATATAAACCATTCGAGACAAAAGATGACCCAAATCGACACATCTTATCTACATTGTTCAAAGTTCCCATCCGTAGCTTGTGGTGAAGGAATAGAATTAACTAAAAACTAGTATAAATAAACGATCCAGATTACCTCATGCTCGGGTATATAGACCACGATTGGTTGGCGACATAATTTGGACAGTACCTGTGGACGGTAAGCAGATCTGTTAATAGAATCTAACTATATGAACTAAAAAAATGAACCGTGGTTATGTTTGTCCCTAGTGATGTACGATAGGAAAAAATAAAATAAGAAAAAGTAGCCCGTTGCATATCCCTAAGACGAGCACAAAATCTATCAACTTTCTTGTTATTGCCAGACAACAAAAGGCATATCAACAGAAAGTTAGGTACTAAATTAAAACATATTAATAAGCTGCGGCAGGTAGTAGTTATTAGAAGTAGCAAGATGTGTTGGTCGGGTAACAGTCAAAGGAGTTCGGAACGAAACAAGTTATTTTTTAGTTCTGGTTGAAACACTTCCCCCACCCCCTTTTCTTATAAATAAAAAATTATGTGTAAATTATGACACCATAATTTGAACCTTGATTAAAACAATTCAGGTTGAATTGAATGCTGTAAATATAAACTTTGGGTAGCTTTTACCTCATTAGACATGTTCCGCTTTTGACTAAATTTTATGATTTGTCCATTTGAGATCAATACAACCGAAACTGAGCCATTGATAAGTAAATGAGACGAAATTGCCAGCTCAAGTAGTTATTGCCGGTGATCCATTAAAAATAACACATTGTTCACTAGAATTTAGAAAGTAAAATTAATTGTTGCAATTGAAAGACTTGCTGGTAGCGGTTAATTATACCTTAAAATCTAAAATAGGAGCATGAAGGTGAAGAATTTTGTGAAACCTCATAACGTAAACGGTAACCCGAAAATTTCTTTTTGTTCAAAGATTATAAAAAGAAGCAAGAAACAGGGTATCCATTTCTTGGGAAAGTCAGTATTTTTCTGCAGTTTTTATTTAAAAAGGATACGTAAGGATACAAATGCACACTTTGTTTATTTAGTAAGATATTTGGACAGTTACTAACTAAATGTTCTTAAGGATACGATATAACCGGCTACTATGAGAGTTTAAGCATATGAGATATAAAATATGTTATAAGATGATGCTGCCTATGTAAAAGAAGAAAGACAAAGGAAATTCTAATAATAAGGATTCCCTTCAAGGAAACAAAGAAAAAAATATGATTAAAACAAGAAAAATAAGGTTGCGGAAAGAATCCAAATATGATCCTAAGGAAATCTAACCAGTAGTTCTGATTCTCCTCCCCAAAAATCTGGCTGTCCAATGCGTTGACAGTAACTGCAAACATTCATGAAATCATATGATTAACATATTAAGATCCTGAATATCCTTTGAGAATGATCAGAATTAAAGGCGAGATGGGTGGGTTGATGGATAAAAAGAGATGAACTCTATGTGCGGATCAAAATGGGGCGGGGTCGACCTGTATTTTGAACTTTTTTTATATGTGAACAGAAAACTTTATTTCTACCATAATAAGATATTTTCTTAATGATAAAACGATTCAAGACATAATAAGCATTTGAATAGAAGTTTGACCCATTTGACCTGTTTCATTTTAGCTAATTTTAATATGTGACCTGTCTACAACCCGAATTGACCCATTTTCAGGATCACCATATCCGAACAGCTTTCTTGTGACATAAAGGGAACAACTCTAACCGTTTTAAGGGCTCGTCAACAGTAATTGCAATTAATGCCTCTTCGTACTGGTGTCTTTCTTTGTCATTGTCACATAACACCTCTTTTATTGCCATTCGTAGTTCATCTGTACCCAAGAAAGTTCTCAGCAAAAAATACATTGGCAAGATTTAACAAAACAAAAGAGAATTAACAAAATACAACCGCAAGAACATATTTAAACTAAAACATAAGTGGTAAATTATGTGTGTTGCACGATGAACAAACATACCACATACACAGGCGTACATCCATGATACATATTAAAAGATTTTTTAAGTTTAAAATATTCTACATTGTTTTGATTAATGATCATAGCTTTGAAACATTCATTTTGAACAACTAATATTTCCTATAAACATGAATGGCAAAACTGATCATCACTGTTTTAAATTTGAAACGTTAGTTCATATTTCCAATTGTCAAAATTAGCAATCGACTTTGCCATAGAAATTTGATGGATCTTATAGAAGAAAAGATGTTTTAACCAAACGCGATCCTCTATGCAAGTGTATAATCAAACTTACGCCTTAGATAACCTTTTGATAATGCATATGGTTATTTATCTCATGCTTAAAATCCAGCTCGTATAACATTATATCAAAATAAAAGCTGTATGACACACAAAAAAGAACCTGCATTTTCTCTTTCTTCTCGGGAGCTAAGAATAATACTCTTGTTCATAGCCATTCCTTTCACCTATAACACATCATTAAAATATTAATTTTATTTATTCTCCTATTCACCAGTCCCGGGGAACCATAATTTTCGTTTTTCTCCTTAATATAATGTCACAACCTCAACTTTCTGTAGTAATTCAATCAACTTTCGATAGTTATTCTATCAAAATATTGGTTTTCTCAATCTTCCCCTAGTTTATGTTGCTATTTTCTTGCAATCTTTCTGAACATATTAAAAAAAAAGCAAAAGAAAAAGAAAAGAAAGTGATTAACCATAAAAAACATACCAGAGCACGAAACATACAGCGTCCATCACCAGTAACTTTGTGCACCCTAAAACTCTCCATTTTGCTCAATGCCGGTGAAACTTCCCTAATATTAACAGAAACGGAAATGGGATTCAAAATAAATGTCAATACAAAAACTGAACTGTATCAATGTAGCAATTCAGATGGAACCCGAATATAAAAAATAAAAAAAAAATTGATAAACGGCAGAACTCTTTTTTCTCGCATAAACGGAGTATTACATAAGAGAGAGACCCAATATATCTTAAAGCATGAATTTCAACTTCCATATTAAATAAAGAATACTTGAAAGCAATAAAATGTTCTTATAAATTGAACAAGAAGGTATATTGTCATAACTAACTTTCGTATCCAAACCAATTGTTGTATACATCTTATGACAATTCTCCTTTTAAATTCAAAAACGCACAATTTGAAGCCCTGTAAAATAGATTTTTCCCCGGCCCATCAAGACCTTTTGCACGTGAACTTCATAACTCGTTAGTCCTTGTGAATCAAATGTTATGTTAGCAAATTGAGTCACGTAAATGGACTTAACTTATGTGTATCAAACATTTTTATTCCCAGCCTAGTCTAATATTACTTTCTAGTAAATATGATACTGCTTAAAGACTATATTCTCTGACTTGATAAAACCGAATGGTTAACAAATAATCCGCTGTAACAAAACACAATGCAAGTAATATAGTGCTACTGCCAATAATTAGTAAACATACAGTTTAGGTCCAATTCTTGCAAAGAATCTGGGGGCATTTGAGAAAGTATTTTGAAACTGTAGTAGCCGGGTATTATTCGGATAAATGTTAGTAGTAGCAATTGGAGTAACCGGGTAGGAGACGAGTTCGAATTCTGCCACACCATTTCGCAGCTCTTCAAGAATAATTTCTGCCAATCATCAACACAAACATTTATATTAGTATATTAAATAAGTTGTTGAAGAATTATTGAGGAGATTAGAGGTTTTACGGTTACAGGTTTTCGAAGCCATTTTTTTTTTTTTGTTTTTCAAAACAGTAGACAGTTGCCGGATAAGCTTATTCAGGGTAGTGTTTGGGGATGTGCTTATTCCGAACAAAAAATAATGTTTTCTTTTTTTTGTTTTTATTAAATTTTCATTTAAAGAATTTGACACCTCTTATATAGATAATTTATGCATGTTAGTTACAGTTTAAAGAGGGCAGTTTATCAAATTTTTATAGTATAAAATTATGACTTATCATACTCAGTAGTAAGTGGTTACTACTGATCATCACCTTAATCGGACGGCCAACATTGGTTCTTAGCGTTCCTATACTTTGGGCCGTTCTTACCCGATCCAATTACTATATATATATATATATATCTATATATATATATAGTAGGATCAAATAAAAAGTTTGAAATTTGTAAAAAGTGTGAGAAAACAATGTGGGAATGACATGTGACAAATTATGTGAAATTTAAAAAAAAATATTTTTTTTATTTTTTTAATAAAAAAATAATATTTTTTTATTAAAAGAAAAAGAAAAAAAAATATCGAAAGAAAAAAAAATATCGAAAAAAAAAAGATTTTGGAAAAAAAAAATTTGAATTTTTTTTTGATAACGTAATATGACACGTCATATGATGCACATAAAAAATATGATCCACATTAATGATGCACACAAAATATGATGCACACAAAAAAGTTTTGATATTGAATTATGATACACACAAAAAAACTATAATATTCAACT
The DNA here is from genome assembly GCA_910822075.1 of Senecio squalidus. NCBI lineage: Eukaryota > Viridiplantae > Streptophyta > Magnoliopsida > Asterales > Asteraceae > Senecio > Senecio squalidus. Next base: position 17,105,075 of record CAJVGC010000508.1, on the reverse strand, counting down.
ATGATGCACACATAAATGTTCATCATAGGCGTGCATCATAAATGTGCATCATATATTTTTTCGTACATAACTTTTTTCTAGCCAAAAAAAAAAAAAAAATTCTCGAAAAAAAAAAAAATTCTATTTTTTTTTTTTAATATTTTTTTATTAAAAATATTATTTTTTTTTATTAAAAAAATAATTTTTTTTTTTTTTACAAAGTTGCCACATGTCACTATAAGAATGCTTCCTACACTTTTTACAAATATAACACTTTTCACAAGAACCCTCCCCTATATATATATATATATATATATATATATATATATATATATATATATATATATATATATATATATATATATATATATATATATATATATATATATATATATATATATATATATATATATATATATATATATATAGGGGATGGTTCAAATGGGATCTATTTTTTTCTAGAGATCCAGTGATCACCTTTTCAGCCACACAAATTCATTAAGAGATCAAAACCACGGAGGGACATTTTTGTCATATTCAGAAAATATTAAAAATTACACGCACTTAAGAAAAAAGAAAATATTAAAAATTACACACTCAAAACTCGATCAATTTTTAAAACCCTAAAACAAAAATCTCTCCATTGTAATCCGTCATTGAATCTCGATTGAAATTTATTCAACAAATTTCCATTGTAATCCGTCATTGAATCTCCATTGTAATCCGTCGTTCGATTACAATCAGCAAATTTAAGATACTAAAAATTTAAGATGGCTTCAAATCCAGAAAGCATCGATGAAACTAATCAGCAAATTGTTCATAAGCCCACACAGACAAATGATATGCAGAGTGGTGAAAGTAAGTTTTTTATATTATGTTTATTAATCACCTGTGATTGTATTAATAATGAAAACAATATCAATAACCAGAAATTGGAAAGTAAATAATCATCTGTAATTCTATGTTTATTAATCACCTGTGATTGTATTAATAATGTGCCGTAGTACCTTGATGTAAATTGTCACAAAATCTTTAGTAATCACTTGTGATTTTTTTTAATTGCATTAGTATGTTGATGTAAAATGTCGCCAAAATGTTTAGTAATCACCTGTGATTCTATAGTTTTTACATTAAGAACTGTTTATAATTTAGTGCCTTAGTAACTTGATGTAAATTGTCACCAAAATATTTAGTAATCACATATGATTTTATTAATAATATGGCTTAGTATGTTGATGTAAAATTACCTGTGATTTTACAGGTTCACACTACAGCACTCCAACAACATATTCAAATGATGACAACAACATAGAGACTCCTGGTGGTTCTCGATATTGGTTACCTTATGTTAAAGATGACGACAAACCAATTAGGGGAAAGAATCATGGATCATTTGAACAGACTTTCAGAATTTATAAAGAGTATGCAGCAAAGTCGGGATTTGACATAAAATTATCATCATCAAAAAAAACAAAAAGTGGACTGATGAAGAGCAAGTATATTCGTTGCAACAGACATGGTGATCCTCCAAGTGTAAATATCAACACGTTGGATCCAGCAAACAGTGGGAAACTTAAAAGAAATTCGACTTTTCATGTAACAGGATGCAATGCTCATATCATGATTAAACTTGTAGATGGTACTTTCACATATAAAGTACACCTTTTTGTTAAAGAACACAACCACCCATTGAACCCTATAGAGTATAGGTATCTGTCTAAGGAAAATAGAAAATTAGGTATGCCAGAATTAATGTTTATGAAACAAATGGCAGACTCAAATTATGGGGCAACAGTTTGTTACCAGTTATATTGTAATACAAAAGGGGGTTATTCACATGTGAATGGAACAAAAAATGATTTCAAAAACTTCAAAAGGGATTTGAATGTTTTTATTGGAGAAAGTGATGCTCAAATGCTTGTAACCAAACTAACAAACAGAGCAGAATATGTTAAAGACTTCAGCTTCTTGTGTGATATAAAAAACAGCGAGTTAGAGTGTTTCTTTTGGGCAGATGAAACTGCAAAAGCAAACTACGAAGAATTTGGCGATATAATTTCTTTTGACGCAACTTATTGTACCAACAGGTATTATAATTTAGAACTTTTTTTTTTTTAAAGAAATTGTAAATTTGATAATCACATGTGATTTTAATGATTTACAGGTACAGTATGATATTCGTTCCGTTCACTGCAATCGACAATCACAAAAAGTGTGTTACCATTGGTGCGGGTATGCTGAGAAATGAAACTACAGAAACATACATTTGGCTGCTAAAGGCATTCCTAGATGCATTCAAGAAGCAACCTAGAATAATCTTAACCGATCAAGATTCTGCAATGAAAAGAGCAATTGCAACTGTACTTCCAGAAACAAAGCATCGACTTTGCATGTGGCATATCGTCACAAAATTCACAGTTAAGGTACAAAAAATAAATAAAAAATTATTTTTGTGTTTACATGTTTTTAGAATTTTATTCTTGTTTTTATTCATATATAATTCTGATATGTTCTATAACTTATTTTATTGCTACAGATTGACAGAAACATAATCGACCACATTGATTTCAGACCGAGACTCCATCAACTTATATGGAACATATATCATAAACCTGAAATTTTTGAAAAAAAATGGATTTCTTTATTGGAAGAATTTAATCTTGAAGAGAACGTTTGGCTGGCAAAATTGTTTGAAATAAGATCAACTTGGATTCCCGCTTACTTCATTGAATATGAAATGTGCGGTTTAATGAGAACAACATCAAGATCAGAAAGTGAGAATTCGTTCTTTAATCACTTCACAAGTTATGGTTCAACACTCATCAATTTTATGAATCTCTTTGAATCTGCAATGGAGAAGCAAAGACATGAACAAGAAATTTTAGATCATCAAACATTGAGCAAAACACCAAAATTGAGAACAAGATGGAAAATCGAGGAACATGCAAGAAATGTTTACACAAAAGAAATATTTTTTTTGGTACAAGAAGAAATTGATATTTCTATTTGGTTTTGCTCACAAATTTCAATCACTACAGAAGAAGGTTCTGAGATTATGATGATTAGAGAAAGAACAAATGACAGACAACAGAATTACAAAGGAAAAACAAAAGGAAAAGGAAAAAAACAGGAAGAAAATGAGGTTGAGCCGTTTTCTGAGATAGCCACAACGGAGATTCAACTTCAAGTTAAAAAAGAAGCAACATTTAAGGTATGTGATTACTAAACATCACCTGTGATTTTCTAGTAATCTTAATATGTTGATGTTATTTTATAGTAATCACTTGTGATTTTATTAGTTTAGTGACTTAGTATGGGATTACTAAACATCACCTGTGATTTTCTAGTAATCTTAGTATGTTGATGTTATTTTATAGTAATCACCTGTGATTTTATTAGTTTAGTGCCTTAGTATGTGATTACTAAACATCACCTTTGATTTTCTAGTAATCTTAGTATGTTGATGTTATTTTATAGTAATCACCTGTGATTTTATTAGTTTAGTGCCTTAGTATGTGATTACTAAACATCACCTTTGATTTTCTAGTAATCTTAGTATGTTGATGTTATTTTATAGTAATCACCTGTGATTTTATTAGTTTAGTGCCTTAGTATGTGATTACTAAACATCACCTTTGATTTTATAGTAATCTTAGTATGTTGATGTTATTTTATAGTAATCACCTGTGATTTTATTAGTTTAGTGCCTTAGTATGTGATTACTAAACATCACCTTTGATTTTATAGTAATCTTAGTATGTTGATTTTATTTTATAGTAATCACCTGTGATTTTATTAGTTTAGTGCCTTAGTATGTGATTACTAAACATCACCTTTGATTTTCTAGTAATCTTAGTATGTTGATGTTATTTTATAGTAATCACCTGTGATTTTATTAGTTTAGTGCCTTAGTATGTGATTACTAAACATCACCTTTGATTTTATAGTAATCTTAGTATGTTGATGTTATTTTATAGTAATCACCTGTGATTTTATTAGTTTAGTGCCTTAGTATGTGATTACTAAACATCACCTTTGATTTTATAGTAATCTTAGTATGTTGATTTTATTTTATAGTAATCACCTGTGATTTTATTAGTTTAGTGCCTTAGTATGTGATTACTAAACATCACCTTTGATTTTCTAGTAATCTTAGTATGTTGATGTTATTTTATAGTAATCACCTGTGATTTTATTAGTTTAGTGCCTTAGTATGTGATTACTAAACATCACCTTTGATTTTATAGTAATCTTAGTATGTTGATGTTATTTTATAGTAATCACCTGTGATTTTATTAGTTTAGTGCCTTAGTATGTGATTACTAAACATCACCTTTGATTTTATAGTAATCTTAGTATGTTGATGTTATTTTATAGTAATCACCTGTGATTTTGTTAACACAAATGGACACTTACTTGTAATATATTTTATATTATAGGTCAAACATAACATAGCGGATGAAACTTACGTTTGTACCTGTAATCAGTTTGTACGTTGTGGAATACTCTGTAGACATATATTCTGTGTTTTACAATCATGTGGCATAGACGAAATACCAAAAAAGTATATAACAAGACGTTGGGAAAGAGGCTTAATTCCACCTAGTGTTAGGAACAAAACGCATAGATATGAAGGTAAGTTAACCGAACAATGCCAGAAACTAGCGAATGAAGCATGCCGCAGTGTAGAAAGTTGCATAGCTGTTTTACGAAATGATGAAGAAAAACTAGCTTACTTTGTTGAAAAGCTAAAAAATCTCAAGATTGAAGTTGAAAAAGATGTCCCAGAAAAGAACAAAACCGAAATGATGGAAGAAATTCTTGGAGTCAAAAAACCAGAGCAAATTTTGATCAATAATCCAAAAGGTATAAAAAACAAAGGAAGCGGAAGTAACTCAAGAATGCAAGGGTACGGTGAAAGAGCACAAAAGGAGAGTGAGAGAAAATATCGAACCTGTGGAATTTGTGGATTAGTGGTTAATAATCACGACAAGAGAACTTGTAAAGGACTTGAAGCAGAGCTTTTAGAACAACAGAAACGTGAACATTTACGTCATCAACAACAAAATACTGGAACAACAACAACAGAAATCAATGCTGCAAAACAATCCGAAAAAGAACAACTTCAACAGCAGAACGTCCAACCAACTGCACAAAGACATACTAGAGGAAAAAAAGTTCCGAGACAAGCATATAAAGATGTAAGTGAAGAAGATGATACTTATGATACTTTGTCAAAACAAAGAAAGAGACAGAAAATTACTACATCAAATGCCGCTGCAAAAAAAGTTGATTATGTATTGCGTGATGAAGAATCGGATTATGAAACTTCAAATGTTGGTACCTGGAAAAATCACTTGTGATAACATATGATCAAAAATGTTTCTTTTAACAATTTATTTTTGCAAGCAAACTTAATATGTTACTTTACTAGTTGAATACTATTTGAAATGAGTAGACTCTTACCAGTGTTACATTATTGGATGACAAATATTTTGTTTGAGAATATTTTCGGTTTGGTGTATTTTCTTTGAACAATAACTATATCACCTGTGATTTTATTAAATTAAGTCACTAAATAACTTAAATGTAATTTTGTAGTCAACAAATTATAAAGGAAAATCACCTGTGATTTAGTGCCTTAATACCTTAATACATTTAAGGTTCTTAATTTAGTGCCTTAGTACCTTGATGTAGAATTTCACCAAATGTTTAATAATCACCTGTGATTGTATTAATTTAGTGCCTTAGTATGTTGATGTAAAATGTCACCAAATGTTTACTAATCACCTGTGATTTTATTAAAAATTTGCCTTAGTATGTTGATGTAAAATGTCACAAAATGCTTATTTAATCACCTGTGATTATATAGTTTTTACATTAAGGTACTGTTTATTATTTAATGCGTTAGTACGTTGATGTAAATTGTCACCAAATGTTTAGTAATCACGTGTGATTTTATTAATAATGTGCCTTAGTATGTTGATATAAAATGTCACCAAATGTTTAGTAATCACCGGTGATTTTATTAATAATGTGCCTTAGAATGTTGATGTAAAATGCCACCAAATGTTTTGTAATCACCTGTGATTCTATAGTTTTTACATATAATTTTGTTTAATGTATTCTGTAATTTGGCTTTTATTGCAAGTGGTTGGAGAATATATACTTGGTAAATGTGTTAAATATTTATTTAATGCATTTTGTATGTGAAAAGAATATATTCTTGTTTTGGTAAATGTGACACAAAAGAAGAAAATCATTGAAAACATATACGAATCAAAATATTGATTTACAACTCAATGCAAAATGCAGAAACAGAGAAAAAATAAATGACAATTCAATGCATTGAAGACTACTTCTAGCTTGTACTCATTACAATTCAAAAAGCAGAAAAAGAGAGAAATTGAATGACAATTCAATGCATTGAAGAAATTGAAAAAAGTAAGGGGTATTTTTGGCTATAAAAAAGAGTAGTCTTCAATGAAGTTTTCTACCAAAACACAATTTACAGTCTAACTTTCAAAAAAATGTCTAGCAGTGAATACCCTAACCCCAACCACCAGCCGGTTGTGATAGACCTGTCAAGCGATTCTAGCAGAGGAAGCGAATACAACTTTGTTATTAAGCGAAGAACTGTCAAGCCGGATGTGATAGACCTGTCAAACACTAGAGATGACGAGAATGTACATGAAAGCGAAGACAACTTTGTTATTACGCTTACAAAGAACAACATCAAGAGCAACAAACTGGTAAGTATACATAAGCTTGTTAGAAACTTTGCTAATGTACCTGTCATAATGATATTACCTTTTGCAGACCATACCAGCAAAATTTGTAAGGGATAGCAACCTCTTGCGTTTTGATGAATGCTATGTCATCTTCACAGAAGATGCACCATATGGTACGTGATTCAGCTTGATCAACTATCTTGACCAAAGGACGCCTGGACCTACCAACCATATGGTGATTAATGGAGATTGGAAGGCATTCATGAGGAAACATGGGCTTGATTATGGTTTTGTCTGTCTTTTCACGATGTCGATTAAGCCACTTCCTAATAGTGACCAGCTGATTTTCAATGTTCAAGAGCTCCCCCAAGCTTAAAACTTTAAAATTGGCCACTACTGTTCTCCTAGGTTTGAAGTCATGGTAGTTTGTAATATATTGTTGTTGTGTCATGTTATCTGTTCTTCCCTTTTATCTTTAGTGATTTAATAAAGTGGCCGTTAAGTATTTTATCTGTTGTTGTATTTCTTTCAACAAAAAAACACTTGATGGGTGTTTGAGCGATATTTTTATCGGTTGTAGCAACTACACATGGTTTAGAAGGTTTAACGTTGTTGTTATCAGTCGTACCAACTAAATGTTGTTTAGGTTTTTCAGTGACTTGGGTACGAGTAGAAACATGAGTAGAACGTTTTGAAGTTTTGGATTTGAAACACCTGGGAAGTGATGGTTTAACGATTAACGATTTGTTGGCTAAGTTAAATCACATGTGATTATTTCATATTTGAATAGATTGACGTGTTCAAAACTCATGAAAAATCACATGTAGAAACATGACTAGGTTGACGTTTTTAAATCACATGTGATATTGCCTTACAAATTTCACGTATTGATATATAAAAATATCGTATGAGATTTTAACATATTTTGTTGTTTAACAATTGACGATTTGTGGGCTAAATTAAATCACATGTGATATTGCCTATTTGAGTAGGTTAACGTTTTCAAATCATATGAAAATCACATGTGATATTGACTACCTAGACGTTATCAAAATTTCAATCATAACCAAAAAAATAAAATTTATCAAATTCTTAAGAAAATAACTACAGGGTCATATTTGCAAAAAAAAAAAAAAAAAACTAATTTGCGGTTTATTGCTTTCCTGTATATCCCACGCCATTTTGGCGTTTAAAATTTCTTACCAAAAACCCTTTCACTCTCACAAACCCTTGTTTTATTTTTATCGAATTCCTTTAAAATTTCAATGGAGTCAACTGATAATTCATCACCAAAACCAAATAATGATAATGCGATTGTTGTTTTTGATGGAAACACAGTTCGACAAGAAAAAAAATCGACAAGTAAGGGTTTTAGGTTTTGTTTATAATCATTTTTTTTTTAAAAAATTTATTTTATGTTATATATATTATTCATATCAGATATAACTGGTGGACCGATGGAGGCAAAATATGTTAATGACGTACTTAAACGTAATATGATATTTATTTATTTATTATTTTTTTTTTGTAAAATTATATTTAATTACTACTTATAATTTTTTATTTTTTTTATTTACAGTTGTTTGTTCATCAGTGGATAAGCATTGTGGATTAACGTATACTTCTAGAAAACTTAAAAGTGATTCAGGTATATTTATGTTTTAGAAAATTGTTTGTTTATATGAAATCACCTGTGATTGTGTGAGTAGTTACTCCATTATTGAACAAAAATAGTGTTATAAGAATGATGTAAAATGTCACCAAATGTTTAGTAATCACCTGTGATTTTATTAATTTAGTTCCTTAGTATGTTCATGTAAAATGTCACCAAAATGTTTAGTAATCACCTGTGATTCTATACTTTTTACATTAACAAATGTTTAGTAATGTTTAGTAATGTAACATTAGTCTGTTTAAAAATTTGTTTGTTTATATGAAACAAAAAAAGTAGTTATAACTATTGTTATTTATTATTATTATTTAGACAACAAAGAAGATGAATCATCAAGTGAAGAAGATAATCTTCCAAAAAACGAAGGGACAAGTTCAGGTATTACTTGTTTTACATATAGCTTAACACATGACAAAAATTTGATAAATATGTTCATTAATTACATATAGCTTAACTAATTTTTTTATTCGTGTAACGTAGGTCAATTACTAGATTATAGTAATGATCAAACACTGGCCAGCTACATCAAAAAGCAAAAAACATCTCCTGTCAAGAATGTTCTAAAAAAAAGAAAAAAACAAGACAGCGAGGAAGGGAAAAAGAAAACAAGGAAGAAGAAGATCTACCGGGGTTCAAAGCGAATTTCTCAAGATATAAAGGAAGAGAACCCAGAATTATGCAAGAAAAGTGCAAAGCAGAAATTAGAAACTGTAAATGAAGAAGAGTTGTCAGAAAAAGAAACAATTAGTCAAAGAGTGTCACAATCGGTTAAGGTTTTAAGCATTAAGTTTCCATCACTTAGGACTAGAATGTCACCTAAGTCCCTGTATAATGCAATTAAGGATTTAAGTACAGATCAAAAGTCAGATTTAGTTGATATGGGGTTTGGAAACTTAAGTGCAATGACTTTAGATAGCATACCAGGAAAACTAGGAATGTATGTAGTAAATAACTTCAACCAATCAAATATGACATTAACTATTGGGAGTAATGTTATTAACATTACATGTGAGTTAATACACGACATGCTTGGAATTCCCAATGGAGGAAGGGAATTGGAGGAGTTAAATCCTGTTTCAAAACAAGATCCGTATATTGTTGAATGGCACAAACAGTTTGAGGTTGGGGCAAAGATTAGGCCACGAGATGTGTGTGCTAAAATTACACATTCTCGAGAAGGAGGAATAACTTTTAAGTTAAACTTCTTAGTTTTGTTCATGAACACAATGGTTCAATGTCATCCGTCAGGTTCATGTTTGCTGAAAATTTTGGACTACATAACAGACGGTGTGGATATTAAAAACATAAACTGGTGCAACTTAGTAATGGATGCTTTGCGAGAATGCAAAAATGATTGGAAGAAAGTTGTAGCCAGTTTTTTTGTTGGACCTCTATCATTCCTCACTGTAAGTTTATTTTTACAATAACTCATTAGAAGTAGTGTCATAAACATGAGATTTTAATTCAATCAGAGGTGATTGTACTTCAATCACATGTGATTGTGCTTCAATCACAGGTGATTGTACTTCAATCACAGGTGATTGTGCTTCAATCACAGGTGATTGTCCTTCAATCACAGGTGATTGTGCTTCAATTACATGTTTTTCATGTATTTTTTTTCTTCACAAATGAGTATATTTTTAACATATGTTTTTCATGTATTTGTATAAAACCAGCTTTTGTACTTGGATTCAATAAAGTGTAGCAAATTAAATGCTGCACGACAACGTCCTGCTATTCTCGCTTGGGATTCACAAAAAATGAATGATAGACAAGATGCAGAAATCCTTCAAGGCGGTTTTGGCAGAGGAGACGTGGAACCTCCATTTGGAGAAGCTTTAAAAAACGAGAAGTTTGCTTCTGAGGTAATTTTTCAACATATATTATATTTTTATTTATTTATTTATTTCTACTTTTTCTAAATAATGAACAAATGTATCAAAAAATTTTAGTAATCACCTGTGATAAGCGTTGAGGAGTAACGTATAAAGCTAGATAAGTTACAGATGATTTCTGTTAATATAAAAATCAACTGTGATTTTAATACTAGTTTATTAGTTTGTTGAAATCACCTGTGATTTCGTTTTTGTAGAAAAAATGTTTATATGAAAATCACCTGTGATTTGGTTTGTTTATATGAAATCACCTGTGATTGTGTGAGCAGTTACTGCATTATTAAACAGAAATAGTGTTATTTGAATGATGTTATTATTTTTGGGTTAAGAACTAATGTTATTAAAATATAAGAGGTGAATTTTGATGGAGACTCTAATCACACTGTAACATGATTGACCACCTCACAAACTTACAAAAAAACCATGATTATTGTGAAGAATATTTGTTTTGATTATTGAGTTAAGTATTCCACTTATTGAATCTTTTTATTTTAATAAATGTTTATTTGAAAATCACATGTGATTTGGTTTGTTTATATGAAATACCTGTGATTGTGTGAGTAGTTACTCCATTATTGAACAGAAATAGTGTTATTTGAATGATGTTATTATTTTGGGGTTAAGAACTGATTAAATTGTGTGAGTAGTTACTCCATTATTGAACAGAAATAGTGTTATTTGTACAAATCTGTATTATAACTATTAACTTTATTTTTTGCAGTATTTTGTTAGAAAACTAGAGAGAAAGTTATCATTTCTACATGAAATAAAAGACGACATAACATATGTTTTAGAGGAAGCTACAAGAATGTACCCACACAACGAAGAAATAAATCTTTACAAAGTCAAATTTCAATCTATTTTCGTTGGCGGTAGTGGTCCAAGTAAAACTGATGAATATGAAGAAGTTCAACAAAATGACTCAGTGAAGAATCGAAAAAATGCAGTTGATTTATCATCATCTCAGATGATTGAATATACACTCCCGTTATCAAATTATGATCATCTTAATATTGATGATGATGGTGAAAAGGTAAACGATTCTTTTGAATCACTGAATGTTGTGTAACACTAGCATTTTAAAACACACCAAATTTTTTTTTTTTTTTTTTTTTAAAACATTCTACAATATATACATAACTTAACCAAAGTAGAAGTTATCGTTTACTTATACTAAAATAACATTTAACATGTTTGGAGCGGAAGCTCGTTACAAAAGATTTAACTTCATATCTAGGTCCCCATCTATCCTTCCTATGCTTGCCTTGCAAATACGAGATCCTTTTTACCTACAAACATAACAATCAATAATATACATTAGCATTAAGCTAGTGAGTATACTTAATAACATAGTGACACATCTCCAAGACTATTTAAAGTCTTACTACATACCCTCGCGGTATAGAATTATAACTAACTCTACTCTTTCCCGACTAATGAAAGTCGATTTTACTTCTCCTTGACACATAAATGTCTTCTCCATTCTTCTCTATCATCATGATAAGTTAATATATCATTTCCCTACTTAAACTACCTTAAAATACACTAAAAACTGGTCTAGGGGTCGAATGCCTCGCATTCGGACCCATAGGCGACGCATTCAACATGACAAAACACCACATCAGCCACTGACCTCCGAATGCCTCGCCATTCAACCCACAGGCGACGCATTCGGGCATTTTCTGGCTGATTTTCGTTTTTCAAACGTTTCCTGCACTTACATGTTAGTTTACGCCACTTTAACTCCTTATTTCCGCTAACAACACTAACTATAACTTGGAACAACTTACCTAGCAATCTTTAATACATTAATACAAACTTTAAACACCAAAACCATATGAAAATGAGTCTAGTATACTCACCTTGATGTCGAATTACTTTCACTATCTTTACGTTGCCTTCCCTTTGCCTTTATCTTTCAAATCTGAATTACAAGGTCAAAATACTAAAAGTTCAATACTCATAACCACATAACTAACAACTTTATCATACATTCTCTTCTATCAAACCTAACATTACTTGGTTAAATCGTTTTCTACCCATCATGTCACTTTTGAGGTCTTTGACCCGTTAACATTTTCATATACATGAAAGCATTTCAATTACTATCCAATATATATATACATCAACAATACATAAAAATGGTCATTTCTTTCTCTTTAACCAATTTCTACCCATTTGCCACCCCTTGGGTCAATTGACCCGTTTGGTAACACCAACTAGAGAAATCATAACACCATATTCTATCTTCTTCAATAAAAAACTAAAACATACAATTCTAACATTAAATTAACATACACATATGTTCAAATTAACAATTTCCAAGATTATCCCCAAATTATAAAAACCTAATTTTTACCAATTAAGCATTTCTACTCTTCAATTAAACATCCAATTGATATTATAACACATAATATAAACTCAAATTCATCAAATAATAACAAGGATATACATAAATTTACCTCCTTCACTCCAATACCAAATTAGCTAGATTATTCTATCTTCTATTCTTGATTCTCTTTTAATCTTCACTAATCCAACACAATTGATTTGAGAATTTTCAATTATTCTTTGCTTACTTTCAAGAACACACACACATACACTCAAAAGCACCTAAATATTATTTAGAAAATTCTGCATTTGACACCTCAATGTCTTACTCATCACATTTCGAAATTTACACCTTTAGTCCCTCAATTTCTCAAATCTTTCTAATTTACAAAAATTTCTAGAATTATTAACTAATTAAGTCCTTTCTAACTAAACTCAACTATCTTTCTTACAATTCTAGTCCTTCACTTATATAATTTCTCAAATAATATAAATATAACACATTTATATTATAAACAATTAAATACTTACGAAATATTTTAATTTTCCGAGAACCGGGATGTTACAAATCTTCCCTCCTTCTAAAGATTTCGTCCCCGAAATCTATTCTTCAAACAACTTGGGATACAATTTCTTCATTTCATTCTCCGGCTCCCAAGTAAATTCCGACCCTTTTCTATGCTTCCATTGAACCTTAACCATACTAATTTGTTTATTTCTAAGTTGTTTTATTTTCCGATCGAGAATGGCTACCGGTTCTTCTACATAATTTAACTTCTCATCGATTTCTATATCATCTAGTGGAATAAATGTTGTTTCATCCGCAAGACACTTTCTTAAATTTGACACATGAAATGTAGGATGTATCTTACTTAAAACTTCGGGTAATTCTAATCGATAAGCAACTTTTCCGATTCTTTCTAAGATTTTAAATGGCCCAATATATCTCGGACTTAGTTTTCCTCTCTTTCTAAATCGGATCACTCCTTTCCATGGGGAAACTTTCAACATCACAAAATCACCAACTTCAAATTCTATCGGTCTTCTCCTTTTATCGGCATAACTCTTTTGTCGATCTTGAGCCATCTTAAGTCTTTCTCTTATTTGATCTATCTTCTCCGTTGTAATTTGTACAATTTCTTTTTCTCCCAATTCTCGTTGTCCAATCTCACCCCAACATATTGGCGTTCTACATTTTCGTCCATACAACATTGTATAAGGTGCACAATCTATACTCGCTTGATAACTATTGTTGTAAGAAAATTCTACTAACGGTAAATGATCATCCCAATTACCTCCAAAATCTATTACACATGCACGGAGTAAATCAACCAAGGTTTGAATTGTTCTTTCACTTTGCCCATCGGTTTGAGGATGATAAGCCGTGCTAATATTGAGTTTCACCCCTAATTCTTCTTGAAAACCTCTCCAAAAGTGAGAAGTAAAACGTGTATCTCTATCCGAAACTATCGAAATTGGAACTCCATGTCTTACCACAATCTCCTTCAAAAACAATTCCGCCATTTTCTCCGAAGAAATAGCTTCCTTAATTGGTAAGAAATGAGCACTTTTAGTCAATCTATCCACAATTACCCAAATAGCATCATTCTTTCTTCTAGACTTTGGTAATTTCGTCACCAAATCCATAGTAATATTCTCCCATTTCCACACCGGTATTTCTAATGGTTGCATCTTTCCATAAGGCTTTTGGTGTTCCGCTTTAACTTGTAAACATGTCAAACATTTTTCTACATATTTCACTATATCTCTTTTCATACCCGGCCACCAATAATCTTCTTTAAGATCTCTATACATTTTCGTACTACCAGGATGAATAGAATATTTTGACTTATGAGCTCCGTCTAGTAAAACTTTCTTACAATCCGATGTATTAGGAATCCAAATTCTTCCAAATCTAGTCTTTAAACCTCGGCTATCTTCCATTAAGCTTTGCACTTGACCCACAATTCTTTCTCTTTTCCAATTCTCCTCCTTAATTGCTTCTAATTGAGCCTCTTTAACCGAATCAAAGAAATTAGCATTAATAATCAAAGCTAAAGAGTAAAGTTTCATTTCCGGTTGTGAACTCTTTCTACTCAATGCATCCGCAACAACATTTGCTTTTCCGGGGTGGTATCGTATATCACAATCGTAATCCTTCACCAAATCTAACCATCTACGTTGTCTCATACTAAGATCATTTTGAGTAAAGAAATATTGCAAACTTTTATGATCCGTATAAATCGTACATCTTTCTCCATAGAGGTAATGCCTCCATATCTTTAATGCAAACACCACCGCCGCTAACTCCAAATCTCGTACCGGGTATTTCTTTTCATTTTCTTTCAATTGTCTCGAAGCATAAGCAATAACCCTTCCATGTTGCATTAAAACACATCCTAAACCGGTATATGAAGCATCACTATAAACTACTAAATCTTTCGTTCCATCCGGTAATACTAACACCGGTGCTTCACTTAATTTCTTCTTTAAAATCTGGAATGCTTCTTCTTGTTCTTCTTTCCATTCAAACTTCTTATTCTTTCTAGTTAACTCGGTTAAACTTGAAGCTATTTTAGAAAAATCTTGAATAAATCTTCGATAATACCCCGCAAGACCAAGAAAACTACGGATTTCCTTCACATTTTTCGGAGAATTCCAATTGACAATTGCTTCAATTTTCGTCGGATCTACTTTTATACCTTCTGCATTTACTACGTGACCCAAAAATTGAACTTCTTCTAACCAAAATTCACATTTAGAAAATTTTGCATATAATCTTTCTCGTCTAAGAATCTCCAACAATTGTCGTAGATGATCCGCATGTTCTTCTTTACTCTTTGAATATATCAAAATATCATCAATAAAGACTATAACTGATTTATCTAACATCGTTCTACAAACTCTATTCATCAAATCCATAAAAGCAGCGGGGGCATTTGTCAAACCGAAAGGCATAACCAAAAATTCATAATGACCATACCTCGTGCGAAAAGCTGTTTTCGGTACATCTTCTTCCTTTACCTTCAACTGATGGTAACCCGACCTTAAATCTATCTTTGAAAAGAATTTCGCCCCTTGTAACTGATCAAACAAATCATCTATCCTCGGTAACGGGTATTTATTCTTGACTGTTAATTTATTAAGTTCTCGATAATCTATACACATACGCATACTACCATCTTTCTTTTTCACAAATAAAATCGGTGCACCCCACGGAGAAGAACTAGGACGGATAAAACCCTTGTCTAACAATTCTTGTAACTGACTCATTAATTCTTTCATTTCGGCCGGAGCTAGTCTATATGGAGCTTTTGCTACAGGTGCAGCACCGGGAATCAATTCTATTCTAAACTCTACTTCTCTTTCTGGCGGCAAGCCCGGAAGATCTTCGGGAAATACATCTACATATTCATTCACTACATCTACTTCTTTTAATTCTTTCTTACTTTTCTCTTTATCTACCACATACGCAAGGTATGCTTGACAACCTCGGGACATATATCTTTTTGCTTTCATTACAGAGCAAACCGAAATTTCACCACTCTTTTTCTCCCCATAAATGACAATTTCTTTTCCTTCTAAATCGGTAACTTTAATAATTTTAATCTTACATAAGATAATAGCATTATTCTTTTCTAACCAATCCATACCTACTATAACATCAAATTCTCCCATGACCATTGGAATCAAGTCTATTATAAATTTTGTTGATTCTATCTCTAATTGATTATCATGATAGACATCTGACACAAGAACAATTCGATTATCCGCCACTTCTACTTCTAAGGGATACTCTAGCTTACTAAGGGGCTTAGAAAACTTTTCACAAAATTTACTTGACACAAAAGATCTATTTGCTCCCGAATCAAACAACACATAAGCAGGTTGAGAGTTTACAATGAAAATACCTGAAACGACATCAGTCGATTCTTTTGCTTCTACGGTTGTGATTTGAAAGGCACGACCACGGCCTTTATTATCTTCAGCCTTCTTTCCACTACTTCCTCCTTCAAGAAGCAAAGGAGCTTTCGGTCCTACCAACAACTTCTGATTCTGCGGCAATTTTGGGCATTCACTTTTAATATGCCCCGGGTCCTTACAATAGTAGCAAATCCTTATTGGATTAGGACATTCACTACTAATATGACCCGGCTTCCCACATGTATAGCAACCCATTTGACCGAATTTGCATTCTCCCGAATGATTCTTACCACACTTTCTACAACCATAATCTCTTCTTGATGACTCTTTCTTTTCAAATCTTCTTCCCGAACTTCTACCCTTTTGTTCATATCGTTGCTTTTTATACGGTTCTTGCACATACTCCACCTTGCGTTTCTTATTCTCTTCTTCAGTTCTATTCAAAAGATCTAACTCTCTCCTTCTTGCCGCTTCAACCATATCCTCAAAAGTCTTAGGATTATTAGTGGAAACGTGTTCTCTGATGTCGGGACTCAAACAACATAAGTAACGATCCATCTTCATCCGTTCACTTACAACATATTCTGGACAAAACCCCGCTCTATCAAGAAATTCATTAGTAATCTCATTCACGGTTTTACTTCCTTGTTGTAATGATAAAAATTCCCGAGTAATTTTGTTCACTGCCGAAGGTGGACAGTAGTACTCCATAAATCTCTTCTTAAAGTCTCCCCACGTCATCTTCACAATCCCCTCAGCCGGGAATAACCTCACTATAGACTCCCACCAACCTTTAGCTTGATTTCGAAGTAGGTTTGATGCATAAATCACCTTATCTCTATCCGCACACTTACAAGTTAGGAATGCACCTTCTACCTCCATAACCCACCGCATACTCACAATGGGATCAATCTCTCCAAGAAAGAGTGGTGGATTGCAGCTTGCGAAATCTTTATACGTACACCCCTTCTTATAACTTTCTGTGGGTTCTTCTTGATGATCAAAATGATCACCCTCACTTCCTGAATCTTCTTTCTCTTTCTGCTTCAATTCTTTCTCCGCGAGCACGCGGTCTATCTTCTCATCAATAATCTCTACTACATCATCTCTCACCCGTTTAATAATAAACGGTATTGCTTTCTCAAAGGCTTGGCTAATCTCCTTAGCCACAATCATTTGCATATCTACTTCCTTGTGACCATCATCATGATGGCTACCTTCTTCTTCCATTTTCTACAAACTGAAATTAAATTCAGTTAATAATGACATATAAAACTATAATCTATACACAATTATAGTTTATACGTCATACATATATACTTTCTAACTTTCTTTGTCCCTTGTCCTTAACATGCTTCAATTATATTGGATACACATAATATGTCCAAAATTAGCGTTGGCCAGACGTTAATTTTAAGCATATTAACTCTTGTACATCCAATACCATCAACGCATAATTAAGACTAAGGCAAATAACTCTTTCTCTACAATTAATCTTTCTTACTCTTATCTCTTCCGCAAGGCAAGCTTCTTCCCCCCTTACAAAGCCTCAGCTTGGGTTTAAGTATCAACCGAGATACTCAACTCACACAAGCCAAGGCTCTGATACCAACTTGTAACACTAGCATTTTAAAACACACCAAAATTTTTTTTTTTTTTTTTTTAAAACATTCTACAATATATACATAACTTAACCAAAGTAGAAGTTATCGTTTACTTATACTAAAATAACATTTAACATGTTTGGAGCGGAAGCTCGTTACAAAAGATTTAACTTCATATCTAGGTCCCCATCTATCCTTCCTATGCTTGCCTTGCAAATACGAGATCCTTTTTACCTACAAACATAACAATCAATAATATACATTAGCATTAAGCTAGTGAGTATACTTAATAACATAGTGACACATCTCCAAGACTATTTAAAGTCTTACTACATACCCTCGCGGTATAGAATTATAACTAACTCTACTCTTTCCCGACTAATGAAAGTCGATTTTACTTCTCCTTGACACATAAATGTCTTCTCCATTCTTCTCTATCATCATGATAAGTTAATATATCATTTCCCTACTTAAACTACCTTAAAATACACTAAAAACTGGTCTAGGGGTCGAATGCCTCGCATTCGGACCCATAGGCGACGCATTCAACATGACAAAACACCACATCAGCCACTGACCTCCGAATGCCTCGCCATTCAACCCACAGGCGACGCATTCGGGCATTTTCTGGCTGATTTTCGTTTTTCAAACGTTTCCTGCACTTACATGTTAGTTTACGCCACTTTAACTCCTTATTTCCGATAACAACACTAACTATAACTTGGAACAACTTACCTAGCAATCTTTAATACATTAATACAAACTTTAAACACCAAAACCATATAAAAATGAGTCTAGTATACTCACCTTGATGTCGAATTACTTTCACTATCTTTACGTTGCCTTCCCTTTGCCTTTATCTTTCAAATCTGAATTACAAGGTCAAAATACTAAAAGTTCAATACTCATAACCACATAACTAACAACTTTATCATACATTCTCTTCTATCAAACCTAACATTACTTGGTTAAATCGTTTTCTACCCATCATGTCACTTTTGAGGTCTTTGACCCGTTAACATTTTCATATACATGAAAGCATTTCAATTACTATCCAATATATATATACATCAACAATACATAAAAATGGTCATTTCTTTCTCTTTAACCAATTTCTACCCATTTGCCACCCCTTGGGTCAATTGACCCGTTTGGTAACACCAACTAGAGAAATCATAACACCATATTCTATCTTCTTCAATAAAAACTAAAACATACAATTCTAACATTAAATTAACATACACATATGTTCAAATTAACAATTTCCAAGATTATCCCCAAATTATAAAAACCTAATTTTTACCAATTAAGCATTTCTACTCTTCAATTAAACATCCAATTGATATTATAACACATAATATAAACTCAAATTCATCAAATAATAACAAGGATATACATAAATTTACCTCCTTCACTCCAATACCAAATTAGCTAGATTATTCTATCTTCTATTCTTGATTCTCTTTTAATCTTCACTAATCCAACACAATTGATTTGAGAATTTCCAATTATTCTTTGCTTACTTTCAAGAACACACACACATACACTCAAAAGCACCTAAAATTTTATTTAGAAAATTCTGCATTTGACACCTCAATGTCTTACTCATCACATTTCGAAATTTACACCTTTAGTCCCTCAATTTCTCAAATCTTTCTAATTTACAAAAATTTCTAGAATTATTAACTAATTAAGTCCTTTCTAACTAAACTCAACTATCTTTCTTACAATTCTAGTCCTTCACTTATATAATTTCTCAAATAATATAAATATAACACATTTATATTATAAACAATTAAATACTTACGAAATATTTTAATTTTCCGAGAACCGGGATGTTACATGTTGATGCTGAAAAATCAGTTGAAGTTGAAGAGGCGGACAAAGACTTGAAAATAGGTACATTTTATTAAATTCTTTAATGTGAATCACCTGTGTTTTTTTGGAGAAAAAATAAATTAAAAAACTTTTATCTAAATCTTTTTTATTTTATTATATTGTTTAGCTGTTGGTGATTCTTCAATAGAAGGAGTTGGGCCTGTTATCGATACACAATTTCTGAACCAAACAGGTGTCCAACAAACAATGGACCGTCAAGTTGAAAAACACTAAAAGAAAAGAGAAGCTAAGAGTAATCACCTGTGATTTTATTTATAAAAGTTTTCTCTTAAAAAACTTTTATCTAAATCTTTTTTATTTTATTATATTATTTAGCTGTTGGTGATTCTTCAATACCTAGAGATTGTGCTTGGCCTGTTATCGATGCCCAATTACTGAACGAGACAGGCGTACTCCTAACAGTGGATCGTCAAGTTGAAGAACATAAACAGAATACAAAACCTAACAGTAAATCACCTGTGATTTTATTAATAAAGTTTTTTCTTAAAACACTTTTATCTAAATCTTTTTTTTTCTATTATATTGTTTAGCTGTTGGTGGATTTTCAATAGATGGAGATGGTGGTGATATCGATACCCAATTTCTGAACAAACCAGGTGTCCAACAAACAATGGACCGTCAAGTTGAAGAACATAAACAGAAAAGAGAAGCTGACAGTAATCACTTGTGATTTTATTTATAAAGTTTTCTTTTAAAAAACTTTTATCTAAATCTTTTTTATTTTATTATATTGTTTAGCTGTTGGTGATTCTTCAATACCTGGAGATGTTGCTTGGGCTGTTATCGATACCCAATTACTGAACCAAACAGGTGTCCAACAAACAATTGACCGTCAAGTTGAAGAACATAAACAGAAAAGAGAAGCTAAGAATAATCACCTGTGATTTTATTTATAAAAGTTTTCTCTTAAAACACTTTTATCTAAATCTTTTTTGTTTTATTATATTGTTTAGCTGTTGATGAAAAGGTAAAGGATTCTTTTAAATCACTGAATGTTGATGGTGAAAAATCAGCTGAAGTTGAAAAGGTGGAGACAGACTTGAAAATAGGTACATTTTATCACCTCTGATTTTATTAATAAGTTTTCTCTTAAAAAACTTTTAACTAAATCAGCTGTGATTTTATTTAAAAATGTGCCTTGATCAGGAAAAGTAATAAAATCACCTGTGATTTGAAAAAAAGAAAAAGAAAAAACATTTTATCTAATTTGTTTTGTTCAAACAACTTGTTCAGGAAAAGATGATATCGTAAAATCCTCTTGTCCTAATTTCTCTCTTGGTATAACCCAAGACTTTAGTGTAGAACAGAATGATAAAAAATTGGAAGTAAAACAGTTTCCTGTTGATCTGAAAGAAAAAGAGGTATTACAAGTTTCTGTTCTTATGAAGAGAAAGGAAGCTGTAATAAAAGATCGTAAAGAATCTGTTGATGTGAAGGAAAAGCGACAAAAAGTTGAAGCGAGTGGGTCAAAAACGGGTGAGCCAAATGCAGATGAGTTACAAAAAAAGGTTGATAAAGAGAAAAAAGTTATGGAAAAAGATGATCCTTCATTCATTACCCCTTTTGAACCTGAAAAAAAACGTATCACTCATGTAGCTCGTTATGACAAATCACCATATCATAATCGTAAGACGAATATCCAACTCGAAGTTACAGCTTTAGAGAAGAAAATTTCTGATGCGCTTTTTTCTATGACTGCGCCTGAATGGTAAGTAAAAAAAGTTATAATTGTTTTTTATTTATTTTTATGTTTATTTATTAGATGTGATTTGATATTAGTTTTTGAATAACATATTTTTTCTTTTTCTTTCAGGAATATGGTTTTTGAAACTGAAGATGTTACAACTCAGTCTATGTATTTGCATATGGAAACGTTAACTCCTTCGTTATGGATTGATGGTATTGTCATTAATTGTTGGGCTGCTATGCTAAATGATCAAGAAAAACATAAAGGTGACGGATCATTACGTCGGTATTTCTTTAAGATAAACACTTTTGTAAGTTTTTAATTTGAATTTTTAAAATTCATCTTTTTAAATGTTATTTAGTTTTCTATCATCATGTTTTTAAAGTAATTTGTTTTAAATTCATCTTTGTTGTTGTCCAGGACACAAGAGTTTTCATTGAGTCGAAAATTAAAGAAGAAGAAAAAATTGATAAGTTCATTGAAAATGTGAAAATCGCTATGAAAAATGATAGGAAGCTTCTGTCGTTTAAAGACATCGACTTGGTACATATATTTTTTTTATTATTTATGAACAATTATTTTTTCATTTTTAATATGTTTGTTTTAATATTTGAATTATTTTTAACAGGTATTCTTCCCCATTTGTATGTCACAACATTTTTATCTTATTGTTTACAACTTAAAGCATCCAAAGATTTTACTAATTGACAATAGCAAGAATGGTGATTTTGATAGATATGGCAAAGTCCCTTCAATGCTTGTAAGTAAAAATATCACCTGTGATTGTATGGTTTTTTTTTTATTATTTAAACAGTTCTTAATGTAAACAATATAGAATCACAGGTGATTAGTAAAAATGTCACCAAATTGTTTAGTAATCACCTGTGATTCTATAGGATAACATTAGATATTATTATATATATTTTTTCCTTTTCTTTATATCATGTAAATTTTTAGGTTTTTAATTTAACTTTTATGTTGTTTTTTTTTTTCTTTTTTTACAGAAAAAATTCTTTATAGAATATCTTGATAGGATAAACTACAATAAACTTTGCAAGCTGAATTACTGTGAAACTGAAAGAGCAGATATGAAATGGAGGACAAAATCGAATAACATAGATTGTGGAGTATTTACGATGCTACATATGGAATATTACATGGGTGAAGAAATAAAGAAATGGAAATGTGACATCGCCATACAACCAAAAAAGCAGTCGGCCCACCTTCATGCACTTAGAAGGAAATTTGCTACAAAGTTGCTTTTATCAGATACTAATACACACAGATCTGAAATCCAAAAGTTTGCTGATGAATTTTACAAGAAACCAATTGATGAAAGGAATGAGATTCTCAGAAATGCTTTGTTAACACGTGATCAAAGGGACCCCACAAGAAAGAAATGAATTCAAAAACAAGGAGTAGGATGTTCATTTTATTTGTGTATGTGTGGATATGATAAATTTTAAATATTTTGTTGTTCTTATTTGAGTAATTTTTACTTTATTTGTGTATGTGTGGATATGATAAAATGTGACTTAGTAATCACCTGTGATTTTATTGATAATGTGACTTAGTATGTTGATGTAACTGTTTATTATGACTAAATAAAAAGTAATAAGCTCATAATCCTTTACATAAGCCATAAAAATTCCCGATTATGAAATATAAGCCGAAAACTCAATAAGCTCATTAGCCCTTATATAAGCTCAAACAAAACACCCCCAAACACCAGTTTAATCATTTTAGTGACTTAATTTTAATAAAATCACAAGTGATTACTATATAATCACCGGTGATTAACTATAGAATGTTTGAGAATGTTTATAAAGATTAGAATGCCGTTATATAAACACCGTTTGAGAATGTTTGAAACGGAAGAATTAATATGCCGTTATATAAAGCCCTTATATATCCCCTTTCTCCAATTTTAGGGCTCATATTTGAAACTCCAACTATTCATTAGAAACCGCTCAGATATGAACTCCAACTATTCATTGGAAACTACCCTGAGGGATGTTCTTCAAGTAGTCAATCCCACAGCGGATGATTGGGCAAAACGATGCCATGTTATCAGTAATCTTCGAGCCATAGTTGAAAGTGTGGAAGGTTTTAAAGGTAAATTCTTCAAACGTTTGAAATTAGGTGCCACAGTTGAGCCATTTGGTTCATTTCGAGCCTTAGTCGTTTTATCTAACTTCTGAATTTCGATTGTTTAATATTAGGTGCCACAATTGAGCCATTTGGTTCATTTGTGTCTAACCACTTCACAAGATGGGGAGATTTAGATATATCCATTTCTTCTGCGGGAGAAAAATACGACAACAATTTACTGTTAGCCATTATAAAAGCTCTGAAAACAATAGGTATGCCTAATATTATATATGTTTATTCATTAGCGGGTTGTTTATAAAAATATTTGTATAGTGATTCAGTTAAAAATAACAACGATTAACAGGCGGATTCGATGTGATTGATTATATTTCCGAAGCAAGAGTGCCAATCGTGAAATGTGTTAGCACCAAGGACAAAATTTCATGCGACATCTCTCTCAACAATTTAAGCAGTCGAATGAAGTCAAAGATGTTGTATTGGATAAACGAAATTGATGGACGTTTCCGTGACTTAGTCTTAATTGTATGTTTCTACTGACTATAAAGTGATGATGTAAAGAACGTTTCATGTTATCATATGCTTATTATTAATGATTATATGTAGGTCAAAGAATGGGCAAAAGCGAATAGTATCAATGATCCTAAAACCAGAACTTTGAATTCATATTCCCTTAGCTTACTCGTTTTATTCCATTTTCAGGTGATTCCTAGCATTTCTACTGTTTCTCACGTATATGTTTATGATTCTGTCTCCAATTTTTTGTTTCTTGTATTGGTTTTATAATCACGTTTCTTTCAGACTTGTGACCCTCCCATTCTACCCCCTCTTTATGTATTTTACCCGTGGAACATGACTGCTAATTATACAGGTATTTTTTTTTATATATTTGGAAAAATGAAATGCATTTTATGAAAAACTAAATACGACAACATTTTGTGAAACAGGTGAGAGAGCTATTGCTGAGAAACATATCGAACTCATTTGTAGTATGAACATAGACAAGTTTAAAGCTAATACGTCGAGAATACTTAACAGAAGCTCGTTGTCTGATCTTTTTATTTCATTTCTTGAAAAGGTAAGTTTCTTATTATTTGTTTATGTGCTCTTAAAAATCGTTGTAGGGTTTCTGAGTTATAGTTTAATTATAGCATAAAAGTCTCTAATCTCTGTTTGTTTGTTGTTTTTCAGTTCCACAACATCAGTGCGAGGGGTCAGCATCAAAGAATTAGTCCACAAAATGGACAATGGGAAGACATCGTGCATACTCCCCCATGTGCTCTATTTCTACGTCTTCTCTCTCTTTTTTATGTGGATGGGCGGATTGAGTAACAGGTCAAGATGGGTTCAGAGGGAACTGGTTCTATCGGGGCCGGGTTGGGTTGACATGCAGACACCTTTCTCTGTCACATAAAATATGATGATCTAATTTTGTTACTATCGGTGATTATAGATCGACGACCCATTTGAGCAACCGACGAATTGTGCAAGGGTTGTAAGACCAAAACAGATTTTGGTGATTGAACAAGCATTTGAAAAAACCTATAAGCAACTCACATCTGCCAACCTACAGAACCCCCTTTCTGTTCTAGTGAGGCCCGAAGTAATGACTCATATATACACATCCCAAGCTGGAAGCTCTAGTGGTATCCTCGGGATGAATCCTCCAACAATGAATCAACAGGCTCACACAAACACGAAGAAAAAAATCATAGAGGTTTCATGTTTTTCTTCTTCTTCGATTTTTTTTATGTAACAAATCTTTTTACAACTATCTTTATTATAGTGAAAATTATGTACTTACGTTTGCGATAATGTTATTATTTTTTTCTGTTATCCAGGATGAAAACTCTTGCAAATCTATCCTGGTAGAATTGGGAGTTAAATTGAAGCTAGGGCTACCAAAATATAACCTAGCTCAAGTTGACTATTCAAAGGGGCCACACAGTCCTTTGTTCCTTTCTTCTGTGGTTTTTGACAATGTTTCTTATCTAGGAGATTTTGCCAAAACAAAGAAAAAATCTGAACAAGCGGCAACTCGTGCTGTCATTCTAAAATTTTTAGGTATTTTGCAAAACCATATGTGACGTGCTTTTGGCGTATGTACTCTGGTATACGTCATAATCTTATCTTAATTGCAGATTCCGAACAAGGACAGACTGTGGCGGGGATC
>CAJVGC010000508.1:17040363-17078971 GCA_910822075.1 Senecio squalidus | reverse complement strand
TGTCCACGTTCACGACATTTGAAGCAGTTTAAAGTTTCCATCTTATTTGATTGATCTTGATCAGCATCAGAGGATGAACTTTGCTTGGATTTGATGTCGTTACTTGATATGAATGTTTCCTTCAAAGGTTCACATGTTGAGGTTTGAGGTGGAGCATTTGTGGCTTGTTGCTCTTGATTTGCTTTGTTTTTCTGATCCGTGGAGCTTGAAGATTCACAATTTTCAGGTTGTGGAGGCCCGTTCTTAAAGAAACTAAAGTTGTTGTTGTACGGAGGTGGTGTTTCATTATACCCTAGGCCTTCAGACTTTCCACTTGTACGCTGGCGACTCAAAATGGAATTCAAAGTACTTGACGAAGTACGGAATTGCTCGAACTTTCTTTCCTGCTCAGTTAGTTGTATTTCACAAAGGTTTAACTCTTGGACCTTCTCAGCAAACTTTTTCTTTTCAATTTCGATGCATTTATATAATAAGTCGACTTTTTGTGTCAAAATCCCGACATTTGATAAAAGAGCTGTTCGATCTGATTCAGTTTTATAATATTGCTTTGAATATTCATCTCTTTGATATGTTAAATTTGCAATTGTTTGATTAAAAGCAGTTTGCTGGGATTCCAAATTGGAAACTAACTTAGTCAGTTTATCATTTTGGAGAGTTAAAACCGTATAGGATTTACAAAAATCTTTCATAGATTGAGAGTCAAGAAGTACCTTTGCCTTGTTCGAGTCGAGGTCAGCCATTTTAGCGATGAGGTTCTCGTTGGATAGATCGATGGTGCAGCTGCAAACTTGGGATGTGTTTTGACTTTCTTCTGCTTCTGCAGTATCTTCTTCGCTGGAGTTTGAATCACTATCAGTACCTGATGCTGCTTCTGTGTTACTGACTTCACTGCGAATTTCTTCAATAGAAGCCATGAGAGCTTGATTTCTTTCATCAGTACAGATTTGCCAATCATAAGTTCGATCATCGTGTTGAACTATCATAGCCTGTGATGCTAAGCTGCGTTGAGGTTGCGAAGAAGAAGTCTTGTTTTTGTCTTGGCTTTGATTATATTCAACCTTAGGTTGTTGACATTCTCTAGCGAAGTGACCATGACCTTGACAGTTGAAACAACGCACCTTGGATTTATCAAAACCTGCTTTTCCAGTTCTGGGACTGCGTCCTGTTCTAGTCATAAATCTCTTGATTCTATTAGTAATCATGGCAGTTTGCCATTGTAAATCCATTTCCTCAAGGTCATCCTGATCGACTTGACTAAAGTCTTCGTCCCACAATCCTGGATCAGTGATTTTACCTTGAACTTGATTACCGTAAGCAGATAAGAAACATGATAGGATTTCTAAACTTTCTTCTGCTGATTTAACACTCATTGGCATTCTTTGATGAGAATTGGCAGCTTTTGAAACTCCTGCAGTAGTAGTGGTATCGGTAGAGTAATGAGTTTCAGAATTTGCGTGACAATTTTCAGATATTAACGCAGTTGCATTCACGGAAGCATCAGATGAGGGTTGTCCATAGGGTGTGTCATCTGCAACAGCGTCAATAGCTAAACAGGTTTGTTCATATCCTCTAAATTTTTCAATTACCTGTTGTAGAGTTACTGGTTTTTCCTGGTAGATTTCATCTTTTACTAAGTTTACGTACACTTCCCATCGTTTGGGTAATGCATCCAAAAATCGTTCTACCTCTTCTTCAACAGGTATATGAGCTCTTGCAAGGTCAGAAAGTAGATTGTGATATCTGTTGACAGTGGTTTCAAAACTTTCATTTAAACCTGCTTTGAATGTATTGAATTGTCGTTTAAGAACACTTCCCCTACTCTTTTGTTGAACGGCACTTCCAACGTATTGAGTCTCGATTGCTTTCCAAAGTTCATAAGCAGTTTTGTGAACTTGACATAGGTATATCGTTTCAATAGGCAAAGCCATTTTCAGACTTGCCCATGCTCGGTTTTCAGCGTCAAATAATCTCCTATGCTCAGCTGTGAAGGAAGAGATTTCAATAGGAATAGGTTCACCACCACTTGCATTCGCAGGCTGCATTGGGCGTATGTATTTTGTCTCAACACAGAATATCCACATTTGAACGTCATTATACCGACAGAAGGATTCGAATTTATCAACCCATTCGTAATACTGTGAAGATTTGATTAACTTAGGAGGAGTATTAATTGATTGTCTTGAATCCATTTTAAACGTAATCAGCGAAGATGTGTAGTCACGAAGATGTATGGTCACGAAGATGTATGGTCACGAAGATGTATGGTCACGAAGATGTATGGTCACGAAGATGTACGTGTTCGGCGAAGATGTATGTGTTTGGCGAAGATGGTTGGCGAAGAAGTTTGTGAATCACGAAGATGGTGTTCGGCGAAGAGATAAAGATGTTGTTAACGAAGATGTACCCACGAAGATGTACCCGCGAAGATGAATCCGAAGATGTATCCACGAAGATGTACCTGCGAAGATGTATCCACGAAGAAGTATCCGAAGATGTATCCACGAAGAAGTATCCGAAGACGTATCCACGAACAAGCAGAGAAACCCTAATCTGTAATCCCGCCGCCGAAGATGTAACAAAAACCCTAAATCTCACAAAAAGCCGTCGAAGATGTATTAAGAACCCTAATTTCCAGAATCGATTAAACCTGAATTTAACCCTGAACCAAATCTCGATAGAGAGCAAACGATGCGTTTGCTCTGATACCAATTGTAGGTCCCAGTGGTCCGATCTACAGGATTAAACTCACTAATTACGAGGCGGAATCTCGTAATTAGTATGCACAGATTATAATCGAACGTAATAACAAAGAAACACAATTACCGAATTCTAAAGCTTCTGATTAACAATAACACTTGTTACAATCCGGAAGCCTAACACGAATTCTATACCAAAAACCAATAGCCTAAAACTACCCTGAACACCTCTATTTATAGAGTAACATGTTCAGCTAGTTTTGGGCTTGGACCTATTGGGCCTCACGGACATGCAAGTCCGTGAGCAGCCCACTAATCTAACTATATCAGTCTAATATAATACAATGTAATCAAAACATAATAGAACATCCAGTCATTGCATATCTTGCACTAACATATTAAGTTTGGTTACAAAAATAAATTGTTAAAAGTAACATTTTTCATCATATGTTATCACAAGTGATTTGTTCAGGTACCAACATTCGAAGTTTCATAATCCGATTCTTCATCACGCAATACATTTGATGTAGTAGTTTTTTGTCTCTTTCTTTGTTTTGACAAAGTATCATAAGTATCATCTTCTTCACTTACATCTTTATATGCTTGTCTCGCAACTTTTTTTCCTCTAGTCTGTCTTTGTGCAGTTGGTTGGACGTTCTGCTGTTGAAGTTGTTCTTTTTCGGATTGTTTTGCAGCATTGATTTCTGTTGTTGTTGTTCCAGTATTTACAAGCTGTTGAAGTTGTTGTTGTTGTTGATGAGTTAGATGTGGAAGTTTCTGTAGATTTACAAGCTCTATTTCAAGTCCTTTACATGTTCTTCTGTCGTGAGTATTAACAATTAATCCTCAATCTCCACACGTTCGATATGGTCTTTCATTTGCCTTTTGTGCTCTTTCACCGTACCCTTGCATCCTTGAGTTACTTCCGCTTCCTTTGTTTTTTATACCTTTTGGATTATGGATCACAATTTGCTCTGGTTTTTTGACTCCAAGAATATCTTCCATCATTTCGGTTTTGTTCTTTTCTGGGACATCTTTTTCAACTTCAATCTTGAGATTTTTTAGCTTTTCAACAAAGTAAGCTAGTTTTTCTTCATCATTTCGTAAAACAGCTATGCAACTTTCTACACTGCGGCATGCTTCATTCGCTAGTTTCTGGCATTGTTCGGTTAAATTTCCTTCATATCTATGCGTTTTGTTCCTAACACTAGGTGGAATTAAGTCTCTTTTCCAACGTCTTGTTATATACTTTTCTGGTATTTCGTCTATGCCACATGATTGTAAAACACAGAATATATGTCTACAGAGTATTCCACAACGTACAAAGTGATTACAGGTACAAACGTAAGTTTCATCCGCTATGTTATGTTTGACCAATAATATAAAATATATTATGATCACAGGTGATTACTATAAAATAACATCAACATACTAAGATTACTATAAAATAAAAGGTGATGTTTAGTAATCACATACTAAGGCACTAAACTAATAAAATCACAGGTGATTACTATAAAATAATATCAACATACTAAGATGATGTTTTAGTAATCACATACTAAGGCACTAAACTAATAAAATCACAGGTGATTAATATAAAATAACATCAACATATTAAGATTACTATAAAATAAAAGGTGATGTTTAGTAATCACATACCTTAAATGTTGCTTCTTTTTTAACTTGAAGTTGAATCTCCGTTGCGGCTATCTCAGAAAACGGATCAACATCATTTTGTTCCTGTTTTTTTCCTTTTCCTTTTGTTTTACCTTTGTAATTCTGTTGTTTGTCTTTTGTTCTTTCTCTAATCATCATAATCTCACAACCTTCTTCTGTAGTGATTGAAATTTGTGAGCACAACCAAATAGAATTATCAATTTCTTCTTGTACCAAAAAAAATATTTCTTTTGTGTAAATATTTCTTGCATGTTCCTCGATTGGCCATCTTGTTATCAATTTTGGTGTTTTGCTCAATGTTTGATGATCTAAAATTTCTTGTTCATGTCTCTGCTTCTCCATTGCAGATTCAAAGAGATTCATAAAATTGATGAGTGTTGATCCATAACTTGTGAAGTGATTAAAGAAGGAATTCTCACTTTCTGATCGTGATGTTGTTCTCATTAAACCGCACATTTCATATTCAATGAAGTAAGCGGGAATCCAAGTTGATCTTATCTCAAACAATTTTGCCAGCCAAACGTTGTCTTGAAGATTAAATTCTTCCAATAAAGAAATCCATTTTTGTTCAAAAACTTCAGGTTTATGATATATGTTCCATATCAGTTGATGGAGTCTCGGTCTGAAATCAGTGTGGTCGATTATGTTTCTATCAATCTGTAGTAAATAAAATAAGTTATTGAACATATCAGTTTTATATATGAATAAAAACAAGAATAAAATTCTAAAATCACCGGTGATTACTAAACATTTGGTTGCATTTTATATCAACATTCTAAGGCACATTATTAATAAAATCACCGGTGATTACTAAACTTTTGGTGACATTTTACATCTACATACTAAGGCACCAAATGTACTAAGGCACTAATTCACAAATTAAGGTATTAAGGCACTAAATCACAGGTGATTTTCCTTTATACTTTGTTGACTACAAAATTTTAAGAACCTTAAATGTATTAAGGTATTAAGGCACTAAATCACAGGTGATTTTCCTTTATAATTTGTTGAATACAAAATTTAATAAAATTCTAAAAACATGTAAACACAAAAATAAATTTTTTTTTGTACCTAACTGTGAATTTTGTGACGATATGCCACATGCAAAGTCGATGCTTTGTTTCTGGAAATACAGTTGCAATTGCTCTGTTCATTGCAGGATCTTGATCGGTTAGGATTATTCTTGGTTGCTTCTTGAATGCGTCTAAGAATGCCTTTAGCAGCCAAATGTATGTTTCTGTAGTTTCATTTCTCAGCATACCAGCACCAATTGTAACACACTTTTTGTGATTATCAATTGCAGTGAATGGAACGAATATCATACTGTACCTGTAAATCATTAGAATCACATGTGATTATCAAATTTACAATTTCTTTAAAAAAAAAAAAAAGTTCTAAGTTATAATATACCTGTTGGTACAATAAGTTGCGTCAAAAGAAATTATATCGCCAAATTCTTTGTAGTTTGCTTTTGCTGTTTCATCTGCCCAAAAGAAACACTCTAACTCGCTGTTTTTTATATCACAGAAGAAGCTGAAGTCTTTAACATATTCTTCTCTGTTTGTGAGTTTGGTTACAAGCATTTGAGCATCACTTTCTCCAATAAAAACATTCAAATCCCTTTTGAAGTTTTTGAAATCAGTTTTCGTCCCACTCACATGTGAATAACCCCCTTTTGTATTACAATATAAATTGTAAGAAACTGTTGCCCCATAATTTGAGTCTGCCATTTGTTTCATAAACATCAATTCTGGCATACCTAATTTTCTATTTTCCTTAGAAAGATGCCTATACTCTATAGGGTTCAACGGGTGGTTGTGTTCTTCAACAAAAAGGTGCAGCTTATATGTGAAAGTACCATCTACAAGTTTAATCATGATATGAGCATTGCATCCCGTTACCTGAAAAGTCGATTTTCTTTTAAGCTTCCCACTGTTTGCTGGATCCAACGTGTTGATATTTACACTTGGAGGATCACCATGTCGGTTGCAACGAATATACTTGCTCTTCATCATTCCACTTTTTGTTTTTTTTGATGATGATAATTTTATGTCAAATCCCGACTTTATTGCATACTCTTTATAAATTCTGAAAGTCTCTTCAAATGATCCATAATTTTTCCCCCTAATTGGTTTGTCGTCATCTTTAACATAAGGTAACCAATATCGAGAACCACCAGGAGTCTCTATGTTGTTGTTATCATTTGAACATGCTGTTGGAGTGCTGTAGTGTGAACCTGTAAAGTCACAGGTAATTTTACATCAACATACTAATCCATATTATTAATAAAATCACCGGTGATTACTAAACATTTGGTTGCATTTTACATGAACAATCTAAGGCACATTATTAATAAAATCACCGGTGATTTCTACTTGTACCCAAGTCACTGAAGAACCTAAACAACTTTTAGTTGGTACAACTGTTAACAACAACGTTAAACCTTTATAAACCATGTGTAGTTGCTACAACCGATTAAAATATCGCTCAAACACCCATCAAGTGTTTTTTTGTTCAAAGAAATACAACAACAGATAGCATACATAACAGTCACTTTATTAAACAAAATTATATGTAATCACCGGTGATTACTAAACATATATGTTTAAACATTCTAAACTAAATTTACATCAACATACTAAACAAAATTATATGTAATCAACGGTGATTACTAAACATATATGTTTAAACATACTATACTAAAGTTAATACAATCACAGGTGATTACTAAACATATATGTTTAAACATGTTTAGTAATCACATACTAAGGCATTAAACTAATAAAATCACACGTGATTACTTACTTTCCAATGTCTGGTTATTGATATTGTTTTCATTGTCATTATTTTCCAAATTATTGTTGGTTGTTGAATCCCCTCTTTCTTCAATAGTTTCTTCTGAAATTAGCGTCATTATCTGCAATTAAAAAAAAAATCAGATCTAAGAATCGATTGTTAAAATATCCTTCAATCGATTGTTAAAAAAAAAAATCGGATCTAAGAATCGATTGTCAAACCTTCAATTGATTGTTAAAATTCGGATTACAATGGAGAGATTTTTGTTTTAGGGTTTTAAAATTGATCGAGTTTTGAGCGTCTAATTCTTAATATTTTCTCTTTTCTTTAGGCGCGTGTAACTTTTAAATATTTTCTGAATATGACTAAAATGCCCCTCCGTGTTTTTGATCTATTAATGAATTTGTGTGGCTAAAAAGGTGATCCCTGGATCTCT
This sequence comes from Senecio squalidus, assembly GCA_910822075.1. Taxonomy (NCBI): domain Eukaryota; kingdom Viridiplantae; phylum Streptophyta; class Magnoliopsida; order Asterales; family Asteraceae; genus Senecio; species Senecio squalidus. Next base: position 17,071,366 of record CAJVGC010000508.1, on the reverse strand, counting down.
AGTAAAAAAGAGATCCCATTTGAACCCTCCCATATATATATATATATATATATATATATATATATATATATATATATATATATATATATATATATATATATATATATTCTCTGTGTTAGTTCTTATAAAAATATTAGTATTAACTATATATTTAAAATTGGGTTTGATTAATAAACTCCACAATTGAGGGCTTGAAACTAAACTTTGAAAATGTAATAGAGTTAATAGTGACATTTAATATTAAATTATTATATTTTAGATCATCTTTCTTTCCCTAATAATCTCTTCCATCATTAACAATACTAGAGCTTTATATTCTTTGTAGATTCAAAAAATAATGTCTAACTATTATAAGATATTTTTTTTATCGTAAAACCTCTTTTAGTGATAAATTTTCTTGAAAGTTGATCCATAACAACGGTTAGAAGTAACAATTTGATGCACTTATGTTGGTTGATGCCATGGACGGTCGTCCGTTTTGCCATCCCCTCCCCAAGAGCTGGCCTTCCACTTGAGTATTCTAGGTGGTCATGGCGTTTAAATACTAAGTTAAATGCATTATGACTGAATTAGGACATGTTATTAATTATTTAAAGTTTCTAAAAGATTTAACTTGTAATTAAGGATTTAAAGTTGTAATTAATGACTTAAAGGTATATGCAGGGACGAAGCTTGAGCTCATCTAACAGGGGGGCAAAATATAAAATAATAATTTTTAAGAGGGTAAAAGAGTGTATAAAATAATTCTCCACTACAAAAACATATAATTTGTATTGAATTCAAAAAATCTTGGAGGGGTCAAGCCCCACTTTTGCCCTAACTAAGCTTCGTCCCTAGGTATATGTAGCAAATGTAGTCCGATGAAGCCTTCTTGTTTGCCTCTTAACGAGCGTCAACATAAGCAAACATATTGGTGCCAGCAAAGAGGGGTTTCTCGGTTTGGTAAGAGATTGTCGGTGTAATTAGAACACAATTGAATAATTTCACTAGCAAAGATGAAACTTACCATGGGTGCAACCCTCTTTAATAGATATTAAAAATGAAATAAAGTGGTATTTAAGTAGTTGTAGTTGCTGTAACTTGTAAACGGGTATCATCATCACAAAAAGGATACAACTGGTCAATAGTTTGGGCAGGTTTAGTACAATGTATCAAAAATAGTTAAAAGGTGTGAATGTGCTTGTTTTGGTCAATATGTTATTTGAATGATTAAAATGAGAATGTATTTGCTAATGCTAAGGCGATGGTTTAAGTATGTATCTATGGTAATCTAACATTTAATTAACAAAAATATTTCTATATATATATGGAATCATAACATACATTTATTTTGAAATTCATTGTCTCTTTTCAAATATGGTAATAATGATGTTCATAAAATGTTTAACTACCCTAAATAGATAATCAAATCATCGCCCTAGGGGGGGTTTAACAAAACCCATATAATAAAGTTAAAATAATTGACGAAATGTATAGGAATGTAACAAACTTTTTTCGATTTGCTATTGTGTATATCAAACTCTCAAAACCTCTTTGGTGTGTTTCAACTTTTATTTTTCACAAATGATGTAACGGACCGGATTTTTGCTGACGTGTAACCAGTTTAATATTGAATATTTCTAAAAAAAATCCGGTTTTACGTCATTTGTACAAAAATAAAAGTTGAGTATACACAATAAAAATTCTGAAAGTTGGATACACACAATAGCAAATCGAACAAAGTGTGTTACATTTTCATGCACTTAGCCCTTAAATAACGGTAACATCACAAAAAAAATCTATAAACGCAATTCACTCGTCCTTCTCACGGCAGACCCGATCATGAGCAGCTTCAGTCTCACTTGGCACCGGAGAGACTCACTCTTGGCACAAACAGCCTTAAGCATCTCTGAATCAAAACCAAGGTTACAGATAACGTAAGGCGTGGCGTGGCGGCATGAGTAAGCCTCAAGCTTTGCAAGAAAAGGCGAGACATGGCGTTTTTCAAAGCGTGACAAGGCGGCAAAAAAATTTAATATATTTTATAATTTTATATATACTTATATATATATTTACTATTATTAAGTTATATAAATATCAATAAATTATCAAAAAGTCTGTTTTAACATTTAAGTATATATATATTTTAAGATATAGTCACAAATTTACAATCAAATGATTTTTTATAGCCATTTTTAACTATTTTTAAACTTTTTTTAAAAATTTTCGTAACGCGTTACAAAAAACTCGCGTTAAGGCGCGCCATGGGACGCTATGACCACGGTTTTTTGCCGCCACGCCTAACAAAGACGCCTTGCATGTTTTCGTAATATCTCGCCGCGCCTCGACGCCATGGCGCGCCTTGGCGCCGCCATGACGCGTTATTTAGAACCTTGATCAAAACGCTTATGGTCTTTCACTCTTGGCTTTGGTAATCTTGACTTGACTTGGTCGTGATTTATAAAATTTTCATAGTCCAAATGATAAATACATTTAACTAGCAATAATCGTTAAAACAAGATATCGATGAGCCTTATTCGCTTATGACAAGTAGCAATAGTAAAAACTTAGGAGTTTAAATCATATATCCATATTTTCTTATGAGTTATCACCAATTCATCACCATCAGTTACATTCTAAGCACATGTATAATTATTTCTTATAATAATAAACTAGTAAGAGTAAATTAATCCTATGTATTCTTCCCAAAATCGTTTTGCATGATAGGATAAATGTAATCTATCTCAAACCGTTAACATTTAGACGAAACTAATCGTACCATCGCGACGATATACTACCACAAATCAGTAACACATATACATGCACAACGAGATCAAGAAATCAATCATGATTTACACATGCAATTATATGAAACTGTTATTTAAGTCGGGGTCATCAAAATTCACAGCTTAAAAGAAGTTCAAAAATTTAAAATTACATTGCTACCTCCTAAAGGGTGAGTCAGATCCATTTACTTACTGGTAAGAGCCGCTGATAGTTAGAACTCCGACTTGAAAATTGAGTGAATCAAGCAGCTTTCCAACAAGAAATCGCATATATTATTCTTCCTTTCCATCCTTGTAGAAGCCAATGATTGTCTACATCAATCATGAAATCCTTATGATATAACCCCACCTTCTCTCGTGCCAATTTAATCACCTCCTTAGAAAAGGGAACTGTAACAAGCCCTGCTCTTAAATTACGAACATTCCACTGCTTGTATGTCTCGGGTCTTTCAATCCTCTCCCACCCCTCGCATGCTATAACATTCAAAGCTTCTCTTCCAAAGACTTCCCCTTCAAGAAGCATTCTTTCAGAACTTTCACGTGGTACATTTGTTTCTAGCATATCAAATAACGCTGAGAAATGAAACAGAGCTTCCCTGAATCGGGTAAGAAAAAACGGGGCGTTATAAGACCCATTTAGAATTCCATGAATATAGATATTCGGATTAATCTTCTTAATCAGATCAAGAACCACGTTTCTGGCACTGTCCACTCCCACTGTCTCATCAAGCAAGTTCTTTGATCGATACATACAAGTAACCACTAAAAACTCGTTTTCATCAATCTTAAGATCCTCAACATTCACATTTTCCCATCTTTTTGCAATAGCGTGATACTCAAATGGCACGTTGAATTGCTTAGCATAGTCTTTTAACCGAGCACCCGTCTCTTCAATCCTTTCTGCCGGTCTGAACCCAGGTTGAGGAAACTCGATTCCTGTTAACCTTAACCTTGGTGGCCCGCCCTTCCGTTGTGAAATACGTTGAATAAAAGTGGGCCATTGAAAACCATAAAGGATACCAAAATCTATAACATGTATCCTTGTAACGTTCTCTGCCATATCCATAATCGTCCTGTTTGATGCAAAATTTGAAATCTTTCTAAAAGGGGAAGAAGCAATGTAGAGATGGTATGCTTTAATGTAATCAGCAGCAGACGTTTTCTTGCTAACTAATCCTCTATGAATCTGACTACCAGTGCCAGCTAATCGCGCCTCAAGACCATTAGCAAAACAATGCGCCAGCCTCTGAGTCCCATCACCAAACGGAGACGCGTGTTGTCTAATCTGTCTCAAAAGCTCACTCGCATTCCTTCTATCATCAGCAGCAACCGCCTGTGCACAAGTAACTAAAAGCGTTCTCAAATCTATCACTTCCTTTTTATTCTTGGGTTTCCTTCCACGACCTTTCCCTTTCCCTTTCACCAAACCTTTGGGTTCCTTATCTTTAAGTTTATCTTTACTCGTCCCATCACGTAACTTGCTACGCAAAACACGTAAAGCTACTTCACCCTGTCCCATACTACAAAGAAGAATCAAATCAATATCTTCCGTCCTCAAAGTAGCATCTTCAAAAACCGCCGCTTGCTTAATACTCCTCTCATCATCATCTTCATCTCCTTCATACCGACTTTTCCTCACCTTGGAATTCATTTCACGGTCATTAAAACCAACCAACACTGGGTTATTCTCCATAGGAAGAAACTTATTAGCTTCTTCCACACCTTTATTAAAATTCATCAACATATGATTCTCATTGAAACTACTACTTTCAGGCGAATCTAAAAACGCGTCAATTACATTATTTCCACTATTTGATGAACTTACTTGTAAACTTGAATCATAACCACTAAACTTATCAAATTCATTAACATAAACATTATGATCTAATGACGAAACCACAGTATCATGTGGACTATCAGCATATCGATTAACCGAAAACAAAGCTTCATCATAAGATGATGGAGATGGAGATGGAGGATACCTCTTGCCAATAACTTGGTAAAACGATTTCTCGGCAGCTTGAAGATCTAACGATTCGTACAACATACATGACTTATCATCCATATCTTCTTCCATAAGTACCTGATTAATATATCCCAATATCGCATCGGATAAATCGCAATCTTCATGAAGCTCATCACTAACAACAACAGGAGATGATGAAGAAGAACCTAATGGAATATTATCAAATTGTATACCTCTAAAATTACCTAGGGTTTTGTCATGATTACCAAATTTGGAATCCATTTACATGAAAGTTTTTTTTGGAACCGGCAAATATTATTAAGAGACAATCCGACTAGCAAGGAGCTAGAAAACGGGCACAAAGTACAAATTACAAATGTTTAATTTCAAATCTGGGATTCATTTACATGAACTGGATTGTTTGATTTCAAATTTGAAAACCTAATTAGCATTTACAGAGGAAATCAAAGTGGATTCAATGAATATTTGACCAGTAGTATTAATTTATGCTATGCATGTGGGTGAACAGTCGTATGTGGTGACGTCAGTCAACAATTCTGAAATGGATTTGGATTAATGAAAATGATTTTTTTATAAGTAACCAATAAGAAACACCAATTTTATTAGGTTATGTTTGAATATTACTAATTGCTAATACTAATTTTGATAAGGACGTATTTGATATCTCGTATTTGTGAGCCCAAAAACTTAAATATTTAACAAAATTGAACAATCTCAAATTTGAATATATAAAATGCATATGGATTTCTATATACATGTAATAAAATATATTGGTAAATGTATATTTCCGTGATGTGGTATTATACTGTTATGTGTTAGACTTTATTTAAAAGTATCGTGACACGCTTTTGTCTTAACGGTATTCTTGTCGTCAATTTAGAGGTTGTAGGTTTATACTTTTACTAAAAGTAAATGGTGTTAGTCTCTGTCTTTTTAAATAAAATATACATGTATGATACATTACGGTGTATATGCAATGTGTAAAAGTATACCGTATTTGAATAAATAGCGAATATCTGACTATTTTACTTCACATCCCCTCACATTATTAGCGAATCGTTGATGATGTTGGAGATTTGGTAAATGATTGTGTTGATTTTACGAGTGATTGCGTGAATGTCTCGGATGATGAAACGATTCTAGGAAGTGTTTGTTCTGATAGTTTTGAAGGTGTTTGTTAGTTATTGCTGGTTACTGTTGATTTATTTCCCAAGGGTTGCTTTCATTCAGAAATTCTCGGTTAATGTACTATAAATATGTAATAATCCCCATAATTATGTATCCTTTTCGTAAACAAATGTTTATGTGAAATTCTGTCTCAAATAATTCTGCACAGCAGATTGTTTGTCGCTTTTGCTGAAACACGCATTCTATAATGAAAACAATTATAGCATTTCATCTGATCATGTAGAGATTTTAGTAGTCGGTGACGAAAGTCTAGAATGTGTTTGATTAAGAAATATGATACATCACATTCGTTAAAGAGCAACAAACACATGCTCACCAGCCTTTAAACTGGGTCAGGGTAGAAACGTCAGTCTATTCGTTTGAGACCGGAAAAATACATTATTGAACACTAAAGAGCTAAACACAGTAGAGTTAAGTCTTTGTCATGTGCTTACCATACAATAAAACACATAATAATACTTACGAAGTTTGGTTTACAAGAACATGCGGATAGCATCAAATTTTGCTCGATATTGGACTCTGTTGTTGCTGCTCTAGAAGCTTCATCAATGGCCAAAATATATCTAATCTGTGAAATCCCCTTGGAGCCTGCATATAAAGATGTATACCGCATAAGAAATCAACAAAATCATAATTTTAGACTGCGTCCTACACGGCACGAGATACTTCATACTAGGCTTGAATATTGCTAGAAGATAGAGCAATTCAACCTATTTACTAAGAATGGGTCGATCCAGCTAATGTTTTATCTCACTATTGAGTAAAACAGGCAATGTCAAATATATAGCTAAGAGGAAAAACGACTCAAATGCTTCAAACAGGTGGAAAGTCGCACAAAATGTATTTTTTTTAATGTATAAAAAGCCTCCGAAATCAAGTTACTCAGAAATGTGATCATATTTGACAACGGTGTTTCAGGTCAACCCAATCTCACTGTTTCAACCTGTACTAGAAACTTACCGGTTTTGACCCGTTAGAAAACTAGCCTGACCCGCCCAGTTTGCCAACTCTATAAGGATAGGTATTACTGTTCCTTCGAGGGCCACACTGATGGGTCTAGAACGCTATAATTTGTTTAGTTCATGTGACATGCCGCTTTCAAAGAACAGCGTGAGCTAGTTGGAGCAATGTGTTGCCTACCACGACTTGGCAAAAGAATAAAATACAAAATTGAAACAAAGTACATGCCTCGACAATGTAGCAAGCCCATGTATTGCCAGAACGCTTCTCCATTACCCCGTTTAAAATTGTCAGGCGCAGGCCTTGTATCACCTCAGCAATTTCAAGAAAACGAAAGCTCTCGTTGCATATCATCTGTTACAAAAGATACCATCATTAAGTGAAGCTATTTAAAGCGTCACGTATATGGCTAAAAGTTCATAAGAGCTAGTGTTTGCCCTACGAGTGCTGATCATTATTATTGGCCTCAAATTACCTAATCCACATAATAGATGAAAACCGAGACATCTAATAATTCCTCCCCCGAATTGTACTTTTACCACATCATTTTATAATAAAATTTCACGAAAGCTATGTAATTGATATGACTATGAAATATGAATGTATAAGTTTAAGTGATCTTGTTTGAGTATGTAACTGAAAAAGGAATGATAGTACATTGACCACTTATAACTATTTTTCGAAACAAATATGTAAACCCGTATCTAGCAAGTATGAACAGACGGACCTCTATAATCATATGGCCAGGGCATTGAAGATCTTCAACAAATATGGGGCATACTTTCTGATCACCTCCCACTTCGACTGCCCAGCTTGCCCCATTTTGACTACCTTTCTCTTCGGGTTTTCTATTGTTCTTCGGACCACTTCCCACTCCCTGCAGATGATTTAGTCATCAGAATGTGTAAAATAAGTGGAGAGTAAAATATACATCTCTGAGATGGGCCTTTCGACCCGCAGTATAAAATGACATGTATTCACTCAAACCCCAAATTTGACTGGATACAACACACTCTTTTTGCTACTTACAACCTTTAATAAGCAACTCAAATAAAGTATTTATGAAATATGTCTATTGACAGATCAGTAAAAATCGAAAGCGGAAACCTCTGGTTGGACACATTGCCTCAGTTTGATAGCACGATCACCGACGCTTTCTAAAAAGAGCATGTGTTTAACAGTTCGATCGAGCAGACCATCAATGCTACACTGCATTAAATAAAAATATGATGAGACATATGATCAATTATGAAATTTAACTTAACATTAAAATTTGATTTGTGAAAATCCAAGGGGTCTTGGTAGAGGATTGGGTAACAGACTAACAGGTCAAAACAGGTTCGAGTTAATCGGGTTATTTTTGGTACAGGTCAAAACTGACACACAAACACTTTAATGTCAAGTTTTCATAACTTTTTATAAAAATCAATGTGTTAATTATAACTACAAAAACACTACTATTACAATAACTATCACATATTTATAAAAAAAACTTAGGACTTTATAATAGACTTTGGAAGACTTCCAATCCGTTAACCCATTTAATATATTCCCTTTTTTGCTATTTTTATTAAATTGATCTGCTGAGATACAAAATCGACCCGCTCATTAGTTAAAGAGTTGAAATGGACACATCTAGCCAAAAGATATAAGATGCCACAATTAGTTAACTCTAAAACATTAAAAAAAAATTAATGTTTGGGAAAGACTAACTTTTGCTCCGTCTGGAACAAGTTCCCGTAGGTCCTTGAGCCGGTCCTGGATTAATTGCCTGTCCCGCGGTCTAGTCTTCTGTTTGGCACCAGACTTGCCCCTTTTTTTACTGGCAATGCATGGTTTTGAACCCTTACTTTGATGCAGAATATCATACTTACTTTTTTGCTCTTCTTCCTCAATCAGTTCACTAACTACGCCCTCATAAGTAATACCCGAAGGTGAAGAACTATCGTTATGGTTTTTTAGCCTACTAAAAGAAGCAGGTGCTACATGGTTACTAAAAAGCGAACTCTCTCTCTTAGTGTCACTTCTTTCATTTATATTTTTCCTTTTTGCCAAAGAAGCAAATTGTCCAAACGAATTAATAAGTAAGCTCTCACCACTAGCTTGGACATTACTCAAGGGATTTTGCGCATTCTCCTTGCGGAAAAGCCTTTCGTTGATTTTCTTAGATGATGAGTTGAGATCTTTACGACTTATTTGGCTTGGAAAACTGTGCATATCGTCATCACCAATTGAAAGATGTCGGGTAGAATCATCTGCTTTCTCCATAAAAGCAGGGACAATAGCTTTATGCAGCTCACATTCTTTAGGGAAACTTAGAAACGAGCCAACATCACTAACTAATGGTTGACTTGCTAAGACACTCGTGCCTGACTTGCTACTTTCTATGTCCTCTGAATTAATCAAACTCGTTAATTGGTTTAGTGGCTCTGAAAATTCAATAACAGAAGAGATATGCGCATCTGTCTCTGTTAAATGAGATAAATTCCAGCTATCACAAGTTGGTGTTACAAGATTCCTGGTCAACTGTTTGTGGTTTGACCAGTTGACGCTATCAATGGTTGTCGTGAATGACGGGAACTCATCAAAACTTCTCATCATTGTAGGCACAAATGATGATGGTGATGGAGATGAAAACTGTTGGTTCGGTGCAAAAGCATCAGAATAACCCATGAAATCTTGATGTGCATAAAATTCATCGATAATATATTTGGCCATTTGTGCATCTTCTGCAAGCTAGAATTTAAAAGGGGGAAAATAAATCAATATTTATCATGAATGTCAAGAAAAGAGAAGTGTCCCTTCTGGAAGACATGAAAGAATACATACTTCTTCCAATGAACCGAGTTGCAGAACTCCATATGGAATAACAGGCACCAGCAAAATAGTCTGCGTGGCAACAATCAAGAAATTATCAGGTAAAAAGGAAAGTAGAGATGCCATTTTTAAGTTTCAACCCATTTACTATTGAATGGGTCAAATAGACAAATATAGCTAAAAGGGTATAAGGTCAAATTGATCAAACATGTCAAACAAGTTGAAAGTTGTCCAAAATTCTATTATTAATGCATATAACCTCCCAAATCATTTTTATAAAATAATTTAGATTTCTATTGCATAGTATTGTTTTCATAATCATAATTAGCACTTAAATGATTAAATATTTACATAATTATTATTTTACAAGAATGTGTTTGTGGATCAACCCGACCCATTTACTAAAAACAATATCTGTTCAACCCAAACCTATATTGACTCATTAGACAACCCACTTATCGTATTACATCTATTTAAAACCATAGCTCTCATATAGACATAGCATATCAATAATGAATACCTTGACACCTGCTGCAAACTGAAATACCCATTCATCTGCATGCTGTCACGGAAGAAGAAAATGGTAAATTTCCTGCTAACCATATTCACAAGATATGTCTAATTTATATTGTAAATTTATCACTTGAGGTGATTTAAATCTCACTTCGGGAACTGATGCAGTGTTGAATTCCCCGGATTTGGAACCTGCAAAAAGCCATCGACAGTTTCCCGTATGTGCTACATCACCAACATCCCTACAATAGTTGACAGAACGAAAAATAACTTAAAAAATATACTGGATGAGCAACTACCACTAGACTGAAAAAAGGGGAAAAAGAGAAGACTTTACCCGTCACCCAATGCATACTGAAAGTTTGACATATAAGCAACTGCTAGTTCAACAGCGTCTACACCCAAAGTTCCATTATATGTGTCACATGAGGATGTTCCTTCCAGGCCCCCGAAGCTAGTTTCAGCAAGTATGTTTCTGATAGAATCTTGAACTTTCAAGGTGCCAAAGTATCCATCTTCCCACATCAAAAGCCTAAAATAGTAGATGAACGTATATTAACATAAAACAGTGTATGCATTCACATAATAACACAAATATAATTACTAGAACGATAAAGAACATGTATGGATGGTTTTCAGTTATAAAATAACCATGACCGGTTACAGATACAACAAAGCTTTTGAATAGCAAACACACAAAAACCACTATTGATACCAAGTATCAGGCTGCCCATGCTACACGTGGCATAGAAGAATTATAAAATGACAGTTTGACTAACAAGTAAGCTGTAACTTCAAATTTTTACAGTAATTTTCAAGAATGCAAAATTTTCGTAATTTAAAGAGCTGATACATTCAAATTTCAAGCCACAGTACGCCGATAGACTTGTGCTCAACTATGAGAATTAGAAAACAAAACATGGTTAGAAAAAAATTTAAGACGCTTTTACTATTTTCCACACGTATCTATATTAAGAAATAAATTATAGGTCTATGTGATCATATAGATAAAAGATAATGCAGTTATGCCACAGCTGTGTGCTATATAACTAAAAGTAACATAGAGATACAATACTACATAGGTTATAGGTAAAGAAAAGGCCGGTCAGGGCAGTTGGGTAACGGGTCAAAGCGGATAGATTTTCAATATGGGTCATGGGTCAACTTGGGATGACCGGTCAACACCTTCGTTTCATCTTTTTCTTTTCATATTTCATTACTAACTAATTATTATAATGATGATTAAACTTCTTAAATAAAGCAATTTCAGAGATTGTTAATATTTAAAGATGACGAGAGTGACTTTTAAACCATTTGAACCATTTCCTTTTTTTACTAAATTCTCTAGCTTTCACTTGCCAATAAAATAGAGCACAAATGACCCATTTCACATTGATGGGTTCAAATTGGCCCCTTTAATCATACAAGATGAGCTAACTAGAGTAATAAAAATAAGATATATTTTCTATCGGAAATGAGGAAAATGGTCCAGGGGAATACAAGAGGAGAGACACGATACATAAGCGAGCTACAAAAATGGTCCTAGAATAGTGGTCAACCTTTGCTTTTGGTCCGACAGAAAGAATTATGCACCAGCAATCACTATTTCAACTATCATCCCAAATCAAGAGTCTAACTTTAACCGCAATAAATGAGTTCCTTTAGTTACGTCGTGCAACCTTCACATACCAATATATGCAACCTTCACATACCAATATAGATATTTGTATCTTTTTTAAGTTTTACTTCTTTAAAGTTCCTTTTTGTTAAAATACTTTTTTCAAACAAGCAATTGATGGAATCTTTAAAAAGTCAACGACGAAAGAAGTTGATTGGAGAGCAACTTGTGCCAAAAAGACCACAAGTGCAGGTAATCAACCACTCTATGGACCACTTTTGTAATTCACTCAATAATTCGATATTATAATCACATCTTTAACCCCAACATATTAGATATATATAATTAACAATAATTATTTAGAGAAGTCTAATGAGATTTGGTTTCTTGGGTAGCCGTTGGGTAGTCGACTTATGATTAAAAATATTACATTGAACATTATTTATATCTAAACAGGTAACACCTTCAAACACAACCCTTAACTAAAATACCAAGGTTTTAGCTACAACTAAGAAATATGATTGAATACAAAACTCGGTCTATTTGAAGGGGTCAACGTTTGATTATCGTGATCTATAATTCAGTGATTCTTCGGTTAAGGAACAATTCAAAAACATGCCAAATAAAAAAAGTTGCAGATTATTCAGTAAGCGAAAAAAAAAAAGTTCATAAACGGAGTATTAATTATGAGGTAGGAAAGAGGAAAAGCAGGACATACATTTGGTTTTGATGGTGAAGCTTCCAAAATACAGCATAATTCCAGCAAGAATTATCGCAAAGACTCTGTAGGAACCTCCTTAGAGGTGTAGTCTCCATTTTATTTCGTGGCGAATATAATACAACAGCAGCAAATATTAAGTGGTATTGAAAACAATCTAAAACAAGAAATACAACTAACTAGCCCTATATGAGCCTCTTCCGGCCTGTTTAATCCGCAAATCAGCGCGTTTTTTAATTGGTGGAGCTGAAGAAACCATCAAGAAACAACGCATATCTAACAAACACAAACTACCCGTGGTGTGGCGTCTTTCTCAAGAATAGCAGCAGCAATAAGCAGAGTAAAATATCCGGTTTCAAGATGACACAATGTCGGATACACACATAATTTGAAGCTTATGGAAAAAGCAAACCTGCATTTAGTGAAGTGAAATGTAGAAAATAGTATGATATCGATGTAATATGTTTAGCAACAAGGATCATATTCATTAGCCTCCATAGGAATAAAGATGTTTTAAACAAAATAGTAACATGAATGGAATGGAATGCAAAAATGATTATTTTTGGAAAGTAAGAGCACGACAGAGAGAGAGAGATATAGGTGAGGAAAGTGTTGTTATATATGACGTGGGTCGGCCTTATTAGTCATTCATCTTTCTCGGATTCCTCCTCACTTTTGTCAACTTGTCCACTTTTTCTTAACAATTTAATTTTTTTTTTTTTTTTTTTTAATCCAAGTAACAAAATCATACCGGTACAAACTAATCTATCATTCTAGCATAGATAGTGTCCGCTTTAGCGTCCCTATTTGCCTTTAAATTGAGTCCATAACATCAATTCAAAACACGTCAACTAGTTAAGGTCAACTTGTACTTTATACATCCAGCATCTTCTTTGTCAATGGACGATGTTGGACAAGGTATATATCCCATTCATATGCCATTTTATCATACATTTAAGAGTTAATTACATAAATCGTCCCTATGGTTTACTTCAAATTACGGATTTCGTCCATAAGTTTAAGATGATGCATTAATCCTTCATTTTTTGAAACTAATTACGCTTTTCGTCCTTAATTTCTAACGGACATTCATTTTAGGGACGAAATGTGAAATTAGTTAGCGATAATTTTAACGGAAGTTATTAACGGACATCCATTTTAGGGACGAAAAGGGTAATTAGTTTCTAAAAATGGATGAATTATGCAACGTTTTAAACTTAGGGACGAAATTCGTAATTTTAGGTAAACCATAGGGACAATTTATATAATTAACTCTACATTTAACTTTTGTAGCGGAAAAAATGGCACGGGAACTTTTCATAAATTTGATAATTATTTTTAAATATTGTTATGTCAGAATAGTATTTTCGTGATTTTTCTTTTCTTCTACTTACGCATTTATCAAGTGAATTTATAATCTTAGATAAACTCGTAAACTTTCAAAAGAAATAACCGTCTTTATTAACTTTTTAAAAATTATATAAACTCATATATTTAGTAAATAAGCGGAAAAAACAATCACAAGAAAGAGATGGAGGGTTTTTATAATTTAAACAGGAGTAACTAACTTTGGTTTGTGAGTGAATCTATAACCACTAACCATACTAATCTTCAATTAACCAAACATGTAACCAATTATCTTTTGATTAATGCATTTGGCAATTGTAAAAATTAATAACCTTAAGAAATTTAAGTTTGAATATTTATAAAAACTTATGTCTTATATTCGTCTCGTAAGTTTAGTAATTATACCATACGTCCATATGTGTGAATAGAATCCCAAGTAGCGATAATTATGCTTTTATTACGGTCTAAGTTCTAATATCGTTGATTCTACATTTTGGTAAAAATGTCATTTATTATTTTTCCAAATTTTAAATTGAATTTTTCCGTATAATCCCTTTTACGTGGGTATAAAGCAAGTATTTATTAAGTGGAGATATAGCTATTTTTTTGTATTTGCGAAAAAGTTATTATAAACTGTGGGGGAGCTTGAAACTTTTACTTAGGAGGGCCGAAACAATAATATTTTATTGGGTTTTAAGGGTGGGATGACCAAAGTCCAAACATTATGATTTAACTAACATAATTGAGTTAACCCTAACGGACCAAAGGACTGTCCATGTGCAGAAATTCCAAACAAAGGACTATCCATGTACTTATCCAAAATATAGGACGAAAAGTGCCATTTGGATAATAGGATAAGGACCATCCGTGTAATTAACTCTTATTTTTTTTACACATGAAATTTTGATTTTTTACACTAATGGACTTAAGCTAAGGGAAACAGCACCCTTCTAAGTCTGGCTGAAGCTCCGTCCTTAATTATAAACCAACCTATTTTGACTCAGTCCTAATTCCACCTCTAAATAAAATAGGCAACAAGATTTTTCTTTATAAAAAGAGTTCAAATAATTTGGAATCAGTTTTCTTCTATAAGAAATTATTTACTAAATGTTTAGCTAAAGTCACTAAATTGGTTACATATATCATCATTAAGCTGTAATTTTCTAATCTGTCACTAAAATAAGGATGTCATTTAAAAGCTTATCATTATCGACGTGGTACAGTAGTTAGGGTGGTTGCTTGTCTATTAACACTAACCGACCACCATTTTTAATCAAACTCAATAATAGTGATTTTTAATTCATTTTTGACTTTTGTTAAATAAACATTAATTAATAACTATTAAGCTACATACAATAATAACAATGAAAATCATGCAACAAGTTTTAAATAAATATTTATCTATAAAAAGTTATACTTGGAAGTTCATGTGGCAAAAATAATATATTTAAATAAGTGAAATTGGAATAGGAACAATAAAAAACTATTCTAAAAGACCTTTTAGGTGTAGGTGTTGACGATTATTCGTGCTAATATAACTTCAAATATATACATCATATTTAAAATTTTGATTGTGATACAAGTAAGTACTAAACCATATGGATAGATTTAAAACAAACATTAATTTAACAGTGGTGTGATGGATAATAAATTATAATTTGAAGTTCGGACACGCCACAAAATAATGAAATGGAATTTTATGATTTTTTTCCTTTTTTTTTGGCGAAAAAGTTAAATAGATTGAAAGATTGAAAGGTTACAATTTTTCAATGAAAAGAACTTATTGATAAAGTAACTCTCAAACTCTTTAATGTTTAAAACTACTTGCATCGAGGCTATACACTCAATATAATATACTGAAATTTGGGATAAGTGTCTAAAAAAGTATTAAATTTTATTTTAAAATCTATTATATGTATTTAATTTTAGAGTTAATTACATAATTGGTCCCTGTGTTTGTTCCAAAACAACGGGTCCAGTCCCTGGGTCGCAATTCCTTCAGACCCAGTCCCTGGACCCTATCTTTGGTTGCACGTTTGGTCCCTTTGTCACTTAAAATGACGAAAATACCCTTAATAAATGATATTTTGATTTTTATCAAAAACAAAAATGTATATAATAAATAAAAGAGTACTCTAAATAAAATATTAACCTCTAGTTAACTACATTTTTAAAAGAATTTGACTGAATTCCCACACTTGGAAAAACACAATAAATAAAATATTAACCTCAAATCAACAACAGCAACAACAGTGGCCAACAATGGGCGATATCTGGCAGCGATATCCGGCAGCGGCAGCAGCGGCGACGGCGGCAGAAGCAGCGGCAGCAGCGGCGACGGTGGCAGCGACGGCGGCAGCGGGGACGACGGCAGCGATGCATCATCCGGCTATGAAGTGGGTTTTTCTGATCTCAAATCGATTTTGATCTTGATTTGTTTTTCTGATCTCGAAGTGGGTTTTATTTGGGTATAATCTTGTTTCGATTTAGGCTTAATTTATAACAATGATGTGTAATGGTGAATGATTGAGTTGGTGGTCGGACCAAGGAGGTGGTGGTGGTCGTCGTATATGTGGAAAAATAAATTCAAGGAACGTGTGACCAGATCTGATGGCGGTTGTGCCCGGATCTTGCGATGCTCGTGAATGTAGGTCGTTAGGTAGTTAGAGGTCGTGCCGGATCTGCGATGTTCTAGAGAAACAATTAGTTAATTTCCAGTTTTTTAGTTGTTGTTGATTTGAGATTTTGATAATTAGTTTTTATTCTTTATTTGTTTTTTAAATTGAAAGATAAATCAAAATATCATTTATTAAGGGTATTTTCGTCATTTTAAGTGACAAAGGGACCAAACGTGCAACCAAAGATAGGGTCCAGGGACTGGGTCCGAAGGAATTGCGACCCAGGGACTGGACCCGTTGTTTTGGAACAAACACATGGACCAATTATGTAATTAACTCTTAATTTTAAGTTGGTCTATTGTATATATCTCTTTTAAAAATAATTATTTTATGTATCTAACTTTAAAAAAATATGTTATTGTATGTATTCAAAAATATGTGATATCCATATAAGATGCCACATTGTTGGATATTGAAGAATATGGATGAAGCAAGAAATCTTTGAATGTGTGTTTCTGTCTAAGTTTTTAATTCGGAAGAACAAAGTTCAACTTCCAAATTAAAAAACTTAGTTAGTCAGCTTGAAGGAGTTGAAGCCAATACTGAAGAATTTAACTTTGATGATGAAACTGCTCTTCCGAGTTAAAGTAAACAACGTCATAGTTAAAATCATGGTGATGACATAATTGATCCATAAGTTTTCATTGAAGCATTAAACTCTGAAGATGAAGATCAGAGTTAAACATGAAGACAATCATCAACATCAAACTTAATGAAGATGAAGACTTAAGTGTTTGATTAGAGTCCGAAGTATTTTTAAATAAGCACGTGTCTCAAGTTTTTATTTAAAGAAAATATGTAAGTATGTCTATAAATAGGATGAAGGTGATATAAGTAAGGGTGCTTCTTGAACTTTTGTTCTTGAGTGCTACTGAGCATAAGTGTGATATATTTAATGGGCTAAGTGCACGAAAAATGCAATAAACTTTGACCGTTTTATTATTGTGTGTATATAACTCTTAAAAACTCTATTGTGTGTATTTAAATTTTATTTTTATACAAATAATGTTAGAACCGGGTTTTTTTGAGAAATTTAAATTGGTTACACGTCAACAAAAATATGGTCCGTTACATCAATTGTGAATAAATAAGAGTTGAATACATACAGTAGAGGTTTTGAAAGTTGAATGCACACAATAGCAAATCGGACAAAGTTTGTTACATTCTCATGCACTCTTCACTAAATTAATCAATTCTCAATCCAATTAGAGCTTAGATGCAATCAAATAGAGAAATTCAACATCTTGATTTGGTAAATAATTTACTGAAAAAGAGGTTTTCAAAATTCTGTCACATATCATGGGTTTTCTAAAATTTTATTGGCTGGATACATAAAAATACGATTTTTGAAAGTTAGACATATAATAGACCAATTTAAATTTGGATACATACAATATACTTTAAAATAAAATTTGATACATTTTTAATCAATTAATTATTCCCTCAAACTTCTCCTTCTTTAAGTATGTATAGATTTTTGTATTTATAAGTGCTTATGAAAATCGGAGTGACTACTTTTAATTTAAGAAAGTATTTATGTAATGGAGTATTGCATTAAAAGAAATAAATAACTATTAATTTATATTATTTATTTTTATTTACTTATTACCTTCCATATTAAATCTGCTAATGTCCTATGGAACTGTGCCCGGATGGTTTTTTTTCGGGTAAACGGGTTGGGCCTCGGGTTACGGGCTTTGGGATTGGTTTGGGCTAACTTATTGATCTTTGCCATGTTTGTTTTTTTCTCTTTTGCCTGCGTTGTTGTTTTGCCTCCTTCATTACACGTGTACGTCAAACTTAGTCATCATGGGTGTCGGTCTTAGTCTCAATCTGATTACAGCAACGATTCCAACACCTCCACCTCCACCTCCACCTCTGCTTCATCTCTTGCAATCTTTCCACGTGTCGGTCTTTTTTTCATTTCCCAAAACTCCACCTCCTCAAAACAAATTCCATCTACACCGATCCAGAGGTATGGGTTCATTCATTGATCTTTAGTTAAATTCGTTTTTTGGTTTTGTTACTCGATTGAATCGGTTACCTGCTTTTTAATTGTATAGTGTTATATGAACTTAATCGTCATTTTGGGTATTTAGGGTTCTTAGGGTTTTCAATTGAAAAAGATGAAATTGATATGGTTTGATTGTGATTTAATGGTTTCTGTTTGTGGGGTTTGGTTTGCTTGATGTAAAGATTGTTAGAGTTTGTTCTTTCTCAGTTGGAGTTTATGTGCTTTGATGATGGTTTTTAAGGGTTTTGGATTGAAAAAGATGAAATTAGTATGATTTGATTATGATTTTATGATTTCTGTTGAAGGGTTTTAGTTTACTTGATGTAGAAATTGTTAAAGTTTGTTCTTTTATGTGTTTGATAAAGGCGGAATTTATACGATTTGATCTGCTTTGGTTTTTTGGGTTTTGGATTGAAAAAGATGAATTTATATGATTTGATTGTGATTTACTGTTTTTATTGATGGGTTTTAGTCTTTTTGATATAAAGATTATTAAAGTTTTTTTTTTATGTGTTTGATTGATATAGGTGAAGCAGTTGGCGTTATGAAGCAGAAGAATAACATGGCGGCTGCTGGACAGGTGAAGAGCATACGAGCACTTGCTGATATGGGAAACATGGTTACTCTCTAGCCAAACGGTGTGCACAATTAGTCGCCAATGCACAAAAAGATTTAACAGAAAACAAAAAGGTATAAAAAAGTTTCTTTTAGTTAATTATAATCAATCGAATAAATTTTAGTTGAGTTTTAATTTGCGCAGATATCACTACAATGTGGCAGATGCGAGACTTAGTCAGCATGTAGAAAAGGGTAACGAAGATGGTTTATACATCAGTTGTGTGGCGTCAGCTTCAAATCTTTGGGCCCTAATCATGGATGCGGGAACCGGTTTCTGCTCTCGAGTTTATGAATTATCATCTGTCTTCCTTAACAAGGTTTTTGCTGATTTTTGTGTTTTTTCGTTTTCATGTATTTCTATGTTTGATGACTTTAATAACTAATAAAATTTTCCGTACTCAGGATTGGATCATGGAACAGTGGGAAAAGAATTATTACATCAGCTCGATTGCTGGTGCTACCAATGGAAGCTCTTTGGTTGTGATGTCTAAAGGTATCCGACACTTTTTTTTTTACCATTTCGCGTATATACTAATCATGTTTCTTCTTTGGAAGTTCAGGCAAAATTTATCGTAGGGTGTTTTAATCATTTCACTATCCTTACTCATTTCACTATCCTTACTTAATTATGTATTATCTCAGGAACACCTTACACACAACAGTCGTATAAAGTGAGTGAGGCGTTTCCATTCAAGTGGATAAGCAAAAAGTGGAAAGAAGGATTTCATGTCACTTCTATGACGACAGCGGGCAGTCGCTGGGGTGTTGTGATGTCCAGAAATTCTGGTTTCTCAGAACAGGTATGTCTCAATTACTGTATTTGTAACATCTCCCGATAAGGTATAGCTAAATAAGAATCCCCTTGTCAATTTCGAATGGGTGATTTGGTTTATGTTTGGAAATTGGAAAAATAAGTAGTTGAAAGGAAATGGGTCATAATTTACCCATTGTGGTTCAAACAGGTCAAGTAAAAAATTTTTACTAAAGGAAAACGTATCCAAATGGGGTTTCACTCGAAGTCTCTTTTTAATGCCTATGTCTCTTTCTAATGCCTACAACCTCTTAAATTGTCTGATTCAAAGACTACTAGATATAATTTTGCAACCAAAATTCACATATTATTTATTTATTTACTAAAAATACCTTCTTTATCTCATTTTACCCGCCCATGACGATACAGGTTGTGGAGCTTGATTTTCTGTACCCAAGTGAAGGAATACACCGTAGATGGGAGAATGGTTATAGGATTACATCCATGGCTGCTACGCCTGATCAGGCTGCTTTCATCCTCAGCATTCGAAGACGTAAAATGATGGACGAGACTCAAGAAACTTTAAGAACATCTGCATTTCCAAGCACCCATGTCAAGGTACGTATTTTATTTAATCTTTTTAACTTTTTTTCTTTCCTTCCTCACCTCAAAATAGATGTACATCAACATAAAAAGTGAAAATCACTTGGTATTTCATCCACTCAGTATTTCATTTTGCATGGCAAGATGGGCGGGTCAAAATAGGTTTGACTTGAAAGGATCATTTTCGTAACAGTTTAGACTGGATTGGGTTTACCTGCAGACACTTTATATGTATTAATGAGTTAATTCTGATCACAAAAACAATATGTTTATAGTAATATATGAAATCTGTATAAAAACGATTTAGGATGTTTTTTGCAATAAAATAGACTTTGATTGACTTACAATCCGTTCGACTCTTTGACTCATTTTCGATAAAATACAAACCAAACCGACTCATTTTCAAGGGAATGGGTTGAGATTCAGTTTTGCTGCCAAAAAGAGAAAGAGTATCCTGAGTATATCACAGCTATCAAAACGCCAGATTCAAATAAAATATAAATTAAGATAAATTGTTTAGTTTACGGAATCGTATTGGAAAGGTTCAGGGATGCATACTACTTTTAGTAACCATGTCCAACAGTGACGACACTCAAGCTGCCACTCTTGCACGTGAGCTATTGGACTATCTTTCGTTCTCGGATCAAAATGTCATCCAGATGGCAAAAGCCAATTATTTTACACATCTGTTGCAACGACTATCTTCAGGTTCTTTCCTATAAATAAGCTCATCAGATGCTAATATATATTTATAGCCGTTTAAGGTTCCCGTTTTACCCGTAGCTGAAAATACTGCAAATATTTATACATAATCATTCGGACATTTATTTTCAAATATTTATACATAATCATTCGGACATTTTTTTGGTTGGTTCAGAAGAAGATGTGAAGATGAACATGGTGGCAACATTGGCAGACATGGAATTAACGGATCATAATAAGTCGTTTTTATTTGAAAAAGGTGCACTCGATTCACTTCTTGACTTGGTCTCACATGGAAACCTTAGAATGAAAGCACTTTGTAACCTCTCAAGTTTAACAAAAAACAGCATACAAATGATACGAAAAGGTTCAGTTAACTTTGGAAATTTCCATTTTCCCTTACCACTTCAAATGGTTTCGAGCTTTGTAAAGTCGTATCTGAACATACACAGAAACCAGTTGGAGCAAATGTTTTGAAAAAGCAGCAATCGAAGATTAACATTCATCCACCTCAAGACCGCGACACACGCACAAGAAACGAACCCGTGCAACGCACGGGAAGCTTCCTAGTTATGATTGATATTCCGTAATTGTTATAACATGCTCTATCTTTACTAATATAAAATATTTTATATTTTACTTGAAGTTGAAAAATTAAGTATAATTAAACTACTAAAAAGACATTTTTGACATTAACCATTTCTTTCCCTCAAAACCTAATTAAAGGTAATTAAAGATACACGTTTTTTACTTTGGAAAGTATTACAATAGTTAAATGATGTTTTAAGATTTTAATTTGATTTCTATTAATACAAAGAAGTTGAAATTTTTGGTTAACAATAATAAGAACATTCATGGATTATAAACTTAATCTATAACTTAAAATTAAATTATATACCAGTAACCTAACAATTTAGAACCCATAAACTATTTACTTAAAAAAATGTGAGTTTAAAAACACAAAATTGAGATTTGGTGAACATAAATTTGAAATAATTAGGTTAAGAATAATCTTTACTATATTATAAACATGTTTTACTTAAAAATTAATAAATTAAATAAAGTAAAATTACTAAATACTGCCTTTCACATTAAATCATTTCTTTCACACAAAATCTATTTAAATGTAATTAAAGATACATGTTTTTTATTTTAAAAAGTCTTGCAATAGTTAAATGGTGTTTTAAAAATTTGACTTGATTTCTATAAAAGACAAAGAAGTTGAATATTTTGGTTAATAATAATAATAATAACAATAATAATAATAATAATATTGATGGATTATAAACTTAGAGCATCTCTAATGATAAACTTTTTAAAAGGTTTATAAATTTGTCATATCATCACTTCATAACCTTTTTCTTTTAACAAAGTATAAACCTTTGAAAAAGTTTATAAATGAGTGTTTAATAAATGTAATTAATGTAAAAACTAAAAGGAAAAAATAT
Source organism: Senecio squalidus (assembly GCA_910822075.1). Lineage (NCBI taxonomy): Eukaryota > Viridiplantae > Streptophyta > Magnoliopsida > Asterales > Asteraceae > Senecio > Senecio squalidus. Next base: position 17,048,639 of record CAJVGC010000508.1, on the reverse strand, counting down.
AAACCAGTTCATAATCTTGAACCTGTTCAAGATATACAAGCATGAAACACAATCACACTATGGTTAATCAAAAAATAAACATTTTTAAGATTTATAAACCCTTTTTTAAAACCACCATAGTAGATGCCCTTAATCTATAACCTATAATTAGATTATAAATCTGTACCCTAACAATTTAGAACCCATAAACTATTTACTAAAAAACGTGAGTTTAAAAATACGAAATTGAGATTTGCAAACATAAATTTGAAATAGCTAGACTAAGAATAAAACTTATATTTATAGTGGACCTATAAATTATTTAAAAAAAAATTAATTATAAAATATTATATTAGTTTATATTATATAGTCTGGTAAAAATGAGCATATTTATATCTTTACTATCTCAAAAATTCTATTATTCTTTATTTTATTCTTTGTGCTTATTACCTCCTTAACGACAAGAATATTTTTTCACATCTTAAATGTTAAAATAGATTTTTGATAATTTATTGATATTTATATAACTTAATAACTAGTTTATTGACCCGCATAATACACGGGGAACTATATCGAAAGAAATATAATGTTAAACAAAGAATATAACATATATGAAAGATTAATAGAAACTTATTAGTCATTAAACAAAATGAATTATATTAACAAATGTTACATTGTTTCGTTTATAAATAAGCGAAATTATCTGGAACTTTATGTCATTTGTTATTAAGAAATAATAATTGTGGAGTGGAATATGAGATTATTATATTACTTCAAAAATATCATATACATATTGACGATTTTTGTAAGGCAATTCGTGCAAATTGTTAAGATGAGCTCGAAGTTAATGAAAAAAAATTAAAGACAAATAAACATACATTGCATGTTGCATTTTAACAATGTCACAATAACAAAAAACAGTCAATATACGTTACGTATATTTAAAAGAAAAATAAAAGTCAAGTATTTAAAAGATATATGTTACGTATTTTTTTATATATTAATTTAAGGTAACTGTGTTAACTTATTTAAAGTAAAGAGTTAGTTTATTTTATTTGAATATTATTACATATAAGGGCTAACTATTTTAAAGTAAAATGGTTAAAATGAAATTAGTATATGATGACATCATCAAATTGATCTAATGGTCTGAATGTAAGTATAAAACTAATCTAACGGTTCAAACTTTGACATGTGTTATTTTAGACCTATCTTTTATTATATATTAAGACAGTAAAAATATATATAAGTATATATAAAATTATAAAACATATTAATTTTTTTTGACGTTTGTCACGTTTTGAAAAACGTCATGTCTCGCCTTTTCTTGCAAAACTTGAGGCTTACTCATGCCACCACGTCACGCCTTACGTTATCCGTAACCTTAGAGTATAACCTAGCTGAGAGAGATAAAACATATTATAATAAAACTGGATAAATTTTGGGTAAAATTAAACAGGTGACAAGGGTTACCTTCTCAACCGATAGCATCTTGCAATAAGTATGACACTTGTAAAGGAAAGTGAATTCTGAGTATGATTCGGACAATAAAATGAGTTTATGTATAACCTTGATACAAAAGTATAAGGTGTATTTGTATGACATTAACCTACATTATTCAATAGCAAAATCAAAGTTTTATAAAAGTGTTAATCATTCCAAAACCTATATTTGGATTGTTGGAGTTGGATCGTTCAAAAATGGAATATTTTTAGCGTAATAGCCGACCATTAATATTATTTAATGCTGTCTGTTACATAAACATAAATATAAACTGATTGGCTTCTCATTCTTTGTCACCCTCACTAGTATTTCCAACATTGATAAAAAAAAAAAGATGGCAAATAATGGCATTCGATTATTTGAATTGTCAAACAAAACAAAGATCCCATCAGTTGGTCTTGGAACATGGCAATCCGAACCTGGTGTTGTTGGTCAAGCTGTTGCTTCTGCTATTAAGGTTTTTTGTTTTTGAGGTTTTTGCTGCCTTTAATATAGTGTATCTGATTTTTTGTTTGTTTAAATATATGTGTTTTATAGACCCCTGATTGTTAGATCTCTTAAATAATTTGACCATGTAGGGTTTGGACCCCACTTATGAATTCTTTGAATATTTTTTTTGTTTGCAATTTCAACTCATGCCTATTATGACGTTTTTTTAAAAAAGGGCAAGTATTGTAAAAGTTCCTACTACCTTGCTCCGATTAATTTGTCTTATATTGACTGGAGGTCTGATCGATGCAATTTAAGGAAATCTAGTCGGTAAAGTAGGAATTAGGGATTAATCGATAGATTAATAGGATTTTTATGACTTGGCTAAATATATTTTGTTAATTACGGAACTTGAACTCACAACTTTTATGTTAATGGACCACTCACATACTGTAAGACTATAAGCTTTTTGGTTTAAGTTATCTATTATCTAATGTTTGAAAGGTAAAATTTTAAGGTATAAAGATGCAAAAAGAAAATAAGTTTTTAGGAATTAATCCATTCACTCATTTCTTGCCATGTATCAAAAATAACAGTTTGATTCCTATGGTTTCTATTTCTATTGGAGACATTTACCGGCTAAAAGAACAAGTGCGTCGACTAAAAGAAAACGCATTAAAAATTAGTCGAACTCACTTGAAGGACCCACCAATTTTTTTGCTGTCTCTGCATGTTGGAGTTGGAGAGGATCATTTTGTCTTCTTTTTTGGAATGTCTCAAATAATTATTTTAATTTTGTTGCTCTTTTTTTGCATGAAAAATATAAGCTTATGATTTGATTATGTGTAGGTTACTAAGTTAATTAACATAACTGCAAGAAGCGAAAAATTATAGTACCAGGTTAAATACCATTTTAGTTTCCTTCTGATTAAAACATGAACAGCTCCTGATATTGTCTATACAATTTCGCAGCAATACTCATATAATGCATTCAACTAGTATTCATACTATCAAATTATATCGTTGAAGTATGTTAAAGTTATTCTTTTTATACGACTTTCATTTGTAGTTTGATAAATCACAGCTCTTTTGAGTTTTGAATGTAGATGGGGTATCGACATATTGATTGTGCTCAAGTTTATGGCAACGAGAAGGAGGTACACATTCATTCCCTTTTTTCCATTTGAATAATGCTTTTTGGTTGCTAGTGTGCAAATTTTATGGTATAAGTTATACGTTTATCTCTATGGCTTCATTACTGTTTATTTGGGCATGTCTCTGACTATACTGTAAATTTATAATCTGTTATTTACAAAATAGTAGTTTACTAGTTTGTTATATTATGGACTCTAATTGCTTTTACAATCATATTTCCGTCTCTTTTGCAATAAATGAAACAGAAGAATGGTGTTTGGGTTCAACGGGTCAACCCAACCCATATCACATAGATGCTGGTTACCTTATTTCATAGTTCCGTAAGGGTAGTATTGTGTATATTTATAGCATATTATTGGTTATTTCACCAAATAAGGATTGTAGGTATAAGCGTATTTTTATACATGTGGATTGTAATGTGTGGCATTGCCAATTACTTATTGAGATGTTAAGTATTTTGTTAGTCTTGTTCGAACTCTCTGCATTGATATACTTAAAAATGCTTTTGGAGACGATCCTATAAGCGAGTTGTTTTTTCAGATTGGTTTAGTTTTGAAGAAGCTCTTTCAAGAGGATGTGGTGAAACGTGAGGATTTGTGGATTACCTCTAAGCTCTGGTTCGTCATATTTTTTGGAATCTTCTTTCTTGTATCAGATCATATTTCTGTATACACACACAGGCTTCCATGTCTTAATTATTAACTTGCAGGTGTAATGATCAAGAACCTGAAGACGTGCCTGTTGCCTTAGACAGAACATTGAACGATTTGCAGCTTGACTATCTCGATTTGTACCTTGTATGTATGCATTACTTAAAGTGGGTGTTTAGGTTTGCGTTTGTAACTGATAAGCTAATTATTCCCAATAATATTAATTAGTTGTCTGAAAAAACAAATTAGTTTCTGCTTCTGTTAATCAGTTTTGGATAATGAGTCCGTCTGCAATAAAAAGAGACATTATAAGAGTCAAATATAAAGTTCTTATTTACCCGTCCTCTCACAATGGGTCTTTACTGTTCTTGTGACTACGTCCGTTTTGGTCATATTGCCTATAAATCTCTTATATAAGAACTTGAAACAACAGAAGCGATCTCCAAACAATATTTTCTATAACCCGTTTTGTTACATATAGCTCTCAGGTTCTGATTATTCAATACCACATAATCACTTCAAGAGGCACATCCAAACACCCGCAAAGTGTTTCAGTTATTTATGTTCATATTCTAGTTTATGTAATTTATTTGACCCTTTTTGGCCTTGTTTTTCTGAAGATGCACTGGCCTGTAAAGATGAAAAAGGGATCTGTTGGCTTTAAGCCTGAGAATCTCGCTCCTACAGATATTCCTAGCACATGGAAAGCAATGGAAAAACTAGTCGATTCCGGGAAGGCCCGAGCCATTGGTGTTAGCAATTTCTCTACGAAGAAGTTGGGAGATTTGTTAAATGTAGCACGAGTTCCCCCTGCTGTTAACCAGGTGGAGTGCCATCCTTCATGGAAACAGACTAAACTTAGAGATTTCTGCAAATCAAAAGGCGTTCACTTATCAGTAAGTTAATAAACAAAATGTGATTTGGTAAATATTTCTTTTTTCCGAAACAGATAGAGGAAGCAAAACATGAGGTTTGAGGGTTGGGTAATAGGTTTGGGTGCAAACGGGTACATTTTGAGATGGATGGAAATAGGTAACGATTTGACTGGAAACACTTTTTGTCTGAAATCATACTTTTTTGATTATCAACTAGTTTGTTAAATACGTTTACAAAGTTATATATTATGGTTTCTTATATAAACTATTAAAGGAGACTTTATGCTTATTAATAAATACACTTTGTGTGATTTTCGATCTGCTTGACCGACCCCTTTGACCTGTTTTTATTCTTTCCCCCATTCTTTTGATTCATAACAGGCGATCCATTGAAGTCGGAAAGTTATTATTTATCTTCACTGGATAAGATTTTCTTCATTTTTTATTGGATTGAAATATTGAATTCAGTAATTGCATGTTAGGTGATTATGACCTGCATACCCCGTTCGACCCATTTGACTTTTTCCCCTTTAGTTATTTTTCTACATTTGACCTGTTTTGATCCGTTATCAATAAGATACAAATCTATTGACCTGTTTCTATATAAATGGGTGAAAATTACCAGTTACATCAAATTTTTCTTGGTGCCTAGGCTCAAGTTGCTCTAAAAGTTATAAGGATCTATCGATACCATGAGACCACATGCAAATTCCATTTGAGACCAACCATTTGTTACATGACTTTTGCTTTACGTCTTGTAGGGCTATTCACCACTTGGTTCTCCAGGAACAACGTTCATCAAAAGTGATGTACTCAAACATCCGGTTGTAGCTTCAGTGGCCGAAAAATTGGGAAAATCACCTGCTCAGGTTGCTCTCCGTTGGGGTCTACAGATGGGTCACAGTATCCTTCCTAAGAGTACAAATGAAACTCGAATCAAACAAAATTTTGATGTTTTTGACTGGTCAATCCCCGAGGATTTATTCGCTAAGATCTCTTCTGATATTGAGCAGGTAACATGCTTTTTTGGTTGAAAGGTGTGAGATCGGATTGTGGTGTCATGCTCACTTTTTTACTCGTTTGACCCTTTACACAAAAGTGTCAAATAAACCTGGTTTTACATAAATGGACATACTTTTTTCTTAGCGATGGAATTTAATTTCATTTCTTAAACTTTGAGTCTATTATTATATTGCAGGCTAGGCTTCTGAGAGGTACTTTTTTTGTGGACGAAACTCATGGTTCCTACAAGACTGTTGAGGAACTCTGGGATGGTGAAATATGATGACAATGCTGCTCCACAACTAAAAGTTTGCTCTCCAGTATTTCTTATTGTATCAATTGAATAGTGAACACTACTGGTTTTAGAGAACATCCTTGTCATAAAAGAATGAAAGTTATTCATGCCTGTTCTTTGATGCATCTATACATTCTGTTTCTGTATCTCCTTATTTTCCCAGGGACGGGATTGTAGTTTAATTAGTCATGAAATACCCCGACGGAAACTGTAGTTGTCGTCACAGTCACATGGGAATGTCACAATGAGAATGACTAGCAATTACAGACATTACGTATACCAAATAAATCATAATATCACAATGAATAAGTAACACTTAGTATCTCGATGCCAAGACAAATTAATATGTTTCATAATCAGTGGTATTGTTGTCACAGTCATCTATCACTTTCTTCGGTTCCTCTTCATGACAGAATCAACAATATTATCTCAAATCAGGTTTCTAAAGTTCAAGTTTCAGACGATTTTTTTTTTGTTTTTTCTAAATATCAGAATTCACACTTCAGAGCGTGCCCTTCATTCTCTGATTCACATGTGACAAGCAGCTTAGACCTTTTCCTATAGTGGAGACTATGACATTTTCGCCTGATACTGAATAAGGTTGGTTTGATAATTCTTGAAGCATCTAAAAGTTTAATGCCTCGTTAATTCTTTCTGAGTAGCTTGGTAAATAAACAAGAGAATCATACATTAAGAAGAAAAATTAGAGTGTAAGATGTAAAACTTGACTACTTCTTTATCTGATGCATGGCCTAAGTTTTACTTGCTACTAGTTAATAGCTTTGTATTTAGAATCTACAACGAAAATACATGTTAACCAAAAAGTCTCGTTTTCTATTTATCTTCTCATCGAAACCGCTTACAATCTTTTCTTATGTAACAAACAGAAACGCTTACAATTGTAAGTTGTTTTTCTTTATATAGGGGGTTGCTCTGAACGTGTGTATAACTACATAAAAAACATACCATTCTTACATAGGGGTATCTCTTCCCATTATACTTTAACGTTATACCAACTCAAGTGTCAGTTAAACTTAAACAACAAGTTTTGGCCAAATATTATAGCTTGCCTACCTTTACTGCTCAGTTTCCAACCTCAATGTTATATGAGATGCAACGACAAACGGGTTCAAATTTTAGGCTCGTTAATTATAAAAACTAATATTCCCGTGTTTACTGTTTTTTTTTTTGTATCAGTACTTCGTTAGACTAGTAACACATAAAATTTGAAGGAGTCGTGCTTGTGTAGGCTCTAGGCGGTTGCCCTTCTCTTCCACCCTAAAAAAGGGACCTGCTTAGCGTCCACCGGCCCTGACAACTGTTGGGACAAATTACACTAAGTATGCTTTGCTACTGATCAGTAGATAAGACTTTGTCTACTGATCATCAGTAAAACATACATTGGTCCCAAGGTACTGATCAGTTTCTAGATAGTAAGAACTGATCAGTATCTAGCCTTTTGAAGAACTGATCAGTAGCTTCATACTGATCAGTAGAAACCCATCGTCCCCAACTGATCAGTAGAGGTGGATAATCACCGGCGACTACAACTGATGAAGATCCTCAACTACTGAAGATCTCCAACCACTAAAGCACACTTCACGTGCTGATTGAGAACACTTTACTGGGAGTTGGTATTCAGTTGATTGGACTGTTTGATTAGAGATTAATCATCTTTATAGAGTATGGGCTACAGATTATAGTATTAGTTTTACTCGACTGTAATTTTACTTGATAGTAGCTTAGTAGCCTCAAGGATTGTATTAAGTAATTCCTTTGTCATTCGAGATGATAACGTTGATTGTATAATTTTGTAATTCCTTTGAAATTAATACAAGTCAATTGAGGCGTTGTTGATTCAATTTTGTTATATGTTCTTAACGTTATTCTTACTTATAACTCAATTAATCTTAACCTTGTTAATACAAATTGTGTTTATCCGCTGCAACACTTTTGTGATTGTTAGATCTTAATCTTTAAATCAATTTATCTCATTTGGGTAATTGGTTCGATCCTCACAATTGGTATCAGAGCATTCAGGTACTCTAGATCAAATTAAAACAAGGGTTAAACAACTGTGTTTGAATCTTCATAAAACAAAAAAATCTCTCAAAATGGCTGACTTGAATGATGGTGTTCAAGCAAATAGAGTCCCAATTCTATCTTCTTCAAATTATAGATTATGGAAAAATAAAATGTATCAGTATATGCTTCAAACAAATTAACTTCTATGGGATGTGGTTCAAAATGGCAACAAAACCATAGCCACAACAACTGTAAGTGGAGAGGTTGCTCCACCAACAGACCAAGAAAAGAAGCAAAGACACATAGAATGTCAAGCCTTAAGCAGCTTGCTGTTGGCTATTCCAAACGACTACCAACACAGTT
>CAJVGC010000508.1:16931742-17040263 GCA_910822075.1 Senecio squalidus | reverse complement strand
AAACATATCTCCTTTAATTGATTGACATTTGAAAGTAGTGACATATTTCCTGTCATGTGCCTAGACCCCACTATCACAATCCAGGTATTCTTGATAGGATCATAGACGACTGCACATTAAATTGAAATTATTAGTTCGCGATGCAAACCCAAGCCTTAATGGCTGTGGGTTTACCATCACCACCTAAAATCTGTAAGTCCACCCATTTTCCCGTGGAACCATCAGGTACATTTGAAGGTCCAGCACCCTTAGTATCAAGCCTTAGGCTTCCATGACTTTGATTCATGAGTAGAACATTTGATATAACCAGTAGATTTATGAGTTGGTGATGGTGACCTTTGTTCAATTTGTTTAACAGGAGGTTGCTGTTTGGATTTACCAGCAGGAAGCAACTCACTGTTTTGTTTTGGAAATGATGACCGATTGTTTGAAAATCGATTTCGATTTGGACTAGAATAACGATTTCCAGTAGACATTTTATGTTGGTCAAAACTGTTCCTAGGCCTTTGTTTCAAATTTGGATAATATAATTAACATGGCCTTTCTCCCCACCACAAACAAGTTCTCCATCATTAATGTTTTGAGAACTTCGCGTCATTCTCCGGTGATGTGTATGAGGTTTGGAGAACATAGCATTTGGACGCATGAAGCATTATTTTTTGAAAATTTGGTGGCTTCTGGGGGTTGGTGTTTGTGTTTCTCAAGTGAGGTGGTATGAATTTTTACTTTTTCAGTTTCCTTTTTCTCACCTCCACTGGTGATTCCCCGGCTTTTACAAATTTTGGTCCCTTAACCTCAGGTCTCTTTAAAATTTTAATTTGTTTAGGTTTAGTCGAATTTTTTTCTTTAACTGACGACCCAAAACCCGAACCATTATCCTCCTCATCTGAGTCGGAAACCCAATCCCGTGGAATTCCTTCAACCAATACCTTTTCTTTTTAATTTTTCGTTTTAGCACTTGAATTTTCTGTGTGATTGACAATAGGTGTTTGGACAACTGGGTCTGGTTGTTGAACAATGAATTCAATGTCCCCTTCCTCCTTTGGGGCTTTAATCAATTTGTTAAAAATTGGAGGTGGACAAGCTTTGTAATCAGCCTTTGATTTCCCTTCCCATTCTCAGGACGTTTTTCCTTTAAAATATGATCTAAAAGATATGATGCGGTGGAATAACTTCTAACATGTTGATTTAAAGTTTCAAAACTGATTTTTATAGAAGCATTTTCACGTTTAAGGGCATCAATATCTTTTAAATATTTTGTTAATGGAGTCCTGTTTGTTTAACAACGCTATTTCTAGATCATGACTTGTTTTGTCAAAAGTTTATTCTTTTCAGAAAACAGTTTTTCATTTCCTTTGACAATTTTATTTTTACGTAGTTCTCAACAAGATCATTATTTTCTTTTCTTAGCTCATTCACTCGTTGTCTAAAACAAAACACCTAGAACAGGAAGTGATTTTAGTTTCAGAATGTACCTTTGATGACTCTTCAGTACCTGCCATCATCGCAAACTCCCTCTTTGTCTCTGGTACTTCTGATTCTTCAGAAGATTCCTCAGATGATTCTTCAGATGTAATAGACTCCTCCCCGTCACTTTCTTCGTTGAGATCCAATATTTTCACAATGTTGACTTCAGCATCGGACTGATTATTATCAATTTGAAATTGCCAGTCCAAACCTTCGTCAGAGTGCAAAACCAGAGCCTTAACATCTGAATTCTCTGTACCAGTAGGGATATTTGTACCAGTTGTCACCATAGCAGAATTCTTGTTCACCTCAGGAGCATTTTTGTTCACATTCCTATTTTGCTGATCTCTGAAAGGGTTCTGAACAGTCCTTTGTCGTTTTGGCTTCTCACATTGACGAGCAAAGTGACCTTTTTCTCCACAGTTGTGACAAGTAATAGCAGACATATCGAAACCATACTTAGTTTCCTTGTTGGCTCCGATTGGGTTCCCAGTCCTTTTCACATACTCTTTTGCCCTCCTAACAAGATTAGCGAAACCCCACATAATATCGATTCTTTCCATCTCATCACGATCAATCTGCTCATAATCTTCACCAGTTAAGTGATGGTTTCCAATTTTACCATGAGCAAGTTATCATAGGATGCTACTAAGGTAGTCAACATAGCCATATCTTCGTTTACACCATCCACATTTCCTTTATGAAAGTGCTCGATCTTCAAACTTGTAGAAACCGATTCTGAAGTAGCTTGATTTTGAGACTTTTGAACAGGAGTGCCTTGACTTGAGCTTGAGCTTGAAAACCCAGAATTTCCCGTATTTGACTTTTGCGTATTACTCGAGGTGTTAGCAGAAAAAGCTGTCTTCAATGGAGCATGAGTAGGAGTGGCTGGAGTGGGATCAGCGTAATATAACGAAGGATCTTGAGTGTGTCCCTTTCTCTGAGCACGAAACTTGTCATCTGCTCCTTTTCTCTCAGCTTAATAAATAAATCATTTAAAGTTCCACGGGCAAGATAACCACTTTCCTTTAACATCTCAATATACCATTCCAACTTTCTGGTAAAGCATCAGCAAAACATTCTACTCGTTCTGGACCAGTTGTAGCCACTGAATATCCGTGCATCTCACTTATCAGATGTTGAAAACGTCTGGTAAGGTCAAACAGTGATTCGCCATGTAAGCAAGTAAAATTATCAAACTCCTTTTTCAATGCTCTTCCCTTCATAGTTTTCAATTTGTTATTTCCCTCATAGTCTAATTCAAAAGCATCCCACAGTTGTTTCGATAAATTGTATGTCTTGTACTGATGAAACACAGATCTAGGCATAGCCTGACATACGTAAGAATACGCCTTTTTCTCAATATCATAACTTTTCCTTTGTTCCTCGGTGTATCTGTGAATGGGAATGAGCTCTCCATCTTCACCAGTTGGTTCAGTATATCCACTTTAATCATATCCCACATTTTTGAGTCCAGTCCTTGGATATGAATTTCGAACCGAGGTTTCCAGTGTGGGTAATCGTCCATTGAAATTAATTTTGGGACCTTGTTTATACTTCCAGTTTCAGCGTCATTTATTAACATTTCCGACATTTTAGAATTAGTACTTGCCATAGCGTATTCCATTGCAAAATGTTAAAAAATATATTTAAACTGATTTGTACGGATGAACTGCTTGATACGTGCGGATGAGAGAATGATACGTACGAACGAGAGTGATACGTACGAATTAAGAAAGATAAACTAAAATCTATTCGAATGAGTTATTCGTACGGATGAACTTAGGGGTGAGCAAAAACCGAACCCAAAACCCGAAAAAACCGATAAAAACCGAACCGTAAAACCGGTCCGAATACAAAAACCGATGGTTTGGGTTTCGATTTTTGAGAAACCGAAAAAGACGGTTCGGTTTGGGTCGGAGGGTAAAACCAAAACGAAAAAAACCGAACCGAACCATTATATATATATATCAATTTTAATATTTTCACTTTTAGTAGATATTTTAGGTTTTATTCTTTTTATTTTTTTCCTTTGTCTAAAATTCTAAATCATCCTAATTAATTACTTCCTAACACCCAAACTCTCGATGCTAATAGTGAAGACTCAAAGTTTTCTTTTCTAAATTGCCAATCTCATACTTATCAATATGTAATCTTTTGGTGTCATATATGCCACATTACTAAGCAACATATAGGTTTATTTCTTGAATTTTGATTATTTTTTTGTTGCCATGTAGGCTATAGTTTACTAAGCCACATATAGTATTTTTTTTTCTTCTTAATTTTGCGTTTAAAGTTTTCCGACTCATATCATTATGTTCTAGTAATATGCACAACTTCATGTTATAAGTTGTGAACTGCTCCGCCAATTATTGCGTAACATAGGCTTCCATTTGAGATTTATTTCAAAAGTTTTTCTTGACAGATCTATGAATTTGCCCATGTCCAAAAACCGAAATAAAAAACCAAACCGAACCGAAAAAAACCGAAACCGAAAGGAACCGAACCAATGTAGAAACCGAACCAAACGGTTTGGAACTTTCAGGAACCGATATTTCGGTTTGGGTTCGGGTTGAGGTCGGAACCGACCCAAACCGACCCATGCTCACCCCTAGATGAACTGATTAACTCGCACGGAAGAAAACTCTATACGTACGGAGGGAAACCTATACGTACGGATGAACTGATCGTTAAATTTTTTAATCACAATCCTAGATTCGCACGAATGAAGCCTATACGCACGAATGAGAGATTTTCAAGAACTTGATCCGTATGCGCCGCTGAAACTTTAGGGTTTTTCTAAAACTCGATCTACAATTCGATTTTTTATACCAAAACACTTCCTAACTGCCCAGATTGTAAACAAAGTAACCCAGAAACGTTTTAAAACAATAAAACAACCTTTTTAAACGTAAAATTCCAAACTTAAGTTTCAATCAAAACGAAAAATCTTAAAGAAAACGCTAGAAGAACGTTGATTTCTACAACCAACGCTCTGATACCACTTTGTTGGGGTGTATAGATCTTAAGAGTTCAACGTTATATCAATAACCTAGCGGAAAAATATCGTATCTAGCGAAATATAACCTTCGGAAACGAAATCAAACCAATGATTATTGATAAGATTAGACCTTAGGAAGACTATTCGGATGATTGATTATATGTTATAATCAGTTTGGAAATCAATGAAAACGGCAGCAGCAGTTCAACACGCACAAACCCTAGCGAAAACAACTAACTCGTAATGCAGGAAGTAGATGGGTATATATAGGCCCAGATATTCATCCGTACGGATTACTTCCTATTCGTACGGATCTGATCTCATCCGTACGAATGCAATACTTTAATAAACACTCTTGTTTAATTTACTTAATCGTGCGGATAAACTTTCATGCTCACGGATGCATCCTCATCCGTGCGAATGTAATCTGAATATTATTTAAACATCACAAATCGTATATTTGATTAATTCAGAATACCGTAAACATTCAAGCATATAATAAATCAAATAAGCAATATTAATATCCAAACTACAAAGACTGATATTAGAATAAACATGTAATTACATATGAATCTAGTAACTAACAAAATGCACCTACATCTATACAATGATATAAGGATATTTGAAGTAGAAGTTAAAGCAAGAATAGCATAATCAGCAGTACTAACAGCAGGTACTAACACTTTATTAATGTACTAGTCACACCAATGGTTCATCTCTTACTAATATCATATAATGATGTTACTTAATGAAGCTTTCTGTCCAAATAGTGCATGTTCAGGGTCTAACCAATGAAGATCTCAGACAAATCTATCAAGATGATCTTGAAGAGATAGATCATAAATGGAAACTTGCCATGCTGTTAGTAAGAGATAGGAGATTTGTGAATAGAACTGGGAGAATATTTAATCCAAGAGGCAATGCCAGAGTTGGGTTTGACAAACAGCAAAGTAACGGTTATGACTGCAATGGACTTGGACACCTTTGCAAGAGAGTTCAAGAATAGATCAAACGCAACAGCAATAGGAATACTCAAGAAAATCCATCCACAAACACTGGTCACATAGGATATCTTTGGGTCATTGATTGGAATAATCTAGCTGAAGAAACTACTCAAAACAAAGCTCTCATGGCTATACAAATGCTCTTCTAACTAAGGCACATACTAAACTTTGTTCTCCTGAATGTATTGAAGTCATGTCTAAATATAGAAATAAATCAAGTTTTTCGTGATTCCATTAAAACATTTTTTTTTTAAGAACGACTATGTTAGTGATTCGGGGCCACAGTGACATCCAATTGGGCAGTATGTGACCCATTCACCTTACACCAAAGTTAGTTATCTCCTACTATTCACCTAAGGGGGAAACCCCAGAGGAAGGCTCGAACCCAAGCCCCCCCCCCCCCTTCCCCTAGGGGAAGACAACCTCTTACCATTGGTACAAACCCCCATTGGCTTCCATTAAAACATTAGAAGAACAAAGAAGGTCTGCAAAGAGAGGAATTGAAAACTTAGAGGCTCAAATAAAATCATATAAGCTAATGAATTAAGTTTTCAAGATAAAATCAAGTTTGTAGAATGGCAAGAGATGACATGTAATCAACTTAACTGAACCTAGGGAAGAGGTAAAACTGTTAAAAGAAAGGTCAAGGTTGAATTAAATGTAGGAAAACTTGAACATTCTTCACAATCAGTAACAAACCTGATCAAAAACCAAATTCATGGAAAACTAAAATCATACATAGGTTATAAAGAAGTAGCCCCTCCATTTAATCAAAACTAAATTCCACCTTCCTTAGATGAACCTAGGATACCTCTTTCTCAGACCCCTAGTAAAGAATCATTCAGTGTTGATCTAATCAATTCTGAAGAAGTTCTAATAGAGGACTTGGTTGAAGAAAGTCAAGTTACAGTTGTAAAAAATGAGAACATACCAATAGAAAATCACATTATCAAACTGAAGGTGTCACTCAACAAAACTCACAAATTCCAATGTCAATTCTACCATTCAAAGGTCAAAGGACAACTAACTGTACATGTGAATGTTGTTCTAAGAGTGAGTCAAACAAAGCTAAAAACTGGAATTAAATTGAATCAAGAGGGAACCAAAGAATCAAAACCAACTTAAGTTCACAGAAAAATAAACTCAAACCTTTAGAAAACGTGTGAAGCCCCTATTTCATTTGTGAAAAAACCAAGCAGCATTATGCAAAAATCTACTATCACAACCCTGTGAATCAAAAGCTAAACAAATCAATCAAACAAGAAACTTAGGGTAAAAACTTCACATGACTCAAATCAGAAGTTTGGAAAGAGTGCACAACAATTTGTTCCTAACTCAAATCAACAAACACTGTGTCAAACAATTGAAACAGAAACAAATTGGAAAAAGGAGAATTTTCAAAAGTAGTACTAACAGGGTTAATACTACACGAACAAATTATGTTAGTACTACAATTTCTGAAAAGTCACAAACACAAATTTTGAAAATTGAACAAGTATGGAAAGCAAAAGGCAAACTAAATTAACATGGAAAGCCTCGTGGTTTTGAAAATCTAATGATGACGAATATTAGTTATTATGATGAAGAGGGTAAACCCAAGACTACAATGGCTTGGGGTCACAAAAGAAACTAATCTTTTCATTTCATGTGCAGGAACAACCAACAATAGAAGAAGAGGACAGTTGGCATGTAGATAGTGGTTGTTTTAGGCACATGACAGGCAACATAGCTTGTCTCCAAAATTTTGAAAAATACAATGCAGGGTATGCTGCATTTGGAGGAAATCCAAAAGGAGGAAAGATTACTGGGAAAGGAACTGTGAGCAATGGGAAAGTCAGTTTTGAAGATGTATTCTATGTTCAACAACTGCTTTAAAATTTATTGAGTGTGCCTCAAGTCTGTGATAAGAAGAATACAACAATTTTTATAGACATAGAATGTTTAATCATGGCTCCTGGTTACATCATTGATGAAAGCAAAGTTCTTCTGAGAACCCCATGAAAAGATAATGTGTACTGCTTAGATTTATCAAAAGCATCTCCAACTGGAGAAGTAAATTGCTTTGTCTCTAAATCAATTGTTGATGAATCATCTCTTTGGCATAGGACAATGTGCCACATGAATTACAAGAACATGAGCAAGTTGGTAACTTCAAAACTGGTGAGAGGTCTACCAAACAAGCAATATCATTGTGATGAGAACTGTGTAGCAGGTTTAAAAGGAAAGAAAAATAAGACTTCTCATAAGTCCAAGGAGGTGAATTCAAACTCTACACCACTCCATCTGCTGCACATTGATATGTTTGGTCCAACAAATGTTAAAAGCATTGCAAAGAAGTCATATTGCCTGGTAATTACAGATGACTATACAAGATACACATGGGTGTACTCTTGGCTTCTAAAGATGAAACCACTCAAATAATCATCTCTTTCATTACCAAGACTGAAAAATCAAACAAACTTGAAGCTAAAGAAGATCAGATTTGACAATGGTACAAAATTCAAGAACAGTGTGATGAATCAGTTTTGTGAATCTAAAGGAATTGAGAGACAGTTTAGTGCTGCAAGAATACCACAACAAGAATGGGGTAGCTGAAAGAAGAAACAGAACTCTCATTGAAGCAGCAAGGAGTATGTTAGCAGATTCAAATCTTTCCATCTTCTTTTGGGCGGAAGCAGTTAATACTGCATGCTATGTACTGAACAAAGTCTTAATTGTTAAAGTACATAACAAAACGCCTTATGAGCTCTTTCACAAAAGAAAACCATTGATTAGATTTCTCAAGACATTTGGTTGAACGTGTGTTGTGTTGAACTCAAAAGACTATCTTGGCAAATTTGAAAGCAAAGCATATGTTGGACACTTTGTGGGGTACTCCTCTTAAAGTAAGGCATACAGAGTCTACAATCACAAAACAAGCATAACTGAAGAAAGTGTCAATTGTTGGGTATTGAAAGTTATGGATGAAGCTAAGAAATCTTCAATGTGTGTTTTTACTTAAGTTTTTAAGTCGACTGAACAAAGTTCATCACCCGAACTAAAACTTAGAAAGTCTTTATTGAAGACTTTAACTCGGGTGAACAAGGTAGTCTACCCGACTTAACTGAAGTTCACCAGAGTTAAAGTTAAATGAAGACTTAAGTATTTTATTTATAGATAGTATGTATTGAGATGTCTATAAATAGAGTGATGTGTGTGTTTAGTTAGTTGTCTTTGAAACCGAACTCTCTTGAGTACCATAGAGCTTAAAGTTTGTAAACACCTATTCCCGCCAAAATCACTTTATCGATGATAATCTCACATTCTTCTTTCATTAATCAAATCCTCAATTCAATTACTGTTAAGATTCAATTATTTCATGAGATTCCGCATCATGAATTGATCAGACAATTCACTGTTAGAGATATGGATCCTGTTTAAATCCTGTCACCATTGTTACTTTTAATGAGAAAACTCTCAACTCTCCAAGTAAAGGTCCAGACATGTTGTTTGACATTGATGCACTAACTAAATCATTGGACTTCAGTTACGAGCATAAGACATCAAGTCATGGAAGTACCAATACCCAGTCAAGTCAATCATCAACAAAGATTTCAGGGACCAAAAGGTTGGATCCAATAGAATATGAATTTCTACCAGTATACATAGCTGATCCACCGGGACTATTTGATGATTTGGAAAAAATAATTGAAGAAGAATTGGTTAATAATGCTAATCTAAAACCAAGCAGTACTAACCAAGTTGAGTTCAGTCCTAATCAAGATGACAGAAGAACAGACATAAATATATAAGTGCAAAAGAAACAGAACAAGTTTCTCTTCTTAGATCTGATGATGTTCCATTCATGGCTGAAATGGGATCTTATGCAGAAGAAAAGATTTTTACCGATGAAGATAAACATGATATTCCACAGTCTGTTGGTAGTCCAGTGTTTCAGTTTGAACTTAATCCTCTAGAACCAAATGAAACTAATTTGGAAAATTACCAAAAATTTGAGAAGATTCCAACTTCAACAATTCATAAAAATCATCCCGCTAAACAAATCATTGGTGATTTGGATATCTCAATGCAAACAAGAAGTCAAGAAAAGTAAACTTAGATCTTCATAAAGATTTTAATACATGTTTATTTGCATGCTTTTTGTCACAAATGGAGCCAAATAAAATACAATAAGCTCTCTTAGATCCAAGTTGTATTGAGGAAATGCAAGAAGAACTACTACAGTTCAAGTTTCAAGTTGTTTGGACGTTGATGGTTCTACCTAATGATAAGAGAGTTATAGGACTGTACGTTGTGGGTAATGTTGAAATCAAAATATATAAAACCAAATATAAGATTCACGATAGACTAGTGTATTACAAATGTACAAAGTACAAACATATGAATTCAAATATTGTTAAAATACTAATTTAATAAACCGGAAAACTAATAATAGACTTGAACCAAACTAATAAAATTTGAGGCTTATCTAATATCACTCAAAAAATCAAATATAAAATTCAAGATAGATTATTTATTTGGTTACGGAGAAAGAAGTGTTGAGGGTAAAATAATATTTGATATTAACGAGGTTAATCAAACCCGTTCGTTGTGGTGGGGAAGATATTTTTATTTTGAACCGTCTTTAATCTTTGTTATTTTATGTTTATCGTTTGTGAGTGGCGGTGAGATTTTAAATATTATGATTTTGATTGTTGGTTTAAAGTAGGCTTTTTTAATTATTTGTCATATTAAATGTTACGATACTTTAAACTAAGAATATAAATACGATAATAATATAAATATTAATAATTACAATATTAATAGAGAAAGATTAAAAGTATTAATAATTAATAATAAAGTTAGTTAAAGTAATAAGAGAATATGAATATGATTATCCAGCCTAGCTGGTTGTGATGCACTGGGTTTTATACCCATGTGGGCTGAGGTCGTGGGTTCGATCCTTGTGGTCGTCGCAATAGCGTAATTTAACTCATGCCTCTTAAGGCACGCGTGGCGAATTTTCCCCTGGAGACCCCCGTGGGGGGCTGGGTTTGCCCGCTTTGCGGAGCTCGAACCTGGGGTGCTCGTTGGAATATTACGAGTAGACTCCGATGTACAATCATTTGCCGTTTCCAAAAAAAGATTAAAAATTAAAATTATAAATAATAATACTTAAAAGAGTAAAAATAATATTAATAGAAAAGTTTATAAAATAAAACTGTAAAAAAGTGTATCTTATTGGGGACATGAGTTGATCTCTTGACCCCTCAACTTTTATCGGCCGATAGAAACGAGAATAAATTATTTAATTTTTCTAGAAAATATATATGTTATGGGAGTATGTATCAACAACATTATAGAGAACCTCATTCAAAACAACGTTTGTACATAAAATTAGTATTCATTTCTTGCATTTGGTTTCCTATATATTAGTAAATTTTCTACTATAACTTTTACATGTTTAACATCATTCTCCTTTCATTATAAGCATGTTGTGCAACACCTTTTCTATATAGGTCGCGTTTGACTTATTTACAAACTCTTATATTATAGTTTTAATCATGATTTGGTTAAATCATATAGATTTGATTTAAAATTTTCAAGTTCGTTTAATCATGATTTGGTTAAATCATATAACATTACTCACCCCGTCCTATTATGATTGTCCTGTTTGATTTTTTAAAGTCTTTATCTTTTGACTTTAACCTTAAATATTTTATTTGTGTTATATATTAGCTGATGCATAATATATGAATTGAGTGTGTTTTATATGTATTTTGCATTGGTATAATCTTCATCAAGTAATATATAACACAAACAAAGGTATTCAAGGTTAAAGTTGGATAAAAAAGACTTTACAAAGTCGAACAAGACAATCATAATGGGACAGAGGGAGTATTAGTGATAGTCATTTTTAGAATACAAAAATAGATAGTAAAATAAGAATGATTTGGTTAAAATCATATAACTTTGTTGGGAATAAAACGGTTGGAATTAACTAAGTATGTTACTACTGCAAAGTTAATACTAATTGGTTAATACTTCAATGATGGTCACTACTGCCCGTCAATGAGTTACTACTGCTTGAAGATATATGAAGAAAAAGATAGTTCTAGAATCAGTTTATGTTTATCTTTTTCCTTATTAGAATTGTATTAGAATTACAATTAGTTGTTTCTTAAAATAGTTAGGTTTAGCCTCAAAGTCTATAAATACATAGATTCTTGTACTAGAAAAAACACGTGTATTAGTCTTTTGTTTATGATTGATACATTTAGGCTTATTGTGATATTCGTTATTGTTCTTATTAGTATGCATAAGCTATATTCGTTTGATCACATAAACCTGTAATATCAAAGTGTTTATTAGCTGCTAAACTTCTTTGACTGAACAAGATCTTATTCTTAATATTGAGGTTGTATTTACATAAACCTAATTGATCCTGACAAGTACTATCAGAGCACAAGAGGTGCTCAAGATCTACTAATCTACATGTTTTTGTTGAAGCCTCAACAAAAAGCAAAAGATTACCAATCACGACTGATGTGGTAGTAAACAAGGTTCCAGTTTTAAACAGCAACGACTTTGATCTTTGGAAGTTAAGGATTAAGCAACACATAATGCTTTTAGACTATGCAGTATGTGATGTAACTGTAAATGGAAACAAACAAGACATTAATTTGGTTGTTGATGGTACACCTGGAGTTGTTCAACCAGCAGACAAAAGTCAAGGCCCTTAGTACTCTTTTAATTGCTATTCCTAATGAATATCAATCAAAAATTGAAGAGTATGATGATGCTAAATCTCTATGGGTAGTTGTTGAAAAGAGATTCAGTTGAACAAATAACACAAAGAAGAACAAGAAGCCTCTCCTCAAACAAGAGTATGAGAACTTCAAATCTTTAAAAGAAGAAAGAATGTCATTAACCTTTGACAGGTACAACGAACTGACAGGAGAATTTAGCAGTATTGGAGTCAAAATAGACAAAGATGAACTAAATAGGAAGTTCCTTAGATGTCTTGAAAATGAAGTGGGTTTTGTTAGATGAGTGGTTAAAAAATGGTTCTTATGGTTCCTAAATATTTAGGTGGTTCTCATTTGAAATCAAATATATATATATATATATATATATATATATATATATATATATATATATATATATATATATATATATATATATATATATATATATATATATATATATATATATATATATATAGGGACTGATTCATGCGAGAACTCCTATTTCTGCGAGAACTGCGAGAACTCTTAAAAAAAGTGTCAATTAACATGTAATTATCTCCATTAACATATAAAAACTATTCAATATTAAAAATCTAGTAAAAATATAATTGAAAAATTAAAAAAATTATATGAAATCACGCGTATTTAGAATTGTTCACATGTGAACGCTTTATTTTCAAAAAATGGGTTCATATATGAACGAAACTTTTTTATGTTATTTTATATGATTTTTTTTAGTTTCTTCCGTTTATTTTTTACTCGATTATTAATCTCCAAAAGAGTTTGCATGTGAATGAACAAAGTGAAACGTGATTTAACACTTTTTGTAAGAGTTCTCGCAGTTCTCGCAAAAAAAAGAGTTCTCGCATGAACCATTCACATATATATATATACATATATATATATATATATATATATATATATATATATATATATATATATATATATATATATATATATATATATATATATATATATATATATATATATATATATATATATATATATATATATATATATATATGGTGAGGTTTATGTAAAAACAATCCTAGTTATAAAAACGGTAAAAACACCAAAAACACATTAAAATCAACAAATAAATCATCAAAATAGATTTTTTGTTTTTAGGAGAATCCTAAATAAATAACTTTTAGTAACTTTTCGTGAATTTTTTTTTCTTTATTTTTTTATTTCGAACTTAGATGCATTTTTTCAAGTAGATCCATTTTTCATAAAAGTGATTTATTTTATCCAATTTTAATGTAATCTTATCATAAAAAATATATATATATTACATTTAAGATAATATTTTATTCAAAAAGTTAAGAAAAAGTTTATGCATTATTTTCGAAATGCATTTTTTCAAGTAGACGCATTTTTTATAAAAATGATATATTTTACCAAACTTAGATATACTATAATTATAAAAGAGATATATAATACATTTAAGATAATATTTTTGTCATAAAGTTCAAAAAACGTTAGATGCATTTTTAATCTATATTAGATGCTTTTTTTTACCAAAAAAAAGTCGTCAAAAGTATATCAAGTGGGTGCTGGTTGAAAAGATAATTAAATGTTTGTTATAATGATATAATTAGTTTTTCATAACAGTTATTCATACTCTAAATATGTTAATTTAAAGTTTTGTTTTTTATTAAGTGAGTTTTGGGTTTGTTTTTATTGTTTTTATATTTAGGTTTGTTTTTACATGACCATATAGAGGGGTTGGTTCTTTTAACCATACCTTAATATAAAATAAGTAAAAAGAATTTAAAAAAATAATCTATAACGTTAGTAATTTTTTATTATCGTTTATTTTAACCATATCTTAAACTTTAAAAAAGGAAGTTTCTTGTAATAAAAAAATGGTAGTTTTATTATTGTGAATAAAATTTGAATATTTACTGCATAAAAACAATGAATATGATGCACAACTCCTAAATAACATATATTTTGATGCATATCAAAACTTGATTTTTTTAAAGTTTGTTATAATTGAATAAATAAATATAATACAAAATTACACATATCATAAATTAGTTTTTTTATTTTTTTAAACTTATATATATATATATATATATATATATATATATATATATATATATATATATATATATATATATATATATATATATATATATATATATATATATATATATATATATATATATATATATATATATATAGATGAAAATACAAGCGTAATAACATGTGTGAATCTTAACCCCTTTTACTTTAATTTTTTTAAGAGTTAATTACATAAATCGGGCCTTATGATTTATCTTAAATTACGGATCTCGTCCCTAAGTTTAAAACGTGCATAAATCGTCCAACTTTAGAAGCTAATTACGTTTTCGTCCCTAATTTCTAAACCATATCTTAAACTTTAAAAAAGGATGTTTTGTTGTAATAAAAAAAAATGGTAGTTTTATTATTGTGAATCAAATTTGAATATTTACTCCACAAAAACAATGAATATGATGCACAACTCTTAAATGACATATATTTTGATGCATAACAAAACTTGATTTTTAAAGTTTGTTATAATTGAATAAATAAATATAATTCAAAATTACACATATCATAAATTATTTTTTTCTTTTTTTAAACTTATTTTACTTTAAGTATTATTCTATAAGAACCTTCTCATATATATATATATATATATATATATATATATATATATATATATATATATATATATATATATATATATATATATATATATATATATATATATATATATATATATATATATATAGGGTGATGTTCCGCCACACTCTATGCTTAAAATACATACCGGTAGGATCACTCCAAAATCAATTTAAAAATAGTAAAAAAAAATGTTTTTTTTAAAACTATTTCGGAGAATAATCCTAAAATAACCTCTAGAATCATTTTATGAAATTAAAAAAAAATTGATTTTTTTTCTAAATTTTTGATTTTTAAGAACTTGGATTCATTTTTTCGGTAGATGTATTTTTTTAGAAAAGTCGATGTATTTTCAAAAATAAGGTGCATTTTAACTATTTTTTTTGTAATATTAATAATAAGATGCAGTTTTATCCATAAATTAGATGCATATTTGAAAATAAGTAGATGCATTGTTTATAAAATTAGAAAAATGTATCTACCGAAAAAATGCATCTACGTTTTTTTCCGAAAAAAATCAAATATTTTTTTTTTAATAAAAAAATTCTGGAGGTTATTTTAGGAAGATTCTCCAAAAAAATTGTGAAAAAAACTTTTTTTTAACTATTTTTAAATAACTTTTTAAAACGTACTTATTAGTATGTATTTTAAGCATGGTTTGTATTTGATATCTCTCTCTCTCTCTCTCTCTATATATATATATATATATATATATATATATATATATATATATATATATATATATATATATATATATATATATATATATATATATATAACTATAACGTAAATAGATGAAAATACAAGCGTAATAACATGTGTGAATCTTAACCCCTTTTACTTTAATTTTTTTAAGAGTTAATTACATAAATCGGGCCTTATGATTTATCTTAAATTACGGATCTCGTCCATAAGTTTAAAATGTTGCATAAATCGTCCAACTTTGGAAACTAATTACGCTTTCGTCCCTAATTTCTAACGGACATCCATTTTAGGGACGAAATGTGTAAATAGTTAACGATGATTTTAACGGAAAATTTTAACGGACATCCATTTTAGGGACGAAATCCGTAATTAGTTTCCACAAGTGGACGATTTATGCAACGTTTTAAACTTAGGGACAAAATCCGTAATTTTAGAAAAACCATAAGAACGATTTACGTAATTAACTCTTTTTTTTAGATTAAATAATCAAGTCTACAAAAATTAAAGCATATAAAAGGTTATAATAGTAGTATGTGTTATCCGTCCAGAGCAATCGTCAAACAGTGTGTTATCTTTCGAAACCGAGTTCATTCAGATTCTTTGAATCATTCAGACCGTTAAATCATTCAATGCTAAATCTTTTACTTTTATCAAACAGCCCCTTAATATATTGATTGGTATCATCTAACATTTGGAGTTACAAAACACGCATGACTCATTTTAGAAGACTTGTCCATAATTGGGAATCAAGATATAGGTACTTTCATGAACCTTTAATTGTACAATAGAATGAACAAGATTCGAACATGCACCCCATAGATAAACATACGTTAGGGACTAAATGAACCCTGTTTGATACACCATTCCGTTAATAGTGTTTATAGAGAGTAAAATCGATAACTTAAGGCCTGAAAGTTGCCAAATTATATTATATGTAATAACACAATAATTTATTTATTTCCCTTTTTTTTTGTTTAAAGGTATGCATAAAGTGGCACAACCATCATTCATGTGTTAAGAAACCTGTTTCAAAACAAAACAAAATTGTACTTCATTATAGGTTTCTTTGCCATACATTTAGCCATTCACGGGGATAGAGTAAGAAGATCATAAAAAAAACTCAAAATTATATATGAAATAGTTAATTTTGAGTTTTTTTATGATCTTTTGACCCGACCCGCAAGGCATCGTTGTTAATTTTGATTATCCATTTGAGGGATTTACACTACCTTTCTTTAGATAAGGAATATTGGTCCATTTGTTGAATATGGTCTGTGATTAGTTGAACATATTCAAAAACCATTCTCAAACTATTGGAAATGATACTTACCAGTTGCATTTGGCGGATATTGATCGTCTGTGGGCACTTACTAGTCGGATTAAGAAAGTGATGAATCCATGTAGAGTTAATTTAATACCCATATCCAATCATTAAACCGATAAAAAGTAATGGAAATGAACATTATGTGATAAACCAAAAGCTACCTTGACTTTATGCAATTGAACGTTTAATTGGCTTAAATAGTTTACTATAATCACAATAGTTATCTCATTGATACGTCCAGTTGAAAATCCACCATTGTAGAAGCGGAAAACACCAACACCAATTTCCGCAGTAATTGTCATTTACGTTTAAACATGTAGACTCTTATTGCAGCTCATAAGAAGAGAAGCTGAACCCTGATCTTCCTTCATTGGTTGTTTTCAGCTCTAGCTTCTGAAATGGGCTGTTACATTCACCGTGTTTAATGTCTATAAACAACTCATGCTAAGAGCTTAAGGTGGCAAACCGGCAAAATGCTAAGAACTTTAAACTTCTTTTTAAATTATTAGTGACAAATATAATTACAAAAATTAAAACAATTTCTATTTTTTTTAAATGTTTTGTGCGACTTTCCACCTGTTTGACCCACATGACCCCTTTCCTTTTAAACAATTTTTTATTTTACCCATTGACGAGTTAAAGAACCACAAAATGGGGATTAATGAAACAAAAACAATATACGAATGAATACCTGCTATTTGGATCATAATAGTAGCCATTAATGGAGCCATCCACACAAGAGAAACAAACGTAGTAAAAGCCAGCAATGGTCAACCCACAATCAGCTCCAACATTTACAAAGTATTGCTCTTTCCATCTCTGCATTACACGAGATTACAATAGTAAGTCACAAAAATAATACTCTTCGGTAATTAGAGCTGGTAAAATGGGTAGGGAGAGTTGGATAACCAGTCAGTTTTTATTTGGTCGGGTTGACCAGAATCACTTTTAAGTCCAATTTTCTTTTAACTTTTCTAACTAGTATGTTACAAATTACGAAAACTATATTATAACAGTATTAGCAATTTAAGAGGTTGTATGCAATAAAATGAACTTTTGGCGAATTTCAACCCATTTGACCTATTTCCTTTTTAACTAAACTTTTAACTTGGCTCATTTGACCCATTACAGATAAATAAATAAAACAGTCCAAATCAACCCATTCACAACTAAATGAGTCGAATTGCCACATCAATTGGCAACCACTGAAGAAACTAGCTACATAGATAAATAAATAAATAAATTAAACAAATGGATAATCAGAAGGATGAGAGTTAAAATAAGCGAGATCACCATAAATACATATTGATAGTTGCTGAGGTCCAATGACTTCCCACCATCAACTTCAACTTGGCTCTGGCAACAACAAAATGTTACGTATACAATAAACATTTATAATTATCTGTGTTCTAGTGGAGTGTTTTAGGACTTACTAATAGAGGTGAGAAAGATGGAAATTTTGTCCAGTGCTCTATGTCGACTTCTGACCTGTCAAAATTTGCAAAGTGATGAGCAAACTTGTCACGAGACTCACAATATTTTTCAAATTACTTAGGATAATTCATTAAACATCAAAAGCCAAAGTGCAACTCTTTTTGTAGTAAATGAATGACAAAATGTAGGAAAAAAACAAAGATTCTAATAGCTGAATGCCGAATGTTTTGAAATACTTAAGAAAACTTACGTTGCTTTCCATTTGTTGGTAAAGAATGTATAATTCTTGGTATCAACAATTTCTCCCTCCCAGAAAGTAACGACCTGTAGTTGATCATTTATATAACGTACAGGATTTCAATATTCACACATGAATAAGGCAATAACAAAAATACATACTGAAATTGAACCTAGTAACAATTGTTGCAAGGATTATTAGTTGATAGGTAAGGACTTAAAACAAGTTGCTTTCAGAAACCAATTTTTAACTTCGCTAGAAGACTTCTTATATGTGATTTAGTATCTTAGATTTAGTTATCCAATCTAGGTGGGTATCGGGTAAACATTTTATTCTCCTATCCCACTATAAATGAGCTTTCAACTCAAAGCATATATAATATATTTTCTTTATATAATAGATCACCTCAATTCGTTTAATAAATGAATTACTAGGATTGCAAATCATTTGTCACAAGACATGATAAATTTTGTATTTTCATATGGTTGAAAATACGACGAAAAATATATTTTGAAATGACACTCGTGACTCATATGATCAGATAAAGTTAACATTATGAGAAGAATAAAGAAAGAACTATATAATTGTAGTCAATTCTTCATTCAACCTTTTTCTGTTAAAACGCAGAGCATAGTATATATTGTTTAATGTGTTAAAACCCTAATTACTGGCAACGTCTAAATAAATATCAAGTAGAATTCTGTCCACAAGTTATTTTCTATACTTGCAATATGAACAAGATAAAATATTTGTAAAATCAAAAGCTACATAAAATATACCCATTAAAACTATGCTGCTTACTGGTGTATCGGCCATCGGAACATTTAGAGCTTCCATGGTGCCACATAAATATCCATGATTCAGGTCACAGCCTTGTATTCGCACATTAACTCTCCATGCTTCCTCTTTTTGTGGACTCGAAACATTTTGAGTTCCTGAAAAACCCTGCAAATTTTTGTGTGCAAATCTGTCAAAACACTTCTTTAAGTTACAGTGTTTAAATTAATACAGCAATTCCAAATTACAGACAGTGAATGTCAAAATGTTCACTGTTATTATGCTATATAGAATTTCATCACAATTATTAATTTGTTTGTGACAATCCGTCTTTTCGAGGTATATTTTATTTACCGATTATTACTCTTTTTATTCGCAATGATTTGGACCCTCGTATTTCGCTTTATTTTACTCACGTTTATTGCATTTGAGTCGGGTTTATGTGTTTTATTACTTTGTCTCTCGAGACGGAAGCTTTAGAATCACCTAAGTGCCTAATATCTAGTATACTCACGTTATTAAAGTATTGTGTTTACGCCATAATCGTCGGTTAAGAAAATCTTTATTTCGAAATTTCATTACAAAGTTAGTCCTCTAACTCATTCTGTTACAAAGTTAGTCCTTTAACGGAGAACTAACGGAATCTGTTACAAATCTGGTCCTTTAACGAAAAGATAACAGAATTGGACCAAAAGAAGCCCGGTGCGCAGCACCTAGGTGCTAGGTGCGCAGCACCTCGGGCATTTTGAGCTAATTTCCAATTCCGACTTTGTGAGTCAATATCTTGAGATTCCAAACCACTTTTCTCGTGTTTCCTGCTGCAAACTCCCTCATTTGGAGTTGTGGAGTTTTCGGTGACTTTCTTTGAAGAAACACCACCTTTGATTTTGGTAAGAAAACTCTCCAAAACTCTATATTTTCTTTCCATTTAAGAAACCTCTAACATATATTCTTGTTTATGGTTTAAATGGAAGTCGTTGCTACCCGGAATCCTCCCACTACATTTGGAGCTTAGTGACTTTTCGGTGAAAGCATCACCTTGGAAATTTTGGTAAGAAAGTTTCTCCGAAAAATCTCTATTTCTTTCCATTGCTTTTGAGACTATTACTAATGGTGGACTTTTACATTTTGGAGCTCTTGACCTCCTCACCACCTCCATCATAAAGTCTCTCTTTCCGAAATCCTTGCAAGTATCAATAATCGACACGTCTTGCGGGTGAAATCGGTAATATATTCTTAATCTCTATCTTTTCATTTCCTTACTTTCAAATTCGGTTTCAAGCCTTGAAAACGGTTAGGTTAATATATTAGACCAACACCTATCAATCTCAGAAAGTTTGGACTTAAAACATGTAAAATACGGAAAGATATATTAATTACCGAAATTAACATAATTTATGATAAATATATGTAAAACCACACATTTAGACATATATGACACTTGGGAAATGTTAAATGAACCTAAACTAACATTTGATCAGTTTACACTTTCACCTAAAAACGTCAAACGAAACAGTTAGCAACAAAAACGTAAAAACTCGTTTTCGGGAAACACCCCGGTGCGCAGCACCTACCCCTTGGTGCGCAGCACCGGGGGTCTGTCCTTCAAAATTGTCGTTTTTTGTTAGTTTTCGACTTAGACTCTTAACGTGTTTTGACTTTAAACTTATATCAGTAACTTATTATGTATAAAAGTATCATATAAGTCAAACTAACGTCTTTGGACTCAAAGACATATCGCAATCTTAGACATTAATCGAGAATATGTAATCAAAACGTTTACTTACTTTTACGGAAAATTGTTAAAACCGTCATAAATCATTTTCACTCTATTATTCTGAAAATAAAAGCGTTTTTACTCATAAATAGTCAAAGTTATATTCCAATCTAAATGTCATCAATTTTGACTTTTCTATAAAACGTTGACTTTGACTTTTCTATAAAACGTTGACTTTGACTTTTCTCAAATAGTTGACTTTTGACTAATCTAAATCAATATCTTTAATTTTGACTTTTCCTTCCAATTGTTGACTTTGACTTTAACCAAGTCAACATCTTTGACCTTAACCAAGTCAACATCTTTGACTTTGACCAAGTCAACATCTTCGACGTTGACTTTGGTTGACTTCAATAAACTTTGGTAACGGTATTCCTTTCAATCGACGTTCCTGTTAGTCAAGTTCGGCTCGGAATGTTATTCCTTTCTAATAGTCATTATGACGTGAAACTTATCGATATTTTCCCATCGTCCCTATCGACGCGGAACATCGTCACCTTGAACCGTCATCACGACTCGACTTGGAAATCATTGGAATACTTTAATAAATCTTAAACTCTAAACTTAACCGACAAGGCTAAACCGAACTATGTTATTGAGATACTTAGACTTGTTATATTGATTTAGGGCACTTAGGCGGCGGATTATTAGCTTCTTTTTGATTATTACCCGATCACTTGCCGAGCTTATTTTGTGAGTTATTCGAAGCCCCTTTTCTCTTACTATTTTGGGCTGGAAAGCGTTTTTGAACTATTATATGATGTATATCTTGTATGCCTAGTGTATTAGTATCACCTTAGATTAGGATGCTTATTAGGCTTTTGGTAAGCCCCCCTCATACACTTGTTAGCTATTTGCCCACGGTTGCATATATATAGATCTATATGGGTTTGACCAACCCTCATTACTCGAGAGGATAGCCCTACGAGTGAATGTTATGGCCGTATGATTGTTGTTGCCTTTGGTATTGCATCGCCTTAGGTTAGGGGAATGTGGTCAGGTTCAGTGTATATTAATCTTTGGTATCTATACTCACACTAGGATTATACATCAAGATATGCTTTTGAAACTTAAATGTTTATTAAATCTTTTATTGGGTCAAATCTTATTTACTTATTGCGAATAATTCACCAACATTGTGTTGATGTCGTTTTTAACGCTTTTTCAGGAGTTTGAGGATTTTAGTTGATCATGCCTTGCACATTTTGGGATCATATATTATTTATTTGGAATTCGTTTGCTTGATGTAATTCCTGTATGATCCACGTATTTTGACATTTGTTATGTATTCGTATTCAACATTTGGTACTCATTTGATCTTGTATTGTATTTCTAAAACCTTGAGGCATGATTAATATATTTTGATGTTTTGTTTACGGTTGTATGTTGTAATCCTTGACTCTTGATATCTTTAACTGGAACACCCTGCGTTCCGCTTTTAGCGGGGTGTGACATTGTTGAACAGGATAATCGTTTGATAAATAAGCATAAACATCCTCACAAGGATATGATCAATTTTAAGAATCAGATAACTTTTGCATCAAAACCTATTGACTCATGATTATATGCTAGACTAGGCATTTTATATTTTGCCTGCAAAACCTTTTTTCTGTCAAGAGAATTACTACAGGAATCTATTTTGTATGTTTGACGATTGCTTTGTAACCACAGGAAGACAAGCGCCAGCATGATTTTTTTTTTTGGGTGGAAAACGCCAGCATGATTCTCTTCAAAATAAGGGTTATAAAGATTTTTAAAAGATACAAAGCAGTTTAAGGTTGAACATATCTGTGTGTTTTTGACTTTCTTCATTCCTCTCCAAAATTACAAAAATAACATGCAAATAAACAAAAACAGACACATTTACTTCTTATAAAATATATTTTTTTGGGTAAAAAACTTCTTATAAAATATAGAAACATTTACTTATTAACGGGCTCTACTATTTCCTTAATATGCATTACTAACGGAAGATAACAAACCAACTCAGCCTTCATGTCTTTTATGAGTTCCAGAGTCCAAACATAATCAAGTTAGAGTGCCCTTAATCATAATCCTTGGTGCAGTTTCAATGACATTTTTCGGAGTTACAAATAATCGTTAGAAGATATAATATGTATTGTAGTTGCAAAATGAATCAAGTAACTTAAGGTGACAAAAAAACAAGATGGGTGGGTACAGTAACAGGTCAAAACTGGTTCTGTTTAAAACAGGCCATTTTGGGTGTTTGTTTTAGCGTTTTTGGGGGCTTGTTAGCTTATTTGTTTCAGCTTATCTTTCATAAGCCCATTTTTCGGCTTATTTTGTGGCTTATGAGCTTATTATCCCCTTTTAAGTCATAATAAGCCCCGTTAGCAAAAAAAAAGGGGGGTTTATGAAGAACAAGCCGAGGACAAATAAGCTCATAAGCCCAAAAATAAGCTAAAACAAACTGGGTCAAAACAGGGTTGACCTGCAAACACTTTTTGGTCCATTTTTAAAAAGTACATATATGGGTTTAACTGGTTATTCTGATTACAAAACAACATTGTTAAAAAAAAAATCTATATATTTTAGTAAAACGATTTAGAAAGTTGCATGCACTATGCAATGCAAATAGACTTCAAACGACTTTCAACATGTTTGGCCTATTCAATCCATTTGACCTATTTCCCTTTTACCTAAAAGAGGTTTGAGGTCAAATATAACCCCAATTGAACCACTCATAACTAAACGTGTCAAAACTGCCACCTCTAATTGAGAACGAATCCTATCTACTATATGCATATCTTCTTCACTTGAGACAGATGAAAGTGGATATGAAGATAAACAACATAAGCCATGCAACTATATGATCTGCCACTTACAAGTGTACCCGAAACTGAAACTTGAAACTGAAAGTCAGATAAAATTTAGAAACAAGATAGAAAGCGTGGAAGCTAAATCTCTTTTTTGAATGGGGATTTTAGGAAACTAGCCTAAAATTTAACTGCAGACACTTATTAAAGGGCTGAAAAGTGTAGCAGATTTCCACCACGTAACATCTAGCCATTTAGGTAGAACGTTTACACTATAGATTGAGGAAGTGTGAGAACTATATCTGTTGAAGTTTCTACCAATTTGATTAATAATTTCATTTGTCAAAAGTGACCAGGGTATAAATGTTTCCTTGCCACAGTTATGTACATATAATGAAGACAGTCTCCTTTTTTCAGGCATGACCAAAGGATACAAATGTCACAACTTCATAAGAAAACAAAATTCGTTCTTATATGGAAAAAAGGATGCAGAGAATTAAAATATTACCTGTCCAACACTCAGAAGTGAACAAGGTTGAAGACAAGTTTGTCCAGGATTTGCACCTGACGGATAATAAGAGTATGTATCAGAACTCAGAACCATCAACCATATCACATTTCAATTTTCATTACGACTATCAAATAACAACCTCACCAATACCACATGTATGGCATAAAGAAAAATTGCAAATTAACTATAAATATTTGGACATGAACAGCAAAAGGAGCACGTAAGCTAGATGAATACAATATAAGTAACAGATCACCAATAGAATTAAATTTCACATAACAAAGCGCAGTTGAATGGTTATTTGAAACCATGAAACATTTCAACTACATATCTAAATTAAATCAAATTAGGAAGCCTACATGGCGAAAACGGATGACTTGACCTGACATGCCTTAGTAAACAGAAATATGTAATGTATAAATAGGTCACCAAGAATTGAGATCTTATAGTTTTATGCACTGCTTTTCACGTTACATACGCAGAACGCAATGGCATCACAAAAAAATAAAGTAAATAGTTCTTTTGCAGAAAAAATACAGCTATATAGACGAGTCACTTTGTTTGTCACATGAAAAGAATAAATTTTCGCTCTAATATGTAAACAAAAGAAAACTGGGTGTATACCAGAGGCGTCCAAAACAGCTATTCTTTCTAGAAAGGAAATGGCTAAAGTATGAAATAGATGCAAATAAATGAACAAATTCAAATTTTTAGGTAAGGTATTATATTAGTATTTATAATAACATAAAAAAATTGAGAATATTTAGCTGTTGAAAAATGAAGGTGCTTTCCAGAAAAAAAATTCTTGGAACACAGAAAGAGACATGTTCAAATAAGGAGTTTTCTGGAAAACATTCCTGAGAAAATAGAAAACCCGCTTTTCCATTTAATAACTACTGGTCTAGAAAACTCGCTTTCCTGATTCCACAGTATCCATCATAACAAGCCACAATGTTTTAAGTACTTTCCCAAACCCCTTACAAAATACAGCTTCCACAATCGCATCCTGGATATCTGATTAAATTAAATTAAATTTTGAGTTAAATTTCACATAACAAAGCGCGGTTGAATGGTTATTTTAAACCATGAAACATTGCAACTACAATATCCATCATTAATAGTGTAAACATAACAAGCGAGATCATTAATCAAATTGGTAGAAACTTTAACAGATGTAGTTCTCACACTTCCTCAATCTATAACAAGCCACGATGTTTTAAGTACTTTCCCAAACCCTTACAAAATACAGCTTTCCACAATCGCATCCTGGATATTTGATTAAATTAAAATAATTTTTGAGTTAATTACACGGCATTAAGCTAACTAATTTCTGAGTTAAAATTAAATTACACGGCACTAAGCTGAACTATTTAAACAAAAAAGCAAATAGATGGGTACGTATTTGCAATTTGCTTGTGTGCTATGAGGTCTCTTACAGAAAATATTTTTTTTGGAAACATGGTGAAAACCATTTAACATAACTAAGCTGAACTAATTTAACAAGGAAACGTCATGTGTTGTTATTCTCACGGAAAAACATGTAGATCCCAAAACACTAAATGCTTTCATAGTCGTTAGTGCTTTATTCACTGCCAATGTCGTCACATCAGATACAAAACTTTCATTTAGTATCATCAAAAAAAAGTCATCAAGTTCACTTATCGAAACAACGTCACACATCTTTATACATGAAGTGAAACTTATCTTCCTAGTTTTCTTACTTCCGGTTTGACTATGTTAAACTTATCAAGGTTCTCCAAAATGCAAAAAAGCAAGAGGTACATAAGAAATTGAGAACAAGGGAAACATGATGTATCCATGTACGAATAAGACGAGTGAAACATATTTGATTTGGGAACAATACAAGGAGTGTTTGGACCTGTGCCACCGAGACCTCCCACACATAGGCAGCATTCTATAACCACCCGGGCAAGTCAAAAGAAACAAAAGAAGTGTTGAAAAAAACTAATTGTGATCTTGCTAATTCACTTCAACAATAATATTATTATTTCCTTCCATGTAAACATATAATCCAGTAAAGACTCAAACATCAATTTAATAAAACAGTTATGATAATCAAGTAAAAGAATTTCAAAATGTCGCTAAATTAGTAACAGAAAATAAAGGTATAAAGAAATTGGAGAAAAAAACCTGAAGAATTACAAGGGGTTTGGGATTCCACCATTCTTACAGGCATTTTTGCTGTATTTTTCGATAATCTGTCACAAATGCTAATTTGTTAATTGGAAGAGAAATGTATTTATGGAAAATACAACTACAAACCCTTTAACTATGAGTTTAGTTATTCCTTCACAAAAACTCTATTCCTCTTTCCGTCCCAACAAAGTGTGTAAATAAAAGAATGATTGAAATAACATTTTTTGGCAAAGATATATAATTAAGAATTTTTTTCATTTAATTATTTATTATGTCATAATATTAAAGGCATTTGAAGTTGAAAGTTAAAAAATTATTAAAGAATCAAATATAAATTTATTATATTTTAGAAAGTTAAAAAAGTTTCTTATATGGTCATTATAAGTTAAAAAAATATCTTATATGGTCATTATAAGTTGAAAGTTAAAAAATTATATTTTAGAAAAAAGTTTTAATTGTTATAGACTATTGAACTATTTTATTTCTTATATGGTTATTATAAGTTGTCAAGTTGTTTTTTTTTTTTTTTTTTAACTAATTTACAAAACAGTGCTTATAGTTTTACGAATATCGTCTTTATTTCGCTATTATCTGACGGTTTTACTCCCTCGTTTGTTAAACTTAACAATAATTATATAAAAATAACAAAATTACTCTTTTTCCTTAATATAAAATACTAGCAACGAACGCATCAACCACATTTCCGTTATATTTTCGATTTTTGTTAGATTTTGTAGTATCCAAAGTTTTGTTTCATCATCTTCGTCGAATTCAGCCTACCGCAACCGTCATTATCTTCCATTTACGAAAACCATAAGATCATTAAAAAAAAAATGTGTAACAAAAACCGAAAATCCCTAGAAATTGAAGACAATGACGTTTACGTTTGCCGAAAATACAACGAAGATGATGAAACAAAACTTTTGTTCTACAAAATCTAACAGGTCTCAAAGATGTAATAGGGAAAAGGGTGATGATTTCGTTGATAGTGTTTTATATTAAAAGAAAAGAAATAGTAATTTTGTTATTTTAAGACCCGATTCAAACCAACTAAAACTGTTAACTTTCCCTGACCGAACTTATTGACCGATCCAGACATGGTCGAGTCGATATACCCCTAGGCCCCATAACCGACTAGTCGGTCGAGAGGGTCGTCTTTTACAACACTCATTTATATGCATATAGAATTTTGTTGAACGAAAAGTATATTATTGTTAGATGCATTTTATGCATCCAATTTTGCACGTTTATTTCCGTTATTATTGCATTTTTAGTAAATAAACGAGCATATATATTGCATTATTGTGAATCCTAAATACATTTAGAATTCTTGTATTTCACCAAATTATAATGTATTTGTAGGCATTAAGAGCTACACAAATGAACGAGACAAAATGAGAACGAAATGGCGACAAGAAACGGAAGCAAAACGCGAGAAATGAAGCTTAAAATCAGAAGGATCCAACCAAGACCCGCCGCGGGCCCCTTTGTTACTCACGGATCAACCCGCCTGGGCATCTGGGTAGACCAAAATAACTCGCCCGGGTCGTGGCTGGAGTAATGCCGCCAAGGCATAATACAAGTGAAAACAACCCGTCCGGGTCGGACTGGACCCGCCTGAGTCTGTTTAGTGCTGAATAAATACCCTCCCGGGCATAATTAAATTTTTATATAAAATTTAAATAATTGAAATTTATTTATAAAAATAAATGAATAATATATATATGTCTCTGAAAATTTAGTTTTTAAAATCAAAAACCTTATATAGTTTATATAGTAATATAAATATAAGCTAAAGAAAAAAAAGAAAAAGAAAAGTTAAAAGTTATATGTTAAATTAAATTCGGAAGACTAGTCGAGAAGATAAAAAAAAAATAGGCAATTCGAAAATGATTTGATTTAAAATGTTTGAATTTGACTCTATTTGAAATCAATTATTCAAATACAACTTGGTATGATTATGAATAACAGTTTTTTCGATTAAGATCCTAATATTGAACACCCTAGATGAAATGGAAGAAAAATGTATTAACACATGTCGTAATTATGAGTATTGAGTAATATGATTTATAGGTACAATTATGAAAATTATCTCACTTTATGTTAGTGATAAAGGCCAAGTGGAGGTTAAGTTACCAATAGGCCTCGCAAAAGCTGTTTGATAGTGGCTATCTCAATTTTTCGAGCACATTAATAGAATAATCGGCCTTTGAAAAATATGTATTATAGTTGTGCAATACGCGAGACCAATCTAGTTTAACAAATATTCAAACACTAAAATCGTTTATACATTAAAATGTTGGGTTCAAAACCAAAATCACCTCATTTTTGTGGTTAACCCAATAATGGTTCAAATCCAATACAAACACTTGTCTTTAGATTAATCCGAAAAGGCAGGTAGACAAGAAAGTGATATCTCCTAATCAATTTTATCTTGTTTGTATCACTATCTTGACATGTTTTGTGCAATTTTATATTACCAATGGGTGAAAAAGTATTATACAAATCAATAAATAAATACATTTCTTTTTCATAATGTTCGACATCTTTGACCTAATCAACGACCCGTGGAGATCAATGATTCCGTGACCGGAGCCGATGCGGTATTGTATTGTATTTGCGAGAAATACGCGCTAGTGGATGCGTCACCAAGTCGACCCGAGTAATCCTCTCTAATCTCCAATACACTATCAAAATCCTCGGGTAAAGCTTCGGCCCGTTTAAGAAATTTTAAGACTTGTGACATGCTAGGCCTAACCGAAGGACAAGTATGTGAACATAACAACCCGACTTTGAAAACTAATTCAAGTTCCTCGGCATCGTATTCGTTGCCTAGTTTTGGATCAGCTGCATTCAGTAATTCCTCCTTGAACCAACAATCTAACACCCACTCGACCAAAATCACTGCATCGTGCTTCCCTTTTAACTCCACTGGCCGACGCCCACACACCACCTCCAAACAAAATGCTCCAAAAGCAAAAATATCAGTCCCCGTCGTTGCTTTCCCTTTTCTAGCCAATTCAGGAGCAATGTACCCTAAAGTCCCAGCCAAATGTGTAGTTTGAGCTTCCGTCCCGTTGTTACTAAACCTTGCAAGCCCAAAATCCCCTAATTTTGCATTCAAATCCGCGTCTAGTAACACATTACTCGCTTTAATATCTCTATGAATTATAACCTCCATCCATTCTTCGTGCAGATATGTTAACGCTTCGGCTACATCTATAATAATCTTAACCCTTTGTTTCCAAGTCAAAATTATGGTCGATTTTGAATTAAACAACAAACTATCTAAACTCAAATTCGGCATATAATCATACACAAGAAACAATTCACCTTTTCTTCGACAATATCCAAGAAGTCTAACCAAATTTGGGTGTCGTAGCCTCCCAATTGTTGCAATCTCGGCCACGAATTCCTTCATTCCTTGACCTGATTCATGCCATATCTTCTTCACCGCAATCTGAGTTTCTAATTCAGGTAAAGTCCCTTTATAAACCTGACCAAAACCGCCTTTTCCGAGCAGCTCACTTTCTTTAAACCCTTTCGTTGCTGTATATAAATCTTTGTATGAAAATCTATGAGGCCCGTATTGTACCTCCCATCCTTCAAGTACTTCCGCGTATTTACGCTTTTTCCTTCTATACAAAATGATCCACAAAATGGAAACCAATGAAAGAAACACTAATCCACCTAAAGATAACCCGAGTCCAAGAACAATTTTCTTGTTTTTGGTTGATTTTTTCTTGATAGGCAACCCAGGAACCTTCGAAAGATCGATTTCTTGAGCCTTTCCATTCATTTCAAAGCTCCAAGCGACGACATAAAACGTCTGTAAAAGCACCCCAGTCGCTGAAGTAAACCCGACATACATTTCTTCAAGTAAAAACAACGATAAATCTGTAGGTATACTCGCAAGTGGTTTTCGCGGTTTCTTAAAGTGTAACGGAGCAAGTGTTACATCCATTCTCTTCTTAACACCATCATATTCAATCCAAGCTCGAATCTCCTTCGAACTTGAAAGCGTCAAATTCACAAACCCCCCGTTTTCATCATTATAATAACCAGCTGGTGTCGCGAAAACCGACACCACGCTATTAATATCCAAACCAACATGGTTTCCATCCATGTCGCCGAGTTCGAGATTCTTAAAAGTATCTAACTCGATCGCGACGACATGGTTGGAAGCGTTTCCATCGTTAGTTCGGTTAAACAACCCCAAATGTTGCGAAGACGATGCATCTATAACCGCTTTCGACGGTGCAATAGCAAAAGTCATCCCATGAAACGTATAAAGCGGATTCTCAGGTATTATACCAAACACAAACGAAGTCGAAAACGAATAAGCCTGACCACTAGTCGAATTCTTAAACCGAAACGGCCGAGAATAGAAGGTGTGACCGACTCCAAGCATCTGCGTTTCGTTACTATGAACAACTTCACCATTTGGTTGGATTTCTCGTACACCGTCAAGCTGTGAATCTGTGAAAATGAAAGAAAAACCATTGTCATCTGCAGAAACTGTAGATTTTTCTAATGTTCCAAAAAGAAACAAGAAAAAAAACAAGATCATAGATGAATGATTGAAACTGGTTCTTGGGTGTTTATGTTTGGTAGGTGGTCGTGATTGTTGTTTCTGGAAATCTATTCGTTGTTGAGATGAGTGTATCAAGAGAACTCATCTAAATTGACCTGTCAAAGCTCCACCGCAGCCGATTTGGATTTATTCGCTGCAAGTTGAAGTACTCATAATATGATATGTATGGTTTGGTATTTTCAATGCTTTTCTCTGTTTATGGATAGAACCATTAACTGTAAAGTAAAGTCTTTAACTTTATGAGTGATTATTGTTTAATAAATATAAAGAAAAATGTTTTTGTTTCTATATATATATATTTTTAGTTACCCGCACATTGTAACGGTAACGACAAATAGATAGTTAAATATTTGGATAAACAATCTTTTTCATGTACACGTTTTTCGTAATAATAATGTAAAGAGGAAATGTGTTATATGTTTCACAATATTTTATAATATGTAGAATAATTTTGTCCTGTAAAACCTTCGATACATT
Source organism: Senecio squalidus (assembly GCA_910822075.1). NCBI lineage: Eukaryota > Viridiplantae > Streptophyta > Magnoliopsida > Asterales > Asteraceae > Senecio > Senecio squalidus. Next base: position 17,008,637 of record CAJVGC010000508.1, on the reverse strand, counting down.
ACATTTGATATGTATTTCGTCTGCATTTAAGATTTTGGCAGTCTTTACTAATAGTCTAATACATTTGTGTTGCCACGTGAAATCTCTGTCGAAAAAACCACATATATTTATTCGAACGGTAAGTGAGCATTTAGGCAAAAACGTTCATTTATGTTACTTTATTTAGTTACCAAAACGAACATGAATAAGATCTTTGTTCGATTAATTAAATGAATGAACATGAAGAAATGTTTTGTTCGTTCATTTACATTCGTGAACATTCATTTATATTTTCATACATTTTATTCTTTTATTAATGCTAGATTATTTTTGTCACACCCCGCATAAATGGCGGAACCGAGGTGTGCAGTGTATACGGTATCAGAGATTCAAAGGTTACATCAAACATAAGTAATCCATACATAATCAACATAGATAAAGAGTTTGAAATAAAATACTTATTACAATCATCCGAATAATATCAAAATGCGGCTACATAGTTTGGGAAACTAAGGAATTAATACAAAGCAAAATAATTCCAACCAAAAGATCCACGTAGCCAGTCAAAGCATATCATCAAAAAGAGTAACCTCAAATCCCTGAAAAGCGTTAAAATACGACGTCAACATAAAGTTGGTGAATTATTCGCAATAGTAAATAAAAACATAATAGGATAAGAGTTTCAATACGTTTTGACCCAAAAAATGTTATAATTTGAAAATAAGTCATTTGAAAATGTTGTTTCAAAATATACGTGAGGTTTACAAAACCTATTGATAAAATACTCATACTTAGACCATAAAATACCATAGTCATTTCATAAAGATACCATACTCATTTCATAAAATATCATAATCATACCATAAAATAAATACCATACAGGATAGAATATCAGCTCTAGGAACATACGATACACCTGACCCTTAACAATACTGGCAACTAACCCCACCTAGTGTCTCAAACTAGGTTGCCTCTAAATATTCGGTCATAACATTGCTAACACGGACAGGGCACACCATCATCAAATATCGTGTTAACAATGAGGGCTTGTTAGACCCATATAGCGCTATATATACGATCCGGCGGCAAAAGCTAACAGGTGTGTATACGGGGCCTTGTACTACCACAAAGGCGGTACAAGTTTGGGTGAGATCATCTAAAGCATTCATATCCATATATACATACCATAATACATACATACCATAAAATACCTTTGTTTAACGCTAATCATGCCCAAAAATGTAAAAGCGGTAAAAAGGGCAACGAATAACTCACAGTATAGCAAAGCAATCCAAATCTCTAAATGTCGGGAAATACTACAATACCGTCAAGCTTCAACGTCTAAGTGCCCTATACATCACGTAAATAAACATGTCTAAGTATCTCTAAGTCTAGTAGGGTTATGCCTTAAGGATTAACGTTTTATACGGGTTTTGAAATGACCAATAGGAATATCGATATAACGGAATTACAAGTGTTTCGGAAAGTCAACAGACTAGATACGTGGTCCTCATACTTACGTGCACTACAAGTCACGTAAGTATCAAGTTACGTGTTATACAAGAGTTACGGGTCAAGAGGTGTTACGGGACATAGTTACTTGTCAAACAAGGAAGTTACGTGATCAAGACAAGACAATTACGTGATCTAGGACCAATATCGTGAATAAAACAAGAATTACGTGATCCATAAGCATAATTACGTGACAAAGGCATCAATTACGTGCATGAGGGTCATAATTACGTGACAAGGAGGTTTATTATGTGAAGAACAAGTCACAATTACGTGCGTAACACTTAAGTTACGTGACCATGGTGTTTGTTACGTACGGAACAAGTCAATTACGTGATCATATGGACAATTACGTGAACAACATCAGAGTTACGTGACTTGGAGGTCACGAAATTCCCAATTACGGGCGTAACAATGGAGTTGCGTGATCAGGGGTGTTTGTTTCGTGCGTAATAGGTCAGTTACGTGCCATAACGGGATTTTTACGAAAAACAACATTCGGGAAGAGATTTCTGAGTGTTTTAGGTGTCTAATTGACCCCAAATCGGAACCCTATGTCCAGAATATGATTACATACAATAATCTTAAATAAAATCTAAGTTTTGATGGTGAAAAATGGGATTTTCGTGTTTGGATAAAATAGAATAAAGTTTAAAACAAAAATGAAGAAATACTTACTTGATCGTAATGAAACTTGGAAGATAGATGAAGATGATGATGGTGAACAATAATCCGGTCTCGGATTGGAAATCCAACGGTCGGATCGCCGGAAAATCTAGAGAGAAGGTGGAGGTTTGTAGGTGTTTTTAGAGAGAGAGAGGGAGTGTAGGTGAGAATGAAGATAATGACAAAATAAGGGTGTCTAGATAGGACAAAAAGTTGGTAAAGATAAGACAAAAGGGTAGGTGAGGACGATTTTTGTAATAAAATTCCCCATAGGACTAGTTTTGTAATAAAATTTCCGAAGGGACTAAACATGAAATACTTTTTAAACGTTAATCTTAATCATATAATTAAGGCATAATTCCCCTAAACTTATCATAAGAGCATACTAGACTTATACTAAAGGCACTTAAGACTATACGTTCCCGACATAAAGATTCGAATCACATACTATATACCCGATAAACGTAAATACACATAAAATAAAATACAATACCCAATAAAATACGAGAAATACGAATACAATACTCATAAAATACGAATACGATAACTCATAAAAGAAATACAATAGGGTCAAAACAATAACATAAATAAATAAAACGAATACGAGACGATAGAATAATACCGTGAAATTCGCGAATGTCACAGTCTCCCCAAGTAAAAAGAATTTCGTCCTCGAAATTATCACTGGGTACTACTTCCGGGAGAAAGGTGAGGATACTTCCGCAGAATTTCATCTTCGCGTTCCCACGTGAATTCAGCTCCAAAGCGGGAATTCCAACAAACCTTGACAATCGGGATCTTACTTCGTCGCAGACGCTTAACATCACTAGCAACGATCTCGATCGGTTCCTCAACGAAATGAAGCTTATCATCAATTTGGAGTTGCTCAAGAGGAACTAATAACGTTTCGTCAGCCAGGCATTTCTTCAACTGAGATACATGAAATACATTATGTACGCTGCTCAGTTCTGCCGGCAAATCTAGTCGATACGCAGCTGGGCCGACGCGGGCTAAGATCTTGAACGGACCCGTGTATCTCGGACTCAGCTTGCTGCGCTTCACGAATCGGACAACCCCTTTCCATGGAGATACCTTCAACAATACCATATCTCCAACACTGAACTCGAGAGGTTTCCTGCGCTTATCAGCATACTTCTTCTGTCGATCTCTGGCAGTAATCAATCGTTCCTTGATCTTGAAGATCTTGTCAGTGGTCTCTTGTATAATCTCCGGACCGGATATCTGACTATCTCCAACTTCTGCCCAACATACAGGTGATCGACACTTGCGGCCATACAAAGCTTCAAACGGTGCACACTTGATACTCGTGTGATAGTTGTTGTTGTACGAGAACTCAATCAACGGCAAATGAACATCCCAACTACCACCAAAATCAATAGCGCAAGCTCGTAGCATATCTTCCATAGTCTGAATAGTTCTCTCACTCTGACCATCGGTCTGAGGATGGTAGGCGGTACTCATATCTAACCTTGTACCCATAGCGGTCTGAAAAGTCTTCCAAAATCGTGAAGTGAAACGAGCATCACGATCGGAAATAATCGATACAGGAACACCGTGTTTCGATACAATCTCGGCGATATACAAACGTACGAATCTCTCCATCGGATAATTCTCACGAATCGGTAGGAAACGAGCAGACTTCGTCAAACGATCAACAATAACCCAAATACTGTCATAACCACTCGAAGATCTTGGAAGCTTCGTAACAAAATCCATAGTAATACGCTCCCATTTCCACTCGGGAATCTTCGGTTGTTGGAGTAGCCCAGACGGCTTCTGATACTCAATCTTCACTTTGGAACAGGTCAAACATCGACTAACATACTCGGCGATCTCACGCTTCATACCCGGCCACCAATAGAAATCTTTCAAGTCATGATACATCTTGTCGGAACCCGGATGAATGGAATAGTTCGACTTATGGGCTTCGTCTAGAATCAACTGACGGATACTAACCGGAACCCAAATACGCTCGAGGAAATACAGAACTCCATCCTCCTTCGGTTCTAGTTCCAACGCCAACTTATACAATCTTTCCTCTTTAACACGGTCTTCAGTCATAATACCTTCCTGTGCTTGAATAATCCGAGCCTTCAAGCTCGTCTGAATAGATATCACCATAGAACGAATACGGACTGGTTTGACTGTCTCCTTACGACTTAGTGCATCAGCAACAACGTTCGCCTTACCAGGGTGGTAGCGAATGTCGCAATCATAGTCGTTTAATAACTCAACCCAGCGTCGTTGTCTCATGTTCAGCATCTTCTGATCGAATATGTGCTGTAGACTCTTGTGGTCGGTAAATACAGTACACTTGGTCCCATACAGATAATGTCTCCAAATCTTCAATGCGAATACGACGACTCCCAACTCTAGATCATGTGTCGTGTAATTCTGCTCATGGATTTTCAACTGACGCGAAGCGTAAGCTATATCTTTACCATTCTGCATAAGCACACAACCCAGACCTTTGTGCGAAGCGTCGCAATAAACAACAAAATTCTCGGAACCAACTGGCAGACTAAGAATAGGCGCGTCACACAACCGCTGCTTCAATATCTGAAAGGCTTTCTCCTGATCGGAACCCCAAACGAATGGTTCACTCTTCTGTGTCAGCTTTGTCATAGGCGAAGCGATCTTGGAGAAGTTCTCGATGAATCGGCGATAATACCCAGCAAGACCCAAAAATGAACGGATTTCGGTCGGTGACTTCGGTGCAACCCAACTCTTAACAGCTTCAATCTTAGCAGGATCAACATGAATACCCTTAGCGTTAACCACGTGGCCAAGAAATTGAACTTCGGATAACCAGAACTCGCACTTAGAAAATTTCGCATACAACTTTTCTTTTCGAAGCACTTCTAGAACAAGACGCAAATGCTCTTCATGTTCCTTGCGACTTCGGGAATAGATCAGAATGTCGTCGATGAATACGATAACGAATTTGTCGAGATACGGGCGACAAATACGGTTCATTAGTTCCATGAATGCTGCAGGGGCGTTTGTCATACCAAACGGCATCACCATGAACTCGTAATGACCATACCGAGTACGAAAAGCAGTCTTAGGTATATCATCTTCCTGAACTCTCAACTGATGATAACCAGAGCGAAGATCGATTTTAGAGAAATAGCAAGAACCCTGAAGTTGATCGAATAAGTCATCAATACGAGGAAGGGGATAACGGTTCTTCACAGTCAACTTGTTTAACTCCCGATAATCAATACATAAACGCATGGAGCCATCCTTCTTCTTAACAAAGAGAACAGGAGCACCCCACGGGGAGAAACTAGGACGAATAAAACCCTTATCGACCAGTTCCTGAATTTGCTTCGACAACTCGAGCATCTCGGAAGGAGCCAAACGATACGGAGCTTTAGCAACAGGCGCTGCTCCAGGAATAAGATCAATACGAAAATCGGTTTGTCTCTGGGGAGGGACTCCAGGCAAGTCGTCGGGAAAAACATCAGAATACTCGCGAACAATCGGCACACCATCAATCTTTATCGCAGAGTCTTTCTTCACCAAGTGAGCAAGATATAAAGAACAACCCTGACGGCCGTACTCGCGAACTTTCAAACACGAAATAACTTTAAGGCGTTTCCCAGCCTTGTCTCCGTGTACAATCAACTGATCTCCATCCGGCTTCTGAATACGAATAAGCTTCTCATAACAGACTATCTCTCCTTTATGCTTCGCTAACCAATCCATACCGACTACGATGTCGAAACTACCGAGTTTCATCGGAATAAGGTCGATGGAAAAAGGAATATCGGCTAATACGAGGGGAATATCACGAATAACTTCTCTAACACAGGCACATCTACCATCAGCTATCTCTACCTCATAAGCAGGCTCTAAGGGACTAGAAGCACGGTTTACTAAGGGGCGAAAGTCACTAGAAATGAAGCTTCTATCGGCACCCGAATCAAACAGAATAAAAGCAGGATAATCGTCAACAAGAAATGTACCAGTGACTACGGTAGGATCCTGATGAGCTTCAGCAGATTCCATAGCGAAAGCTCGGCTCTTAGCAGGATTCCCTCTAGCACTAATACCAGCACCAGGAGTAGAAAGGGAAGTAGATGATGCAAGCTTGGGACACTGCTGACGGCGGTGACCCACTTCTCCACATTCATAACATGCTCCAGCAGATCTTTTACAATATTGCTCGGTGTGGCCTAACCTCTTGCAGCGTTTACAAACCCAACACGCTACATTTGCCGCATGAGCACTACCACAAGTGTCACACTTAGGGCGCACGCCCTGATAACCAGCTCCAGCACCAGTCAACGCATACACTTGAGGAAGTTGAGGTCTCTGATCTTGACTACGGCTTCTCTTCCTCGAATTACCCATATTTCTTCTGTCAGATCGACCAGAATCTCTTCGGCTCACAACCGGCTGTAGAGTACCACCACGGATCGCACTTGCGGTCAGCCGACCAACAATATCGACCGCACTCTGAAGAGTACCCGGAAGGTGAGAGATAATGTGATCTCGCATAGTTTGGGGCAACCCATGAGTGAAGCGTTCAATCCTCTCATTCTCAGTGCGAACTAGACGAGGAGCCAAAACACATAGATCGTAGAAGCGATTCACATACCCACGATAATCAGCACCTTGCATAGTTAAGTTCCACAACTCGTTCTCCAATCTTTGCGTCTCAGATGACGGCACATACTCTTTCTTCATCATAACCTTCAAATTTTCCCATGACATCAAGGTAACAGCAGCTCGACCCTGAACCTTCTTCACAGAGTTCCACCAAGTGAGGGCTTTACCCTGGAACAGATATGTAGCATACTTAACTCGGCTCTCCTCAGCACATCCCGATACATCAAATACAGACTCGATCTTCTCAAACCATTGTAGGGTAGCAACTGCATCTTCAGTACCCCTAAACTCAGTAGGTTTGCAGTCCAGAAAGGTCTTATACGAACAGCCTCGGGGTGGATCTTCAATCACAATATTCGGTCCTCCAGCTCCCACATGCACTGCTCTTCCCACATCGGAACCATCGCGCCCAGACGCCATACCTTCTGCTCCAATATCTTGCATCACAGGTTCTTCAAACCCTAAGTCAGCATCTTGCACTGGTGTCTCCTTAAGCTGTGCCACAATCACGGGTATAGCTGCCGCAATCTGCTCCGCAATCAACTGACTGATGTTCGGAGTAGCGGTAGTAGCACTTGGGGTAGCAGTGGTATTCTGAGGTGTAGCACCCACTCTCGTACTGGCGCGACCTCGCCTTGCCGACCTTCTCGTAGCAGTGACGGCAGGAGTAGACCTAGTAGAAACTCTCTTAGGCGGCATCTTCTACGAATATCAAACGGAATAAATCAGAACGATAACCGAATGTGCGACTAAAACAAGCAGGCCTTAAAACATAAAAAGCAAAACAAAGCACATATAGCATACCAATCACATACAGGCCCACATAAGAAAGAAATGCGCACATAAGGTCAATCAGATAGGTCCAAAAGCCTAGGTCATAGTCTAAGTGATTCCGTAAGGTCACTTAGTTCGCTATAACCATTGGCTCTGATACCAACTTCTGTCACACCCCGCATAAATGGCGCAACCGAGGTGTGCAGTGTATACGGTATCAGAGATTCAAAGGTTACATCAAACATAAGTAATCCATACATAATCAACATAGATAAAGAGTTTGAAATAAAATACTTATTACAATCATCCGAATAATATCAAAATGCGGCTACATAGTTTGGGATACTAAGGAATTAATACAAAGCAAAATAATTCCAAGCAAAAGATCCACGTAGCCAGTCAAAGCATATCATCAAAAAGAGTAACCTCAAATCCCTGAAAAGCGTTAAAATACGACGTCAACATAAAGTTGGTGAATTATTCGCAATAGTAAATAAAAACATAATAGGATAAGAGTTTCAATACGTTTTGACCCAAAAATGTTATAATTTGAAAATAAGTCATTTGAAAATGTTGTTTCAAAATATACGTGAGGTTTACAAAACCTATTGATAAAATACTCATACTTAGACCATAAAATACCATAGTCATTTCATAAAGATACCATACTCATTTCATAAAATATCATAATCATACCATAAAATAAATACCATACAGGATAGAATATCAGCTCTAGGAACATACGATACACCTGACCCTTAACAATACTGGCAACTAACCCCACCTAGTGTCTCAAACTAGGTTGCCTCTAAATAATCGGTCATAACATTGCTAACACGGACAGGGCACACCATCATCAAATATCGTGTTAACAATGAGGGCTTGTTAGGCCCATATAGCGCTATATATACGATCCGGCGGCAAAAGCTAACAGGTGTGTATACGGGGCCTTGTACTACCACAAAGGCGGTACAAGTTTGGGTGAGATCATCTAAAGCATTCATATCCATATATACATACCACAATACATACATACCATAAAATACCTTTGTTTAACGCTAATCATGCCCAAAACTGTAAAAAGGGTAAAAAGGGCAACGAATAACTCACAGTATAGCAAAGCAATCCAAATCTCTAAATGTCGGGAAATACTACAATACCGTCAAGCTTCAACGTCTAAGTGCCCTATACATCACGTAAATAAACATGTCTAAGTATCTCTAAGTCTAGTAGGGTTATGCCTTAAGGATTAACGTTTTATACGGGTTTTGAAATGACCAATAGGAATATCGATATAACGGAATTACAAGTGTTTCGGAAAGTCAACAGACTAGATACGTGGTCCTCATACTTACGTGCACTACAAGTCACGTAAGTATCAAGTTATGTGTTATACAAGAGTTACGGGTCAAGAGGTGTTACGGGACATAGTTACTTGTCAAACAAGGAAGTTACGTGATCAAGACAAGACAATTACGTGATCTAGGACCAATATCGTGAATAAAACAAGAATTACGTGATCCATAAGCATAATTACGTGACAAAGGCATCAATTACGTGCATGAGGGTCATAATTACGTGACAAGGAGGTTTATTAATTACGTGAAGAACAAGTCACAATTACGTGCGTAACACTTAAGTTACGTGACCATGGTGTTTGTTACGTACGGAACAAGTCAATTACGTGATCATATGGACAATTACGTGAACAACAGCAGAGTTACGTGACTTGGAGGTCACGAAATTCCTAATTACGGGCGTAACAATGGAGTTGCGTGATCAGGGGTGTTTGTTTCGTGCGTAATAGGTCAGTTACGTGCCATAACGGGATTTTTACGAAAAACAACATTCGGGAAGAGATTTCTGAGTGTTTTAGGTGTCTAATTGACCCCAAATCGGAACCCTATGTCCAGAATATGATTACATACAATAATCTTAAATAAAATCTAAGTTTTGATGGTGAAAAATGGGATTTTCGTGTTTGGATAAAATAGAATAAAGTTTAAAACAAAAATGAAGAAATACTTACTTGATCGTAATGAAACTTGGAAGATAGATGAAGACGATGATGGTGAACAATAATCCGGTCTCGGATTGGAAATCCAACGGTCGGATCGCCGGAAAATCTAGAGAGAAGGTGGAGGTTTGTAGGTGTTTTTAGAGAGAGAGAGGGAGTGTATGTGAGAAAAGATAATGACAAAATAAGGGTGTCTAGATAGGACAAAAAGTTGGTAAAGATAAGACAAAAGGGTAGGTGAGGACGATTTTTGTAATAAAATTCCCCATAGGACTAGTTTTGTAATAAAATTTCCGAAGGGACTAAACATGAAATACTTTTTAAACGTTAATCTTAATCATATAATTAAGGCATAATTCCCCTAAACTTATCATAAGAGCATACTAGACTTATACTAAAGGCACTTAAGACTATACGTTCCCGACATAAAGATTCGAATCACATACTATATACCCGATAAACGTAAATACACATAAAATAAAATACAATACCCAATAAAATACGAGAAATACGAATACAATACTCATAAAATACGAATACGATAACTCATAAAAGAAATACAATAGGGTCAAAACAATAACATAAATAAATAAAACGAATACGAGACGATAGAATAATACCGTGAAATTCGCGAATGTCACAATTTTATATATTTTTAAAATGCTTAACATAACAATATATTATTTAAAGTTAATTTTTTTCTTAAAAAAGTAATTAATTATAGATATGAAAATAAATATAAATATAAATGATTTATGTTTAGATTTTGAAATAAGGTAATTATTTTCATAAATAATTTAGGTTGTATATATTTATTCGTATTCGTTTATGTATGTTTACCATCCAAACGAACAGATCAAATTTCTAATAAACGACATTGAATACAAACTTGTTTTTAAAAATGTGTTCGTATTTGATTATTTGTTCGGTTAAATTTATTCAATCGAACACAAACAAGCCCCCGTTTGTATTCGTTCAGTTCATTTATAGTAGTACATGTGAGAATCGGTATATTAATTATTGAAACTTTGTATGTTAGAGAAATTGTATTATTACTTATTCTTGACTCTAAATTTCAATAATTATGTCGTTTTATATTTGAAAAAGTTCTAAAAGTATATTTAAGTCAACCTTTTAAACACGAGCCGATTATTATAAGGAAAAAAAAAATATTTTAGCATATATTTTATTTTTCTAAACATAAGTCGATTATTTATAAAAGAAAAAGTTTATTATTAGTCGTTTAGTACTATTATATTAGAAATTACTTTTATTGTTTTAATAGTTAGTATAATTAGGTGTAAGTTAATTATCTAAATTGTAATATAAGTTTTATTTGAATTTTAGTTGGTGACATTATTAAATATGAAAAAGCATAAAAGGAAATATTGGTTAATATTTTAATGTGTTAAATGTAAAATAAATGGTATTTTAGTAATTTTTCTACTTAAATTTCGAAAAAAACCTCAAATGCTTTATATATAATTAAGATAATTATAATTATATATGTTTAACTACTCTTTTTAATTGTTCAATAAATATATAAAAATAAATGTGTTCGTTTCTATTTATTAATAATTATATATATTTAACTACTCTGTATGTTCCTTTTCGGTCATCGAAATATTTCATTACTTTTTAAATTGTTTATTTTTGTGTCTTATATTTTATGTTTATTATTTTGTCACACATTTAAAATGAATGTTGCTAGTTTCAAATTGCTTCCCAATTATAATTTTTTTTGTTGTATGTGCCTTAATTATGTGACGTTTCTCTTTGATTCTCATTTAATTTTTAAAAAACTAACTTTATCGTGACTTTTAAAAGTTGAAAATCTTTCCTCAAAAGATATATTTAATTTAAAAATTTTCATTTTTAGAGTCTTTCAGAGTTTTACTTTTCAGTTAAAAAAAGTTTCTCTGTACACTGCAATCCCACATTTAAAAGAACATTGTCCTCAGTATTCAAAACTCGTCTCGAAATCCTACTGTAAAACAAGATCCCCCTTCTAAACAACAAACTATCTCAACAATATTATTTATATGCAGTGGGTGTTAAATCTCACACTATAGAGATAAACTAAGTATTTGGTACAGTGTGTGACAAAAGTTGTGACAACCGTCAAAACTCGGGTCGAGAACACTAACTTATAACCTCGATACGAATATTTCATACTTGCTATAACTAACTTATGTGTTACGTGGTTACGTAAGCATAACACCTTAAGCTAAGCTTGATGTAACTCACACAGAAACTTTTAACGTAGGTTTACGTTACTTAAACATTAAACGTGCGTGTCTCAGAATCGAAATCGGAAATCGGAATTTAATCAATAAATGAATCCTAATACCAAGAGAATCACATAATGAACTTTCCTAAGTTCATAGCATATCAAAATCGGAAAATTTCAAATAACGAAAAGGCTTAACGATAACGATAACGAAAAACGAAAACTGCAGAAAAGTGCCAGGACGCCGCCTAAGGACCCAGGACGACGCCCTTGCGGGGAAGATTCGAAATTTGATTGCTTTTAAGGCTCAATCTCGATTGTTACTCCAACCAACACTTGTCCTACTCCGTTTGGACCTCCAATATGACAGATTTCTGGCTTTGGTTAACCCAATACTCTCACTTCTCTCTCACAAATCACAAACACCAACACACACTCATTTCACACACTTAATTCTCTCTCTAGAACTCACTCATTTCATTTCCATTTCTAGTGAATTCACAACCACTAAATCAAAGAAAAATCACCAAACAACACCATAAAATCGTTCCAATAGCAAGGGTAGCAAAAAGCATTCACTTTTTCGGGTCAAAGAAACGTTTTTCTATACTTTTGAAGCTCTAATCTCCTCCAAGACACCATCAAAGCTTTTCATCCGGTAGAAACTCTTCTAATCACTTTTATTACTGATATAAATCATTGCATGAATGATCTAATACATAAAAACAAGTTTTTATAAAGTTTCATAACCATTTTTATAGAAAAACGGGTTTATATAAAATGTTACTTAGATCTTAGTTTTTGTGGTTAAAAATCATATACAAACTGATAAAATGATGTATTATAAGGTTTATATCGGTTGCATGTCGAGATCCACCGTTTAAATGACCAGATTTGCTAAGAAAACGATTTCCAGGAAATCTGCAGCAACGAGGGCGTCGTTCTGGGCCTCCAGGACGACGCACCGTGGCTGCTGGAAGATTCCGGAAATCTCCGTTTTGTCGTTAAAAAGTTATATTCGCAACCTGATTTTTCGAAACTGAATATTTGGGACTGAGATGAATAAATACTTGTGTTTGGGATGATTTATTTGACATATTACATTTAAAATGAACTTGGTGAATTGTTTAATTAAACGTATATAATTTGTGAGCGGGAAAGTGTGGATATTTTGGACATAAAAATTATGGCGCGGAAGCGCTGCCCAAATTCCGTTAGACCTTGTCATAACACTTCAGAAACGAACGAATAACTTAAAAAAATAATCTTGACTTTGGACATTGTTGGACTAAACATAACGATAAACGATTTGAACGATTTTCGGGCATAAAATCTTTTGGTACTAAGAGTTAAACAAAATATTACAACTTGTAAAATATTATACGATATACGAATATCAAAGTTACCAAATAATATTAGACTTACCCGAAATTAACACATATTAGGATTCCGGTGACTCCGAGCACTTTTCGAGCTTTTCCGAGCACGCTACAATCTTCGCAAATGGTGAGTTACAAACCCCTCTTTTATAAACGCTTTTAATACATTTTGGGGTGAAATGCGAGTCTTAGGCTTAAACATTATATTTAAGCTGAAATACGCTTTAAATACTAAACGAAAACGCTTTGATACTTGAATACTAAACGAAAACGCTTTGATACTTGAATACTAAACGAAAACGCTTTGATACTTGAATACTAAACAAAAACGCTTTGATACTCGAATACTATTACGAAAACTATTTTTGCCAGCATTCTTGATGGTTTTGCCAACAATGCTGAGGATACAAACACTATTTTTGCCAATGACTAAACATCGATCGTCATGTTGCGGACGTTGTACAACATGGATGTGAGATACCACTAATATTTCCGATACTACCAAGGACATTAGTTGCTATTAATCCCTTTGGAAAGGACCGTTAGTAGATATGGATAGCGCTATTAGGGTAGATAGACCCTCACCACAACGCCAAATAACAATGGTGCATAATACTTAATGGGTAGGCTTTAGGCTTAGCAACGATCATTGGGCAATACATAGGATTGTCACATAGTCGCTCTATGTGGTCAATGCCTACGAACACGAATACTATACTTTTCGCATGGTTATGCGACAACTATTTGAATACTAATACTTTACGCATGTTTATGCGACAATTACTTGAATGCTATATTTTAAGCCATTTCTATGTGCGTCGAAAACTTGAATGCTTTTACTTAAACTATGTAGCTCACTAACTACGTCTCCTGTAGTTAACACTTTACTCGTATTTTCAGGTAACGAGTAAGCTTTGGGAACGTTGCTTGTATGCTTTTGGTTGACGACTTCAAGAATGGGAAGGGTTCGGGTGGCTTGGTTTTGAACACCTTATTTTGTATTCGGATATGTAAACCATGTTTTTAACTACAATGTAAACTTTGATGTTGTCTTTTATTTAATATAACTTGGCGTTTATCTATACCTTGTTATCGAATGCTATTGCTCTTCACATCCCGTGTTTCCGCTTTAGCGGGGTGTGACAAAAGTGAATGCATACTCCCTAACATTTAAAATTGATGAGAAGCCAATAAAACCGAGTAATGCGAAGCTGTGATTTGGTATGGTGAGTGGATCATCTTTTGCAGGCTCTACTACTTCTTCATAGCAACACGATCTTCCAGACGTAGTATTTGAATTTCCTAATCTTTACTTCGTGTAACCCTTTCGGTAACTCTGCTTAAGTACGACCATGAAAAATGGAGAGGGTGGTCAACGTAGGGTTATTAAAAACGACCTCATTAGGAGTGATACACTCCGACCTTATATATTTCCTAGGCATCGTAAGTAAATAAGTGAGCCTATGTTGGAACGTTCCATAAGGATCAATTGTTCAGAATACTAGTCTCTTTTTCAAAAAAACTCTTTAATTTCTTCTTATTAGGTATTAATGTATTCTCCTTAAGTGGGAACAAAATGGATCATCAGTAACAAAACGTTTCCTAAATTTTTTATTAAAAAATAGGTTTTGTCAAATCATTCATTTTTTATTACGAGTTCTAAGCATATTGTATAATTACAAGTACCTCATAGGCGCGAAATGTTATACTTAAAACTTGTTGAAAACTTTCAGAATCCTAGGCACTTGAAAACTTGTGTTGATTCCCAATTGTGAAAGATAGTCAGGGAAATAGTTACGAAAGGTAGTTTGTGTTAAACACGAGTTGCCTTCTAAGAATCGGTATGTTAGAGTTGGGAGCTCGACTATCTTTCACAAAGGGAGGTAATGTTGGAAAATGTTGATAAAAATATGATATTTTCATTAACTTTGGACGTATATAAAGTGACGCATATTTAATATTTACGAACAATATTTAATATGAATGTGTAGCCCTTAGAAAGGGCTTTGCAACGATATATTATACGTCCAAAACGGAGTTAAGGTGAATGAGATATCGACACCTAAAGATGGGTGTTTGGGTGTAACAAACCGTTATGTTGCTAGCGTAACTAATAGTTACGTAGCGTAAATAACAGTTACGTTGCTAGCGTAACTAATAGTTACGTAGCGTAACTAACAGTTACACTGCTAGTGTAACTGAAACAGTGACGTAGCGTAACTAATAATTACGTAGCGTAACTAACAGTTACGCTGCATAACTGTTACTAGAGATGTTACAGATTCGTTTTAATGGCTTGTGAATGCCATTAAAATCGAATTAACCACGAACGTTCTCTGTTTGGGCTATAAAATGGAATTCGTGGTTCAGTACTGAGACCCGAATTTGACACCAATTCACACCAATTCCGATCAATTTAACCGATTAAGCATAGCCGTAATAATTCCGATTGATTTTCAGGCAAGTTGTTTGCTCCGGCAGTTTGGTTATAAACTGTTTTTGCCATTGTACCCTGGGAAAAAATTCGTGTGAATATACGCGAAATTTGTTTTAAGGGAATCGTGTTTATCACGAGCCTTGGTTGTAATCTCGTTTACAATTTTGTAATTTCGTTTACTGCTTATGTAATTAAGTTTACATTTCTTGTAATATAAACGGTATACTGTTTCTACAATCTAAATACAAATTTTCTTCTTAAAATACCGTTTATAATCATTAAAGATTGGACTCAAACGAGTTTTGTTTCGACTCTTTTTTAACACAGTTGTTTCCCAACGTAACTGTTAGTTTCGTGAACGTAACTGTTCGTTACGTCAGCGAAACTGTTAGTTACGCAGCGTAACTGTTAGTTACGTTAAGTTAAGTACGTGGCGTATCTGTTAGTCTCGTAACTATTAGTTACGTAGCGTAACTATTAGATACGCTAGCGCAACTGTTTGATAGCCAGCGTAACTGTCGTTATATGTCAGATTATTAACGTATCAGTGAACGGAAAACCCAAAACCTTTTATTTAATATAAATTATTTAATCAGTGTCCTTCAGATCAGTTTGAAACTTGCTAAATCCATATAATTTCTTTCCGTTTTGTTTAAAAGAGGTGTTGGATCAAGTTTAGAATAACAAACTGTGGGAAAATTATCACGGTTCTCGTTGTTAACTGTTAGTAACGTAACTGTTAGTTGCGTTTATTAGTTACAGCGTAACTGTTTGTTACGCTAGCGTAACTATCTGTCACGTAACTGGTAGTTACGATTGACAGGTCCGTAACGTAACTGGTAGTTACGCCTCGTAACTGTTAGTTACGCAGCGTAACCGGTAGTTACGCAGGTAGCGTAACTGTTTGTTAAATCAGTGTAACTGCGTTCAGTTTGCGAACAAAATTCAAAACAGCCTGCGGATCAGGTTCTAAAGGATCCTTAAAGAGATTGTTGTCCAATATGAGCTTAGTGTGTTTATAAAATCAGTGTGCAGGCTGAATATGAAACACAACGTCTGAAAAAATAGTTTTCTGGAATTAGTGAACGGAATTGTTGAAACCAGTTTTCTAAAACGGGTTTCTGAACTTATTTATCGAAAAACAGATTATTTGGTTTCTCGAAACCATATGATTGTTTCTTCGGAAGCTGCCTATTATTTTTGTAAAATAGAAAGCAAGTTACGTGTTGTGGTTTTAAATAGAAAACTATAAGAAATTTTAATAAGAAATTGATTTCGTTAAGGAGTCGAGAGTAGTTTTTCGGAAAAACAAGATTTCTCTAGTTGTGTTTAGAGCATCTAAACGAAATAGTTTCTTGGACAAAATCGACTAAAACAATCATTTGAAAAAGAGATTGCTTAACAAGTTGTATAAACGGTTTTGAAAAACCTAGACTTTAAATTTCTGATATTATTTGTGAGATTAGTCAATTTGAAGAGATTAAAAAGTCACGAGTACGGTTCATGCTCAAAACCAATATTGGTTTAGAAAGATAATTCAAACGTTGATTGAACAAACAACTTGTTAAAGACGAAACATGCTTAACAAAGTGTTAAGTATTTCGTTTAATGTTTCATATGCGTATGAAACATTTATAAACCGCCGTGTTTATATGTAACGCTTTCGCGTAAAAGCGTTTTTGATTCTTAACCCATAAATTTATATGTAATAATTTTATCTGACGGTTTAGGAAATAGAATACTTACTAATAGTTTTGGAAGATCGCTTTATTCAAAACGAAAATAGTCGTTTGAGTAATAGAGTTTTAATTATTCCATTTGGAATATAATTCTATTTAAAACAAGGTTTTAAACCTTATTATGATTCCTTTTTGGTAAAATTAGTGATGAATAGTTAACATGGTTGTAGACGGACTACTACTCAATAAAGAATGTGTTTCTTTTGTTAACTAATAAAGAAAACTTTAGAATATATTGTTACATATTCTAAGTTGTATTTCGATGAAATACAAATATGACTTTGTTGATAGCAAGAGCACTAATTTGGGAAAACCAAAGCGGTGACCACAAAGACCGTCATGTTAACCATATTGAGAAATTCCTTACGGTCCGTGATGTTGAGAACAACATTACTATTTGTTTAATGTTGTCATGGAAAATCTGTGCGTATCCATTTTAAAAGGTTTTATTTGAAATAAATGAGATGAAATTTCGAGTTAATGGATTATGTTATTTCAAATTTTGTTATATATTTTATGAAGCAATAAAATTATTCGATTAAACTTATTTTGAATAATATTTTTAATGAATAATATACGGATGCACGAGAAGTTATTTATATAAACAACTTTTTAAGAGTTGTTGCCATGACAAAAGATAACGGTTGTTAAGTTGTGATGTGACTAATAACGACCTAAATAATGGAATGAAAGAAATGGTTAATTCCATGTTGATAAGTTCTGGACTTAGTCCAAACATGTGGGGGGAAGCTCTCTTGTCAGCTTCTTATCTTTTAAATAAGCTACCTCGGAAGAATAAAGAGGAAACCCCATATGAACTTTGGATGGGAAGAAAACCATCATATTAATACCTACGAGTGTGGGGGTGCCTAGCCAAAGTATTAGTGTCGGCACCTAAGGTCTTAAAGATAGGGCCTAAAACTGTAGATTGCATATTCATTGGATATGCTCACAACAGTAGTGCTTATCGATGTCTTGTGCATGATTCTAAGAATCCCGATATACCCAAGAACATGATAATGGAGTCAAGGAGTGCTACATTCTTTGGAAATATATTTCCCTGTTTAAACACGGAAATTGGAAGCTCTTCTACACTCGTTGATGAGCATGTCCAAAGTGTGAGACAAGAACAACATGTGGAAGAAGATGTTGAGCCTAGAAGAAGAAAAATGGCTAGGGTTGAGAAATCTTTTGGTTCGGATTTCCTCACATTCATGGTAGAACATGAACCTAGAACTTACCGCGAAGCGGTTACCTCTTCGGAAGCACTTCAATGGAAAGACGCCATCAAAAGTGAAATAGAATCTATTTTACAAAACCATACGTGGGAAATAGTGGAGCTTCCTCAGGGTTGCAATGCACTAGACAATAGATGGCTCTTTAAAAAGAAAATGAGGGCGGATGGAAGTACTGATAAATACAAAGCAAGATTAGTGATCAAAGGTTATAGACATCGAGAAGGTCGAGATTATTTTGATACGTATTCTCCTGTAATGAGAATCACCTCCATCAGGATGGTACTTGCTATTGCCGCCATAAGAAATTTGGAAATTCACCAAATGGATGTAAAAACGGCTTTCGTAAACGTCGGTTTAGAGGAAGAAATTTACATGAAACAACCTGAGGGTTTGTTGCCCCTGGGCAAGAGAACAAAGTTTGCAAGCTGGTTAAGTCATTATATGGCCTAAAGCAATCTCCCAAACAATGGCATCAAAAGTTTGATCACGTCATGTGACAAGTGTGTTTATGTGAAAGACATACCTAATGGTTATGTTATATTATATCTCTATGTAGATGACATGCTTATCATGGGTAGTGACGATAAGATAATAACATCAACAAAGGATATGTTGAAATCCAAATTTGACATGAAAGACATGGGCCTAGCAGATGTGATTCTTGGAATCAAGATCACACGAACCCAAAATGGTTTTGTGTTAAATCAAACACATTACGTGACAAGATTCTAGAGCGATTCAATGTGGGGGATTCCGGCCTAGCTAGAACTCCTATAGACACCAGTCAACATCTATCTAAGAATAGAGGTGAAGGTGTCTCCCAACTAGAATACTAAAGAATCATTGGTAGTCTAATGTATCTGATGAGTTGTACCAGACCCGACTTAGCATACGTTGTTAGTAGGCTAAGTAGGTACACCAACAATCCGAGTTATGATCATTGTAAAAGTATGATAAGATTACTTCGGTATGTAATATACAAGCGAGAGTATGGACTACACTATAATAGACATCCAGCTGTTATCGAAGGATACAGTGATGCAAAGTGGATTTCTGATATAAAAGATTCCCGATCAACAAGTGGATACGTGTTTACACTTGGAGGTGCTTCTGTAGCATGGAAATCTTGCAAACAAACGGTTATAGCAAGATCAACGATGGAATCTGAATTCATTGCCCTCGATAAATGTGGAGAGGAGGCAGAATGGTTGCGTCAATTTGTAGAAGACATACCAAGATGGCCTAAACCGGTAACGGCCGTATGTATACATTGTGCTAGTCAATCGGCAATTGGCAAAGCTCATAGCATAATGTATAACGGTAAGTCAAGACATATTCGACGTAGACAACATGATACGACAACTACTCTCAACAGGAGTTATCTCAATTGACTATGTAAAGTCAAAGGATAACATAGCGGATCCGCTTACGAAAGGCTTAAGCAGAGAGTTAGTTAGTAAGTCGTCAAAATGAATGGGACTAAAGCCCTTGAGTGAATAAGTTTATGCAAAGGAAACCTAACCCAGTTGACTGGAGATCCCAAGATCTAGGTTCAATAGGACAACCTAGTTGTATGAATGAAGGGAGGTCACTGTGGGGGGGTAGTTTATCTACCTCCTAAACCATCTAAGGGAGTTTACAAATTCACAAACTTCCTAGTCCATTCCTAAGATCAGTGACAAGGTGAAGGATAAGCATACGGCTTTTAATGATTCCAAGAAATAACCATATGTGATATAATGATTTCTAACGAATATCCTATGTTAGAGAGAAGTGGGGTCGCTTCGAAGGGAATTATAAGGGCATAATTCCTAAAAGCTCTCGCAGAACCAGGAAAGTGTTCATGAACATGACGAACACGACTATGAGGAGTTGACATTGTCAGGAAGAGTCCTGTGTGAAATGTATTGTCGTCTACTAATAACAGCTCAGTTCAAAGACATAAAGATCTACTGACAGTTAGGAGACTAAGTGCATTTCATAAGGGAAGGTTCAAAGGGTAACACCTACCTATCCTATACAGGATTCAACCGCCGAAGTTTCATCGGGAATAAGAACGATCTCCATTCATGTGGGATTTTGTTGGAAAATGTTGATAAAAATATGATATTTTCATCAACTTTGGACGTATATAAAGTGACGCATATTTAATATTTACGAAAAATATTTAATATGAATGTGTAGCCCTTAGAAAGGGCTTTGCAGCGATATATTATACGTCCAAAACGGAGTTAAGGTGAATGAGATATCGACACCTAAAGATGGGTGTTTGTGTGTAACAAACAATTACGTTGCTAGCGTAACTAATAGTTACGTAGCGTAACTAACAGTTACGTTGCTAGCGTAACTAATAGTTACGTAGCGTAACTAACAGTTACGCTGCGTAACTAATAGTTACGCTGCGTAACTGATACTAGAGATGTTACAGATTCGTTTTAATGGCTCGTGAATGCCATTAAAATCGAATTAACCACGAACGTTTTCTGTTTGGGCTATAAAATGGAATTCGTGGTTCAGTACTGAGACCCGGATTTGACACCAATTCACACCAATTCCGATCAATTTTTCCGATTAAGCATAGCCGTAATAATTCCGATTGATTTTCAGGCAAGTTGTTTGCTCTTGCAGTTTGGTAATAAACTGTTTTTGCCATTGTACCCTGGGAAACAATTCGTGTGAATATACGCGAAATTTGTTTTAAGGGAATCATGTTTATCACGAGCCTTGGTTGTAATCTCGTTTACAATTTTGTAATTTCGTTTACTGCTTATGTAATTAAGTTTACATTTCTTGTAATATAAACGGTATACTCTTTCTACAGGTAAAACTTGCGGAGGCATTCGGAACTCTTGGTTAGTGGTATGTGAAGCGCAGATGGTAGATTTTGCTTAGAAGCACTAATATGAGTGTTGTTATATTTAGTTTCTGAAGTCATTCATGTAATATTGCGTTTTCTTTCGTATCGTATCATTGGATCTATCTCTTCTTGAATTCCCCTGATGTGCATATAGGTGGTAGGATCTAGTTCTTCTAATGTATGAATGAAGTATTGAAGCTCATCCACAAATCTTTTGTCTCTTTAATCTGTTGTGTAATTGATTTCAGCTGTTGTGGAGAGTATGGAGGATATTGTTTAGTAAAAGATTCCAATATGTATTTGTAGTTTTGTTTCTGTTCCCGAAAAAATTATTGTTGTTCTTCATATTTGTTCTTGGAAATGAATAATAGAGAAAATATTTTTGTTCATCTTTTTGTCATATTCAGGAATGACAATCCTAGATAAAAATATGATATTTTCTGAAAATTGAAACTTGAGGGTCTTCTTCTATGTCCATTACTACGAAGTGAGCAGGGAAATTAAATTTCTCGATATTAACCATTATATTTTGTACTACTCCAATTGGTTGTCTTATTTTCATATCATCCCGTTGTATATTTATATGTGCATGTTTAAGCTCTGGGAGTCCTAATTTGGAATAAAGTGTGTGTCGCATAATATTGATGCTCGATTCTAGATCTGCCAAAAGAAGGTTACTAGAAAATTACGCTTACGTTTTATTTCTAGACAATTACGCTTAAGTTTTATTTATAGATCCTTTACTTTAGCATCCTCTGTTGGTTGACTTTATTTTCTACAATATAACCAAAGTTATAAAGACCACGAGCAGTATAATTTTGTCTCACGTAACTGGCATGGCATATCACCATATAGGTCGCCATGAATCGTCAACTAGTAGGAGGTCTTGCAAGTAAGGGTTTTGTAAAACACCTATTGAACTCATATTATCATTGCCTATATAAACTATGCAAATAATTTATGGTAAACACTAATGTCAGGATCGATTAGGTTTATGTAAACACAACCTCAATATTAAGAATAAAATCTTGATCTATCAAAGAAGTTTTGCAGCGGATAAACACTTTGATATTACAAGTTTATATGATTAAACGAATATAGCTTATGAATATTAATAAGAACAATAACAAATATCACAAATAAACCTTAATGTATTAATCATGAACAAAAGACCAATACACGTGTTTTTTGTAATACAAACATCTATGTATTTATAGATCTTGAGACTAAACCTAGCTATTCTAGGAAACAACTAATTATAATTCAAATACAATTGTGAAAAAAATAAATACAATCTATTCTGGAATTATCTTTTTCTAAACAAAATCCTTCTTGCAGTAGTAACAGATAGCAGACATTAGTAATGAGTGCTGCAATATTAACCAGTCTTCGTGCAGTATTAACCAAGTAGTATTAACTTTACAGCATTAACATACTTAGCTAATTATAATCATTTTATTCCCAACAACTAATATGACTACTCCCTAAGCATGGAAACTATTATACAAATAGATAAAATGGAATACTCAAATAGGACCATCAATTATAAAAGTAAGGGAAATAAGTCACTCGAAATAGAGAAATAAAAGGTGTGATTACTGATTTAATTACAACCAATCCTCCTTTGATAAGATTCCCGATTACAACCTCCGCTCACACTAATTACATGTATGCTACGCTACTACTACTACTACTACCACTACAACTATACTAAAACTACAAAAACTAAGGAAAATCACAAAGGAAAATACTATAAAGAGAAACTACAAAGAGAATGAAGAATGGAATGAAGGTGTGTTTTGAAATGAGAAATGGATGAGTATTTATGGGCATCAAGGACTCTCCCCCCCCCCCCCCCTTGGACACCAGGCTGACGGCGTGGTCAACATGATGGGTCTTGTTTCGTCCATTCGTCGTTTCGGTACGCTCCTGTTGGTGTGATGGCTTGGTAGCGGTTCAAGTTTGCACAAAATGACTTAGCTAGCTTCCCTACGTCCATTGGAGTGTCATATAAATTTTATAAGCTCGAATAGTGGATATGTTGTGTTTTGGTGGTTATTGTCGGCTTAACCGTGATTTTTCTCCGCAACGGGTTAGCCGGAAATGTGTGTATAGGTGTTTTCAAATGGTTTTAAAGGATACGATAGGATGTTTAGGGGGGGGGGGGGATTTAGGTTAGTGTGAAGTTTTGGGTGTAATTGGGTACATTTGATGGCGGTTTTGCATATTTAAGGTTTCATACTAGGGTTTTGGTTTATTTGCGAAATATGGGATTTGGTGGAGGGTTTAAATGAATGAAATGGTTTCTTCTAAATTATCAAGACTTTCGAAAGTCTGTCTAGACCTAGGGCTTTATGGATAATGTTTGAATCATTACTGCATCTTCGAAACTTTAGACGTGTTGCCGATAAGCTTGTATCATGCATGCCAATTGCATGTCTTCAAGGTTTCTTCGTCCATGCATGATAGGTATTGTCTAGGTCTTCTAGGTGTAGTAGAGTCTTTAGAAAGTCTTCCGGAAGTACATACATGGTGTTCATGCAATCTTCATTGTTTCCCGTAATTTCTACTCTTCTTAGGGGGGGGGGGGGGGGGGGGTTCTGCATTTTTAATACTTTTGTTGTTTTTCAGGGAATCATTTTCTAAAACGTTATAAAATAAGTGAAATAAATCAATTCCGCTGAATATATATACCCTAAAGTCAAGAATGATATATAAAGTATGTTATAAAATATTTTTCATTTGAGCCATATTAATTTTCTAGCTAATCCAAAATGGAGATTCTACTTTGATTCTCAAAGTATCTCAAATTAAAGATGGAAAGAATATACAAAAGTTGGAAAGTTATTTTTCCAAACAAAAATAACTTCAATATTAACTTTTAAATGTTAAGACAAAGTTGGTAACCTAAAATTTACGCTGCGTAACTGATACTAGAGATGTTACAGATTCGTTTTAATGGCTCGTGAATGCCATTAAAATCGAATTAACCACGAACGTTTTCTGTTTGGGCTATAAAATGGAATTCGTGGTTCAGTACTGAGACCCGGATTTGACACCAATTCACACCAATTCCGATCAATTTTTCCGATTAAGCATAGCCGTAATAATTCCGATTGATTTTCAGGCAAGTTGTTTGCTCTTGCAGTTTGGTAATAAACTGTTTTTGCCATTGTACCCTGGGAAACAATTCGTGTGAATATACGCGAAATTTGTTTTAAGGGAATCATGTTTATCACGAGCCTTGGTTGTAATCTCGTTTACAATTTTGTAATTTCGTTTACTGCTTATGTAATTAAGTTTACATTTCTTGTAATATAAACGGTATACTCTTTCTACAGGTAAAACTTGCGGAGGCATTCGGAACTCTTGGTTAGTGGTATGTGAAGCGCAGATGGTAGATTTTGCTTAGAAGCACTAATATGAGTGTTGTTATATTTAGTTTCTGAAGTCATTCATGTAATATTGCGTTTTCTTTCGTATCGTATCATTGGATCTATCTCTTCTTGAATTCCCCTGATGTGCATATAGGTGGTAGGATCTAGTTCTTCTAATGTATGAATGAAGTATTGAAGCTCATCCACAAATCTTTTGTCTCTTTAATCTGTTGTGTAATTGATTTCAGCTGTTGTGGAGAGTATGGAGGATATTGTTTAGTAAAAGATTCCAATATGTATTTGTAGTTTTGTTTCTGTTCCCGAAAATATTATTGTTGTTCTTCATATTTGTTCTTGGAAATGAATAATAGAGAAAATATTTTTGTTCATCTTTTTGTCATATTCAGGAATGACAATCCTAGATAAAAATATGATATTTTCTGAAAATTGAAACTTGAGGGTCTTCTTCTATGTCCATTACTACGAAGTGAGCAGGGAAATTAAATTTCTCGATATTAACCATTATATTTTGTACTACTCCAATTGGTTGTCTTATTTTCATATCATCCCGTTGTATATTTATATGTGCATGTTTAAGCTCTGGGAGTCCTAATTTGGAATAAAGTGTGTGTCGCATAATATTGATGCTCGATTCTAGATCTGCCAAAAGAAGGTTACTAGAAAATTACGCTTACGTTTTATTTCTAGACAATTACGCTTAAGTTTTATTTATAGATCCTTTACTTTAGCATCCTCTGTTGGTTGACTTTATTTTCTACAATATAACCAAAGTTATAAAGACCACGAGCAGTATAATTTTGTCTCACGTAACTGGCATGGCATATCACCATATAGGTCGCCATGAATCGTCAACTAGTAGGAGGTCTTGCAAGTAAGGGTTTTGTAAAACACCTATTGAACTCATATTATCATTGCCTATATAAACTATGCAAATAATTTATGGTAAACACTAATGTCAGGATCGATTAGGTTTATGTAAACACAACCTCAATATTAAGAATAAAATCTTGATCTATCAAAGAAGTTTTGCAGCGGATAAACACTTTGATATTACAAGTTTATATGATTAAACGAATATAGCTTATGAATATTAATAAGAACAATAACAAATATCACAAATAAACCTTAATGTATTAATCATGAACAAAAGACCAATACACGTGTTTTTTGTAATACAAACATCTATGTATTTATAGATCTTGAGACTAAACCTAGCTATTCTAGGAAACAACTAATTATAATTCAAATACAATTGTGAAAAAAATAAATACAATCTATTCTGGAATTATCTTTTTCTAAACAAAATCCTTCTTGCAGTAGTAACAGATAGCAGACATTAGTAATGAGTGCTGCAATATTAACCAGTCTTCGTGCAGTATTAACCAAGTAGTATTAACTTTACAGCATTAACATACTTAGCTAATTATAATCATTTTATTCCCAACAACTAATATGACTACTCCCTAAGCATGGAAACTATTATACAAATAGATAAAATGGAATACTCAAATAGGACCATCAATTATAAAAGTAAGGGAAATAAGTCACTCGAAATAGAGAAATAAAAGGTGTGATTACTGATTTAATTACAACCAATCCTCCTTTGATAAGATTCCCGATTACAACCTCCGCTCACACTAATTACATGTATGCTACGCTACTACTACTACTACTACCACTACAACTATACTAAAACTACAAAAACTAAGGAAAATCACAAAGGAAAATACTATAAAGAGAAACTACAAAGAGAATGAAATATGGAATGAAGGTGTGTTTTGAAATGAGAAATGGATGAGTATTTATGGGCATCAAGGACTCCCCCCCCCCCCCCCCCTTGGACACCAGGCTGACGGCGTGGTCAACATGATGGGTCTTGTTTCGTCCATTCGTCGTTTCGGTACGCTCCTGTTGGTGTGATGGCTTGGTAGCGGTTCAAGTTTGCACAAAATGACTTAGCTAGCTTCCCTACGTCCATTGGAGTGTCATATAAATTTTATAAGCTCGAAAAGTGGATATGTTGTGTTTTGGTGGTTATTGTCGGCTTAACCGTGATTTTTCTCCGCAACGGGTTAGCCGGAAATGTGTGTATAGGTGTTTTCAAATGGTTTTAAAGGATACGATAGGATGTTTAGGGGGGTGGGGGGTATTTAGGTTAGTGTGAAGTTTTGGGTGTAATTGGGTACATTTGATGGCGGTTTTGCATATTTAAGGTTTCATACTAGGGTTTTGGTTTATTTGCGAAATATGGGATTTGGTGGAGGGTTTAAATGAATGAAATGGTTTCTTCTAAATTATCAAGACTTTCGAAAGTCTGTCTAGACCTAGGGCTTTATGGATAATGTTTGAATCATTACTGCATCTTCGAAACTTTAGACGTGTTGCCGATAAGCTTGTATCATGCATGCCAATTGCATGTCTTCAAGGTTTCTTCGTCCATGCATGATAGGTATTGTCTAGGTCTTCTAGGTGTAGTAGAGTCTTTAGAAAGTCTTCCGGAAGTACATACATGGTGTTCATGCAATCTTCATTGTTTCCCGGAATTTCTACTCTTCTTAGGGGGGGGGGGGGGGGGGGGGGGGGTTCTGCATTTTTAATACTTTTGTTGTTTTTCAGGGAATCATTTTCTAAAACGTTATAAAATAAGTGAAATAAATCAATTCCGCTGAATATATATACCCTAAAGTCAAGAATGATATATAAAGTATGTTATAAAATATTTTTCATTTGAGCCATATTAATTTTCTAGCTAATCCAAAATGGAGATTCTACTTTGATTCTCAAAGTATCTCAAATTAAAGATGGAAAGAATATACAAAAGTTGGAAAGTTATTTTTCCAAACAAAAATAACTTCAATATTAACTTTTAAATGTTAAGACAAAGTTGGTAACCTAAAATTAAGAGCGAATGTCACAAACCGTCCTTGTAGTTAGTCATTTTTTCAGAGTTCGTCCTTCTTGGAAAAACTTAGCACAAAGTGTCATTTTGATTCCTTACTTTATCACTGGTAGTCCTTCCATCCATTTTCCGTTTGTTTTAGCCGTTAAGTCACGTCACGTGATAAACACGTGAGGGTATATTAGACAATTTAAATCTCATTCTTCTAATCTTTCACACCAGAATAACATTAATATTATTTACAAAACTCTTGATTCTTAACAAAAATCTACCTGCAAATCTAATACCTAAATCATGAAAATCTACCTGCATACTATTTACAAAACTCTCGATTCGTAACACCCCAATTCATCTTCCCAATTTACAAACAAACAAGACAACCTACAAATTAAACCTTTTTTGAAGCAATTAAACCCAAATAAAACCTTTGTTGAAGAAATCTGTCCGAATTCAAAATTAAACCCAAATACAAAATTAAACCCAAATCAAACCTTTGTTGAAGCAATCTGCCCAAACATAATCAAGATTCGGAATAAAAGCTTTGTTGAAGCAATCTACCCAAATTCAAAATAAACCCAAATCAAACATTTGTTAAAGCAATTTGAAATCCAAATAAAAGCTCCAACTAAAATCTTTGTGATATACTATGATGATGAAGATTTGATGCTAATAATCTTTGCATCATGCTGGAGTACCATCGCGGTCGCCATAATCCACCTCAATCCGTCGTGGCAACTCTCGTCGGAGGCTACAAGTCCACCAAGGGAATCGCGGTCGCCGTTGATATATGTGTGTTGGTTTGTTTGTGTGACAATAAGTTTGGGAGAAAATCGGTATTTGAAGAATGAGATTGTGAACTTATGGTGAACACAATTGGATTGGAGCTCTGTGATTGTGAGAAATTAGGGCTAAAATTTAGGGTTAAAATAGGTTGAAAAAAGAGGGATAAATGAGTGGTTAATTACTCATGTACCCTCACATGTTTATCACATGGGGAGGTTTAACGGCACAAATTAAACGGAACTGGACGGAAGGACGACTGGCAATAAATTCAAAAAACAAAAAGACACTTTGTGCTAAGTTTTTCCAAAAATGACGAACTCTGAAAAAGTGACTAACCACAAGGACGATTTATGACATTCGCTCTAAAATTAATAAAGATAAAATACATCTATTTAATGCATGGTACTTCTATAATACAATCAAGACACTTGGACAACATACATTACGTTCCTCGAATATAAATAAAAGACTTGAGATATCATTTGAATACACAAAGAGAGTTTGCGTTTAGTATCCAACGCTAATTATCTATACAATAATTGAATACCCTCAATAGAAAAAAATCTTGAGTAGCTATGTTGTGTTTTTAGTCTAAGATCAATTTGTTATCTTCAAATTTAGTTACAATAATTCCACATTTTTTTTAATTCTAAAATCCACATTCTACCATATAATTCTTTATAAATAAATAAATTAATTAATAAATTAATCTTTGAAAATTACATATATTGTTTATTTATAAAATGCAAACTGAGAAACAGTGGTGAAGCTTATGTGTGTTAGACTGAAGTCAAAACTATAATCAACAATAAAATTTATCCAAAATCCAACCAAAATAGTTAATCGAGATTGAATAATTTTGAAATCATTTTTCTATATATCAATTATTAAAGTCAGATCCTAGTGAATAATATTTTTTATTTTTTAAGATTTATAATATTATTATTATTATTATTATTATTATTATTATTATTATTATATAAAACAATGATAAATAAAAGATATGGAGCATATTTATGTGTTTAAAGCAGGCTCAAAATGAAATTGTCTTTCTTGCCACAACATTCGAGTTTGGTTAACCTCGTTAAAAAACAAATAACACGACTAGGGTTGTTAATGAACAGAACGATCAACAAATAGTTTATGAATCGTTTGACGAAAAGTTCGTTTGTTCGTTTATTATTATTAGAGTTAATTACATAAATGGTCCCTGTGCTTGTTAGGATTTAGCGGGTTCAGTCCCTTAGGTCACAAATCATTCGGGTTTAGGCCCTCTCGACCATGTTTGGTTATACTAATGGTCTCTGCACCTCTAATTTTTTCTGTTAAGTAAGAACATGTAACCATCATCATTTTACTACTTGTAGACATTATCATTATATTATCATCAAGAAAACCACCCATCTTCTTGTTGACTTTTTGCTTTTCACCCAACCAGCACCACCAAAACACAAATTGTGGAGTTTAATTAAAATCCAATCAAACCGTATCAAATGCCCAATACTCCAAAAATTCGAAATTAAAAAAAACGCATAAACAAAACCTTTGAATCGATTTCCATGGATACCTCTTAAATCTAACATAAATCGATTTGGGGGGCTTTCTTATAACTTTATTTTTTATTTCGATTTGAAAGTTTTGTATGTGGGTTTATGCATATTTTGGTTTCTATTGTACCATTTTGAATTTTGATTTTTTGCGTTTCAGAATCTAGGATTTGGGTTTCATTTATATTAACTATTAGGAATCGGTTTTGATATTTTATGGTTCCCTAAATTTAGTTGATTGGTGGATTTCGATGGCGGAGACTGCTTGAAGTAGTGGCGTTGCGGATTGTTTTTTTAACAGGACATGGACCATTTATGTAACCAAACATGGTTGAGAGGGACTGAATCCGAACGATTTGTGATCTAGGAACTGAATCTGTTAAATTTGAACAAACAATAGACCATTTATGTAACTAACTGTTATTATTAAAACGAACGAACATGAACATAATTTAGTTACTTAAATTAATATTGACACTTAAATAAGTTTCAATGTAAAGTGATATATATTTAGATTTTGATTATTTGGATATTTTTTTCCATAACTTTATTGTTTATTATTTATATTCGTTAGTTCATGTTCATTTGTCTCGTTTATATTCATTTATTGTTTATTTATGTTTGTATGGCTCCTAAACAAACAAACATAAATAAACACAGATAAACTTATTAAATAAAAGAACACGAACAACAATATATATTCGTTTAAGTGTTCATGTTGATTTTGACTTTGTTTATTCATTTAGTTTGTTTACACCTAACTTGATACTTATTTTAAACACATATTTAAACAAAAAAATTTTATATGCGCAGATAAAAAGAGGATGATGTGTAACAACTAGGCATTTGGATATTGGCAGCCTTCTTACTTGCCGGCGCCGACACAACAATGGCGACCGAGAGCTTGAAACTTGTGGTACCCCATCTCCACATAATTAAAGCAAATCTTAATCAACATCATCGTAAATAACAAACGACAAGGAACACCTCATTCAAAGAAAAAAATAACATAATGTTTCAAAATTATATATAGGACAAAAATGAGGTTCAACAATCAATAAGAGAATAAAACGTCCAATATTTTAAACATGTTAAAATGAATTGGGTAGGGCCCAAACACAATTATTAATATAATCAAATTTTCACGAAAATTAATTGTTTTTAGAGTAAATTACATAGATCGTCCCTAAGGTTTATATGGAATTATGGATTTCGTCCCTAAGTTTGAAAAATTGCAAGGATCGTCCCATTGTTTAAAATAATTACGCATTTCGTCCCTACTTTGGATGTCCGTCTAATTCCACCGTTAGCCTTCCCTCACGTGTTAAACACGTGAGGGTATTTTGGTCTTTTCGCATTCTCAAGAAATCCTCTTTCTGTTTCTCTTTCTCTTTCATCCCACCACCAACACCAAATTGAACATATCAGTATTCTTCATGATCCTCCATTGATAAACTAAAATTCAATCAATTCCAGAACAAATTGAACAAATCATTATCGAATTGAACCAGATCTCACAAACAAAAACCTTTAATTAGGGTTTTGAAAACTCAATATCAAAAATTGAACAAACTATACATATACATATATGTATCTATACATATATATATATAGATATAGATATAGAAATATGTATATATATACACACAATTGAAACCACCACCGGCGCCGCCGGCGCCACCACCACCTTCGCCGCCATCATCATCACCACACACAGACAGATCACCACCACCTTCTGCAACTCGTGAACCCGCGGAGGAGGAACTAGGGTGCCTGAGAAACTAACGTGAAATCCGTGAAATCTTAGAAATCTGATTCTGCAAATCTGATTCTGCAACTCATGATGGCGAGGAGCAGCGGTGTTCATCTTAGAAATCTGATTCTGCAAATCGGAGCTCGATTGAAGAACAAAATTGGCGGCGGCTTCATCAAATGAAATGAAATCACATTGAACAGCACAAAATATTCCTAGTACATACACAGATTTGGCGAGGACAGATATATTTATTGTGTAAGCTTATTTTTTTTAGGGTTTATTTGATTTTGGGGGAGAAGAATGCAAAAAGACTAAAATACCCTCACGTGTTTAACACGTGAGGGAAGGCTAACGGTGGAATTAGACGGACATCCAAAATAGGGACGAAATGCGTAATTAGTCTAAACAATGGGACGATCCTTGCAACTTTTCAAACTTAGGGACGAAATCCATAATTCCATATAAACCTTAGGGACGATCTATGTAATTTACTCTTGTTTTTAATAGTATTTTTATTTATATTTGGATAATATATTTATGCGGTAAACATATATCATGTTTTCTTTTTTAACAAAATGTCAAAACCTAATAATTTTATTAATAACGAGAATCACTCCTCAAAATTGAAATATATTATAGTGGAATAAAAATCTACAGATTACTATAGATACTAAAATAATAAATGAGCAAAATAAGTATAACATATAAAACATAATATTTAAACCGTAATTGTCTGTGTAGAGTTGATAGTATGCCAAAAGAAATCCATGAAAAATCGGCTCTTGCAACAAATTGACACAAATTTAAAACCTTACACATCATGTGAAGAACAATCACACTCGATATTATCACCTTAATAATGCGAGGGGGATTTTGCATCTGTTAATTGAACAAATGTTGAACTTTATTGAGGGAAAGACTTTCAATATGTCATTGAAATCATTAATGAACCAAAACTTTCTCTTTTTCAAAAGCCGTATTTGATTGCAAAAGACTTTTGTGCAACGTGACACATAAAAAGATTGTATCCAAAATGTGATTCATGGATCCCAAACTTTGACTTCATAGCCCATCTTTTCCAAAGATTTAACAAGATAGGTTAGCAACCATCTCCAAGCAAAAGTAAAATACTCACAAACGAGAATAAAACTGACAAACTCGTCAAATGATCTCTACCATAAAAGATTTAACAAAGGCAAAAGCAAAAAGATTATGTAAAAGTTTATTTTTGATCCTTTAACTTTTCTAAATATCTATAACTACTATAATATATGGGCGTTACCCACGATCAATTTGTCAGAGGATTTTTTTTTCTTTTTGATTTTTCATATAAAACATTTAGGTAGCTTTTGGTTTATAATAATAAAAACTCCGAATGTGAATGATTATTATGTTGGAATCTTTAAATAGAGTTTGTTTTTTTGAAAAAAAAATAAAGTTTGTTTTTTGTGGAACAAAGAATAGAGTTTGTTTAACATTTATGAATGGAATGAACCAGTTTATTATGTAATGTATTCTATTACAACAAAAACCGTCATTATTATTCGTAGCCCTCTTTTAACTTCTTACAAACCCCTTAAAATATTACTATGTAGTTGTTAAATATTGAACAAAATTATTTTATTTATATTACTCTATAAAACAAATTTGATGTATTCTAATTTTAAAATATTCTTAAAATTAAATTTTCAAATTTATTATTAGTTGTAATTTGTGTCTCAAATAAATGTTTTAATTCAAAATAATGATTATTAAAACTTATAATTGTTTAATGAATTACATGATTAGTTTTAAATTAATAAAAATTAGTATGAAACCCGCGCGATGCAGCGGGAAAGAAAAATTATATTCGCGAAAATTATGGTAACGATTTATAGTAGTTTCTCATTTGTCCCAAGATAAATAATAGTTAAGGTTCGAGCCGTTCGGTCACTCAGAGCATAAAAATAATTATGTGGTAAAAGTTTCTTATTCGGTCTTTCGAACCAGAAAATGAATTATACGGTAACCGTTTATGGTGGTGCCCCCCTTCACGCCATAATTTTATTTATTTATATGCGTTAATGATTTTTGTTAGTGTCTTGTTTCACGATTAATATTTCGAGTATAATAGTTTATGATTCGGTCCATCGATCTTTCAAACTCATTATATCCATATATTTTTCATACATATGGTGATGTAGTAAGCTCATTTGATTGTTTTAAAAAATTGTTCTCGTTCGAACTATAAAATACTATTTATATGTTGGGTCTAATAGTATTTGGTTTAAACCGTGTTCTATTAAAGAGAGCATTGATTTCGGTCCATACTCGAACTTCCCGTTAAAAATGAGTGGTAATATATAACTGAATGACCTAATTATATTGTATTTTATAGTTTCCGACTCTAGTGTTGCGACTATATTTTAAGTGTATTAGTTTTTAGTGGCCTTTTAACTCATATATCATCTGCGGAGTAAAAGCTTGAGATCATCCATCCTCTCTGGGCTATAAAAAGTTTCTGTTGCGGTTTCAAATCGAGATCTTTGAACATAACAAGTTATTATATGCGAAGCTTATTAAAAAAAATTTTATTAACATTTTAGATATGGCAATTAGATGTAATAAATTATTTGTATTGAAATTTTTTGTGAGAAATTATTAGTGAAATTAATTGTAATTTAATTTAGTAGATTGTAAATAATGAAAAGTAAGAAAAGTGAGTTGAAAAGAAAGGAAAGTAAGTTGAAAAATTAAATAATATTCAGATGGTAAATAAGGGGCATTTTAGCCTTTTCTTTCTTGAATTTCAATTTTAAGATTTTAGGGTCAAATGATTTATAGATATATAGTATAGATTTCCGACTCTAGTGTTGCGGTTATATTTTAAGTGTAATAGTTTCAAGTGGACTTTTGACTCATATATCATCTACGCAGTAAAAGCTTTAGGTCATCCATCATCTCCGGGCTATAAAAAATTTTCGGTTGCGATTTCTGTTGGGTTATAACTTAGTCAAAATAGTTTTAACTCATTAATACTGCTTCTAGCTACGGATAGTAACTTAAGATATTAATACGGAAGATGATTAATACTGAAGATAAAGAAGTTACTACGGAAGACAAGTTAGTACGGCTGGTCAACAAACTAGAAGACAAGTTAGAACGGCTGGTCAACAAACTACTACGGAAGCATTTCATTACTACGGATCATTCAAGTTACTACGGATGACTCCTTGTCATGCACGGTTAATCTAATAGATATAGTTGTAATTAGATTATGTTTCCTTTTCTAGATAACGATGTAGTTTCCTAGTTTATCTAGGATAGCCTCAAGGTCTATAAATATAGATCCTTGTAAGATAGAAAACACGTTGTATTGATACGTTTGATTAATGCAATTAAGGCTTAACATTCGACAAACATATCGTTCTTATTGTTCTTATTTGTTCATCATACTTAAGTATTGTTTGTTTGTTTAACTTGTAAATATCAAAGTGTTCATCTCCGCTGCTGAACTTCTTTGATAGATCACGATCTAACAAGGTTAAGATTAACGAAGTATACAAGCTTAATTGATCCTGACATGTGGTATCAGAGCACATGAGGTGCTTTAGATCCATTGATCAACAAGTTAACAATTCTCATACGCAAGAATCAAGATAATCATCATGACTGATGTATTAATCAACAAAGTTCATGTACTTAATAGCAACGAATTCGATCTATGGAAGCTACGTATCAAGCAACACATCCTATTATCTGACTACACAGTTTGGGATGTTATTGTCAATGGTAACAAGCAAGCTTCTAATCTTGCAGCTGATGGACAACCTGGAGTCTTGGCTCGTCAACCATTGACTGACATGGAGAGAAGAGAAAAACAAACGGAGATTAAAGCGCTTAGTATTCTTCTGATTGCCATCCCCAATGAGTATCAATCACAATTTGAAGAATATAAAGATGCTAAATCTTTATGGGAAGCATTTGAGAAAAGATTCATCGGCACAAAGAATACCAAGAAGAACAAGAAGGGTCTTCTTAAGCAGGAATACGAAAATTTCAATGCTTTGAAAGAGGAGAGAATGACTCACACTTTTGACAGATACAAAAAGCTCACAGGAGAGATGATAAGTGCAGGAGTCCAATATGACAAAGATGACATCAACATACAATTCATAAGAGCTCTAGGTAAGGAATGGATTATCTATACTGTATCTTACAGACAAGGAGATAAACTGGAGGAGTTGGAACTAGACGATCTATACAATGACCTAAGAGTATTTGAATCAGAGGTTGAAGCAAATAAACCAAGCAGCAGCAATCACAGTATTAATGATGTTAATACTGCTCTTGTCACAACCTCTGGAGGAACAAAGCATGAAGGTGGAGAAGAGATATCCTTTGAAGCTTTCATCTCACAAAGCTCAAATCTCACTAGTGATGACGTAAAGCAGATACATCAAGATGACTAGGAAGAGAAGGATTTGAAGTGGCAAGCTGCCATGTTAGCTCTACGTGCTAGGAGATTTGTGAACAGAACCGGAAGAAGATTTAATCCAAGGAACAATGAAAGAATTGCCTTTGATAAAAGTAAGGTGAAGTGCTACGAATGCAACGAACCAGGGCACTTTGCAAGGGAATGTCCAAATAAGTCAAAATCCAACAATTCACGAAACACACACGACAACAATCCAAGTGCACTTGTTTCTCAAGACGTATTTGGATATGATTGGAATGACTTGGCCGAAGAAACTAGTCAAAACAGAGCATTAATCTCATGTGATGATTTTGTGTCTACTGAAAATATTACTACTGTTCACCATGCATGCATAGCAGTAGTAATGGATGCTGAAGATGTTGTTTCTACGGAGGATACTGTTAATACGGAACTTGTTTATACTGACCTGGTTACTACGGCAACTGACAATGATGTTCTTGGATATGACTGGAATGAAGATGATCAAGAATCAATTCATGATGATGCTCTAATGGAAATTGCCTCATCATCAAAGGATGCTGAAACTCCATCTCTCATGGCCGAGGTAAATTCCAAACTTTGTTCTTTTGATTGTAAGGAAGTTGTACTTAAATACAGAAATCACAATCAATTAATGAGTGTCATGTCTTCAGGACTTTGAAAACATGTCATGTCTTCAGGACTGTTCCAGGCACATGACAGGCAACATGTCATTTCTTCAGGACTTTGAAAAGTTCAATGGAGGATATGTTGCATTTGGAGGTAATCCAAAAGGAGGAAGGATTTCTGGAAAAGGAACTGTAAGCAATGGAAGAATAAGCTTCAAAGATGTATTTTATGTGCAACAGTTGCAGTATAATCTGTTGAGTGTCTCTCAATTCTGTGATGAGAAACACACAACTATCTTTACTGCTTCTAAAAGCATCATCATGAAGCCAGGATATGTTATTGATGAAAGCATGATCTTACTCAGAACACCAAGAAGAGACAATGTCTATTGTCTTGACATGTCTAAGGTACAACCAAATGCAACTGAAGCATGCTTTCTCTCAAAAGCTACTTTGGATGAATCAACTATGTGGCATAGAAGGATGTGCCACATGAACCAGAAGAATATCAATCAATTGGTGAAATCAGGATTGGTTAGAGGTCTCCCCAACAAACAGTTCAATCTTGATGAAGACTGTTTAGCTTGTCTGAAAGGAAAACATCATAAATCATATCACAAGTCAAAGGAGATCAACACCAACACTACTCCTCTACATTTACTTCACATGGATCTTTTTGGTCCTACTAATGTAAAGAGTATTGCCAAGAAGTCCTATTGCCTAGTCATCACTGATGACTTCTCTAGATACACATGGGTGTACTTCTTGGGTACTAAGGATGAGACAAGTCAGCTCCTAATCACCTTCATCACCAAGATTGAACATCAAATCAACTTAAAAGTCAAGAAGATTAGATGTGACAATGGAACAAAATTCAAGAATCAGGTGATGAATGACTTTTGTGAGAAGAAAGGAATAGAGAGGCAATTCAGTGCTGCTAGAACTCCTCAATAGAATGGAGTTGCTGAAAGAAGAAATAGGACATTGATTGAAGCAGCTAGAAGCATGTTGGCAGACTCCAACCTACCCATCTTTTTCTGGGCAGAAGCAGTTAATACTGCCTGTTATGTACAGAACATGGTTCTTCTAGTTAAGACTCAAAACAAAACTCCATATGAACTACTCCACAAGAGACAACCCTGGATCAGTTTCTTAAGAGCATTTGGATGTCCCTGCACAGTCTTAAACTCTAAAGACTATCTTGGTAAGTTTGAGAGCAAGGCAGATGAAGGGAATTTCGTTGGATACTCATCACATAGCAAGGCATATCGTGTTTACAATCACAAAACAAAAATCATAGAAGAAAGTTCTAATGTGTCATTCAATGAACATACTCCCACCAAGAACGGTCAAGGACCACATTGGGTCTTTGATTTGGATGCCTTAACCAGATCTCTAAATGTTAACTTTGACTTTCAAGCTTCAACAGTTACTACGGATCCTGTTAATACGGCAAAATCTATTCCTACGGATCCCATTACTACTGCAAATTTTGTTAATACGGAGCAAGTTCCTACTGCTTCAATCCTTGGCACTGAAAGATTGGATGTAATGGAGTACATCAATCTTCCTATTTCTACGGATGATCCCCTTCACATCTTTGATACAATCTCCAAAGCTGTTGCAGAAGACTCTCCACAACAAGAAGCAGATACTGAAGATGAAGATGTTCCTATTTCTACAACTACTGCTAAGGATACTAATACAAGATCAAATGGAGATCCTCACTTGGTGGAAGAAGATAAGAATGGAGTTGAACAAATTGTCACTGAAGAGTTTGAAGCATACACCGATGGCTTACCTTCTTCAATTAATA
Organism: Senecio squalidus; assembly: GCA_910822075.1. Classification (NCBI taxonomy): domain Eukaryota; kingdom Viridiplantae; phylum Streptophyta; class Magnoliopsida; order Asterales; family Asteraceae; genus Senecio; species Senecio squalidus. The sequence goes on along the minus strand of CAJVGC010000508.1, from coordinate 16,969,908 downwards.
CTCCTCCTTCTACTGCTTACTTCCCAAGCAATGAAATTCCAGATTTAAATGATACCAACCTTGGAGTGGAATTAAGACTTGAGAAGGTTCCATCTTCCCGTGTGTCAAAGAATCATCCACCTTCTCAAATCATTGGTAATCTTGACTTCTCAATGGAGACTAGAAGCCAAACTAAACCCAAAAAGGACCCTATGAAAGCTCTTATAAACACATGTCTGTTTGCCTGCTTCCTTTCTCAAATGGAACCAAAGAAAATTCAAGAGGCATTACTGGATCCACACTGGATAGAGGCATGTCAAGTTGAGCTACTTCAATTCAAAATTCAAGGAGTCTGGGAATTAGTTGAAGTCCCATTTGGCAAGAAGGTAATAGGTACAAGATGGATCTTCAGAAACAAGAAGGATGAAAGAGGTATTGCGATCAAGAATAAAGCAAGACTGGTTGCACAAGGCTACACACAAGAAGAGGGAATTGATTATGAAGAGGTATTTTCTCCAGTGGCTAGGATTGAAGCCATTGGACTGTTTCTAGCCTTTGCTTCATTCATGGGATTTAAGGTATATCAGATGGATGTCAAGAGTGCATTCCTCTATGGAGTTATTGAAGAAGAGGTATATGTCAAGCAGCCCCCTGGCTTTGAGGACCCTCAACATCCTCACATAGTTTACAAACTGGTAAAGGCTCTCTATGGGCTTCATCAAGCACCAAGGGCTTGGTATGACACACTTTCTGACTATCTTCTACAAAATAACTTTCAAAGAGGAACCATTGACAAGACACTATTTTTCAAGAAATCTCACTCAGATATCCTTCTTGTCCAAATATATGTTGATGACATCATCTTTGGCTCTACCAAAGATGCTCTGTGCAAAGAGTTTGAAGAGTTAATGCACACAAAGTTTCAAATGAGCTCCATGGGAGAACTCACTTTCTTTTTGGGTCTACAAGTTAAGCAGAAGACAGATGGTCTCTTTATCAGCCAATCCAAGTATGTCAAAGATATTCTAACTAAATTTGGATTTCTGGATGCCAAGGTAGCAAGCACACCTGTAGAAACTCACAAACAACTGACTGCTGATCTTGAGGGGGAGGATGTGGATATTCATAATTACAGATCTATGATAGGCTCCTTAATGTATCTCACAGCTTCAAGACCAGACATCATGTTTGGAGTTTGTGTTTGTTCAAGATATCAAACAAGACCCAAAATGTCACACCTAATTGCAGTCAAGAGAATCTTTCGTTACCTGAAGGGCAAGCCTAGCTTAGGCTTATGGTATCCTAAAGACTCTCCGTTTGATTTAATTGCTTTTACTGACAGTGATTATGGTGGTGAAAACTTAGATAGGAAATCAACAACTGGAGGATGTCAATTCATTGTGTCAAGACTGGTGTCCTGGCAATGCAAGAAGCAATCAATTGTGTCTACCTCTTCCACAGAAGCTGAATACATTGCAGCTGCCAGTTGCTGTGCTCAAGTGCTATGGATACAAAATCAAATGATGGACTATGGATATTCATTCATGAACACTCCAATTTACATAGACAACCAAAGCACCATCAGCATCATCAACAATCCAGTCAAGCACTCCAAGACAAAGCATATAGAGATACGCTACCACTTCATAAGAGACTGTAACGAAAAGAAATTAATTCATGTTGAGAAAATTCACACTGATAATCATCTTGCTGATCTTCTCACAAAAGCATTTGATGTGGGAAGATTCACATTCTTGATTACAAGTATTGGATTGATCAACATGGATTAAAATCATTTTCTTTTATCTCTTGTTATCTCTATTTTAAGTCCCTTCGAAAAGCAGTAGTAACCTTAACATAAGCATAAGTGCCTTACTTATTAGTATTGTACTATGTTACTACTGCAAAAGTAACAGTAGCAACAAATTTTAACCAAAGTTTTATTAGTACGGACACATTATCCGTATTAAGTAAAGGTTTAACTACTACTTCCCTTAATATGATAATACGGACGGAATGATTAATACTGTCTAGTATTGTTGTTACTACGGACCTCTGGTTAATACTGACAGTAATTCACATTACTACGGACATTCCAGTTAATACGGCTCGTGTATCATTACTACGGTCATTAATCAAATTACTACGGTCATTGTTTGTTAATACTGTCACTCACCGTATTAAAAAGGTTTCTTAATTAATAAGTTTTCCTTAATTAATGGTGAGTTGACAAGTCAAAACACAACTTGTAACTAACTTTTACACGTGGCGATAAAACATTGGACCTAATTTTTAAATTTTCGGCGCGAGGTACAACTACAATTGACACGTGGAAATTCACAATTGCACCCTTACTTTTAATCATCACCCGCGTCTAATCAAAATCGTCAAGTTGTTACAAATTTTCAGTATAAATAGGGATCTTTCTAACCGTTTAATTACTTACCTTTCTTACTAAGAACCCTAAAAGTTACCGTTACAATTAAATCCCTAAATTTTCTTTCACTATTTGATCAATTTCTTGTTTCATTGTTTACTCTAATCTTAATCGCTTTTACATTACTAACAATGGCTGAACTCCAGTTTCATATGACTCACAATATGGTGGCCTACTTAGTCAAGTACGATGACAATGAAGACTTTCATCCCATAATCGATTTCTTGCAGCAATCCCATATAAAACTTGCTTTAACCATTAGCCCTGAAATCCATGAAACTCACATAAGGGACTTTTGGACTACTGCAGAAATCAACACCAATGGAGATGTACCGATCATTCAAGCCACAATAGATGGCAAAGAAATAATTGTTTCAGAGGACACATTGCGCACTCATCTTCAACTACAAGATGAGGAAGGTATAACTGAACTTCCTAATGAAACTCTTATTTCAAATTTTGAAAGAATGGGATATGAGGGGGACTTAAATATTTCAACTTTTCTAAAAGCTAAATTGTCCCCCCAATGGAAATACTTGTTGCATACTTTGCAACAGTGTCTTTCAAAAAAGAGAACGGGTTGGCATGAAGGTAGCTCTGCTTTGGCAACTGCCATGGTGTGTTTGGCCACAAACCAAACATACAACTTTTCCAATCTAATTTTTGAAGGCATGAAATGGAACTTGGCAAACTTAAAACATAAATTTCTAATGTATCCAAGGTTCCTCCAACATCTTTTTAACTGTGAAATCAAAGATCTAACTAGATCTCCAAATGTTTTCTCCTCCCATTCTCATACATAGAAAGTTTTTACAAATATGAGGAAGGTAAACAAAGGTTTTTCAGCAAATGAGACCCCATTATTCTCAACAATGATGGTGGGCACAAGTTTACAAGATGAGAGACAAGTGACTTCACCTCTGTCTCGGCCACCATCTACTTTAGTTACAACCATAAGCACCACTGCGATTTCTGTTGCAAGTGCTGAGGTTCTGATCCCAGAGGCTACAACTAAAGTTTCTACTGCAAGTGTACCTCCAGTTAATACTGTGAGTTCAACTCCAGTTAATACAGCCACGGTCACCACTTTTGTGACTTCACCCACAGTTTCTACACCTTACTTACCACCACTAGTTGCTTTCACAAGAAAAGCCAAGAGGGTTCCCCAGCCTCTTGAGCTTCAAACTTCCCCACTCTCAATTTTCAAAAAGTCTTTACCTGGATCATCTTCAGGAAAGACACATTCAAGGGAAAACATTGAGAAATCCCCCATGCTCACTGAGGTGGTCCATAAGGAGGGGGGTGACCATTTGGGGAGGGCTAATACTACTGAAGTCATCACTTCTCATAGTGATGCTCAGGACAGTATTAACATAACTAAGACCCAAACCAAGGCAACACTATCCTTGGATGATGAATTCTTCACATCTTGGAATAGTGGTCCCTGGTGCCAAGAAACCACAGGGGAGATACATGTTTTTGCTAGGCAGGAAGGTATCTTTACATCCTATGATCCACCACCTGTTGGTACTCAACAGGAAAGGAGTGAGGATAGAATGGCTTTAAACTTGGAATTGATGGAAATGTACAAAGTTGTCATGATTAAGGTGGATAAACAAGGGGAGGCCCTTGCCACTTTAACAAATTTGGTGCATCAGCTGCTGGCTCAACAAGCCCTACTCTCAGCACAACTTTTGCCCAAAAGCACATCCAACAGGAGCATTGGAACCTCACCTAAGTACTCCAGCTCTTCTTCTTCAGATGATAGTCCTCCAGCTGGCAAAAAGGGGGAGAAAGAAAAAGATACACATATTTTATCATCTGAAGAGAGTACTGAACTCAAGGGGGAGGACAGAAAAAGTGATGAAACAATAATCACTGCAACATCATCAAAGGAGAAAGGAGAAGAAGGTGAGAAGATGGTTATAGATGAAACAATTGAGGGGGAGCAGAACATGGATGAAACAGTTGAGGGGGAGCAGGAGATGGAGATAGAAATTGATGAAGTTCTTATTTCTGCGGTTGAATTTGTTACTACGGCCCCTCCTGTTAATACGGAAGAAGCATTTACTACGGCTCCTCAAACAGAAGTTGTTTCTGCGGACAGTCCCATTAATGCGGAAGCTCTAGTTACTACGGCCCCCCAAAGAGAATTTGTTGCTACGGAAGCTGAGAATGTTACTACGGACAACCCTGTTACTACGGAATGTCCTATTAATACTGAAGCACAACTCTTTACTACAACACATCCAACAATATCACTTCCACAAGCATCTGAAACAACACAGGGAAGTGAACCAATGAAAGCAGTTCTTTCTGAAGCCACAACAGTCACAACAACAGCATCTATAATTTTTTCTCCTACTATTGATGATGAAGCTTGAAATGGCAAGGATTATTGCAGAAAGAAGAATTGAAGCAGCTAATCTTCCAAAAGCAAAAGCCTTAACAATCCCTGCAGCTTCACAGGCTTCACAAAGCACAAGTTCAGTGGCTGACTATGTTGCAGATCCTTCCAGACCTTCAGGTATAAGACCTATTAGTATTCCTCCTGCTAGATCTTACATTCCCAAACCAGTTACAGAAATAAAGCCTGAAGAGAAGGCAAAAGGGAAGAAGATAGCAGAGGATCTCAAGGAAAAAGAAAAGCTGAAGAAAAAGAAGGAAAGGGAAGAAAAGCTTGCAGACTTTGTTGCCCTAAAATTTGCAACTGAAGACGTAGATGTGGGAGATGACCCTGAAACCATTAGGGAAATCCACACCAAGCTGCAGATTGAGAAAATGCAAAGAATCCAAAGGCTAAGAGAAGAAGAATTGGCTGTGAAGGCCATGGTAGAAAAGGAGTTGGCTGATCTAGCCAAAGCTGAGTCTGAGAAGAAGAAAGTGCTCAGAAAGAAACAATCCACCCAAGATAAACTCACTGAAGATAGGAAGCAGTTCATCACCTATCTCAAATCCAAGAACTACAGTGGCAGGTCTTTAGGACCAATGAAGATGGGGAGTTTATTGGAATTGGTGGAGAAAGAAAGGAAAAAGGATGCTCAAAGGAAAGCTGCACTCACCAAACTTCAAGAAAAGAAGAAGTTGGAATTGGAGAGAGCTTTAAAAAGAGCTCATGACACTGGCAGAAAAATGTTTGATGAACAAGGAAAGGAAATCTCAAATCCTTCTGTTAGTACTGCTCCAAGCAAGCCTAATTCTCCTGAGAAGCCAAAGAGAAAGAAGTCAGCATCCACAAGAATTCCTCCAAAGAGATAAAGAGTAGAAAAGGTTGCTGCTTCCACTACTTCTCAAGGAAGTCCTACTATACCAATTGTGCAAGTCAAGAAAGAACAAGTTGTTATGGAAGAAAAAGAAGGTGATCTTGAAATATCCCCCGATGACTGTTCTGCATTGATCATAAGTCTAGAAGGACTGAGGTTTGTACCTTTAGCTGTTGAGCTTCCACAAATCATAGACTGGGAATTTACTGGTGGACCAATGAAGACTGAGTATAGAGTAACCAGGTAAGACAAGTCAAAAACCATTGTTCCAGCTTTTCATAGAGTGATTAGAGACTTCTCAAGGTCTAATTTGGAGAGAATGTCTGACATTGGAAGAATCAAGTATTCAAACCTCAGAGGTCAAAGTGCTGGTATAGACATGGCCATGGACTGTTTGAATGGCATGTTTGAGCCAGATTATGTGAAGACTAGTTCTGTATTCAAGAAGGGTGGTCCAACAAATCCTGTCATCAAGTGGTTTGTGTATGAAAGAAGTGGTGTCTATTCCATAGTTAGAACTCATGGAGCTATGGAGTTTTACTTGGTAGACAAAAGGTACCAACATGACTTGAGAACATTGAAATAACTGATCAAAGTCAGATTGTATGGACTTTTGACTTCCAAGTTAGCACACAAATTGGTCTGGGATATCATGATGCAGCTTACCGAAGAACAAGCAAAAGGAGAAGAAGAGGAATGGCAAGACAAGAATGAGAGAAGAAAAGCGTAGATAACTTGTTATGTAATGAAGTAGTTAAAACGTTGATGTATGAAAACTTGAACTTTTGATAGTTTATAAAAATTCAAGGTTAGGGGGAGATTGTTGGGTTATAACTTAGTCAAAATAGTTTTAACTCATTAATACTGCTTCTAGCTACGGATAGTAACTTAAGATATTAATACGGAAGATGATTAATACTGAAGATAAAGAAGTTACTACGGAAGACAAGTTAGTACGGCTGTTCAACAAACTACTACGGAAGCATTTCATTACTACGGATCATTCAAGTTACTACGGATACTTGAAGTTACTACGGATGACTCCTTGTCATGCACGGTTAATCTAATAGATATAGTTGTAATTAGATTATGTTTCCTTTTCTAAATAACGATGTAGTTTCCTAGTTTATCTAGGATAGCCTCAAGGTCTATAAATATAGATCCTTGTAAGATAGAAAACACGTTGTATTGATACGTTTGATTAATGCAATTGAGGCTTAACATTCGACAAACATATCGTTCTTATTGTTCTTATTTGTTCATCATACTTAAGTATTGTTTGTTTGTTTAACTTGTAAATATCAAAGTGTTCATCTCCGCTGCTAAACTTCTTTGATAGATCACGATCTAACAAGGTTAAGATTAACGAAGTATACAAGCTTAACTGATCCTGACAGTTTCAAATCGAGATCTTTGAATATAACAAGTTATTATATGCGAAGCTTAATAAAAAAAAATTAATTAACATTTTAGATATGGAAATTAGATGTAAGTGTATTGAAATTTTTCGTGACAAATTATTAGTCAAATTAATTGTAATTTAATTTAGTAGAGAGTAAATAATGAAAAGTAAGAAAAATGAGTTGAAAAGAAAGGGAAGTAAGTTGAAAAATTAAATTATATTTAGATGATAAATAATGAGCATTTAAGTATTCCCCTTCTTAAATTTCAGTTTTAAGGTTTTAGGGTCAAATCCTTTATAGATAGTATAGATTTCTGACTCTAGTGTTGCGACTATATTTTAAGTGTAATAGTTTCTAGTGGCTTTTTGACTCATATATCATCTGCGCAGTAAAAGCTTTACGTCATCCATCCTCTCCGGGCTATAAAAAATTTTCGGTTGCGGTTTCTAATCCAGATCTTTGAACATAACAAGTTATTATATGCGAAGCTTAATAATAATAATAAAAATTTAATTAACATTTTAGATATGGAATTTAGATGTAAAAAATTATTTGTATTGAAATTTTTTGTGACAAATTATTAGTCAAATTATTTGTAATTTAATTTAGTAGAGGGTAAATAATGAAAAGTAAGAAAAGTGAGTTAAAAAGAAAGGAAAGTAAGTTGAAAACTTAAATTATATTTAGATGGTAAATAATGGACATTTTAGTCTTTTGCTTTATAGATAATATAGATAATAATAATAATAACCTTTTTAATTCTAATGCATAGTTATCCTACAATGATTTTTAAACAGTTGTTGTAAACTTTGTCTTATAAACAAAGTTTCGTTTCACTCACCCATCAATGTCGGATTAAAATAACAACACATAATAAAATAAATCAAAAGATAAATTACAAATATATTTTCTCATTAATAATATATAACTAGTTTATTTAAATTATAATTAATCAACTAATCATTTTTAAATAAGAAAAATATTTAGGTATTTATATCTATATTTAATATTGAGTATATACTTAATAACTTTGAATTAACATTAACATTAAAAATTTATTGAAAAAGATATACTACTAACGCAATCAAATAAAAAATACTCGATACAAACAACAATAGTTAAACAAAATGAAATTAAATCATTTACATACGATTCTTCAAGAAAAAAATATGTCTCGCGCGATGCGCGAATACTAAGTATTCTTAATTTATTTTTAATTTTAACACACATGTTGTCTAATTATACTATTTTTTATAACGTGAATTTGCACAAATAGAAATATACGTATAACTACCATAAAATCGACAATATTTCAAACAAATTAAACTTCAACAATAGTTTATATACGATTTCAAGTGAATAAATTTTGCACACCGTGTAGCGCGAGTACACTCTTAGAGCACCCGGAGTGATAATGAGGATTGTGGTGATTGTGGAATTACTTTTGATGACGTGGCAGTGAGAATGAGGATTGTGAGATTTTGGGTGGTATGATAATGAGGATTGTGGTGATTGTGGGAGTTGTGAGACCCAGTTTTTTATTTTTATTTTTTTAACAATTATATTAAATTAAAAAAATATTATATTAAACACTAAAAATAACTAAACTATTAATCCAAAAAATATAAAAGTAACAAAATAACTAAACTATTATTCCAAAAAATATAAAAGTTAACAAAAAATATAAAAGTTAAAAAACAACTTTGGGTTAAAAATGTAAGTAAAAGAAACTTTGGGATAAAAATAAAAATAACTAACCTATTAATCCAAAACTATAAAAGTTAACGAAAAGACAAAAAGAGTTATCGTCTTCCTCTCCACACCTGCAAAAAAAAATGAAATCGAAAGTTAAGAAAAGAGAGGAAAAAGAAAGAAGAATAGAAAGGAAAAAAAAATTAAGATTAAGAAAAGAAATGAAAAGAAACAAGAAAAGAAAGGAAAAGAAAAAAAAGAAAAAAAAAAAACTTCAACGACCCGTTGTCACCACAACGGTGGCTGACAACGAGCCTCACAACGGCGCTCCATGGTGTAATAACGACGACAACCGTCGTTGTGGGTCTCACAACGAGCCCACAACGACACTACTCCGGTGCTCTTAGTATTTTTAAGATATATTTATTTTTTTCAGTTATATTTAGCAGCATCGTAATCATTTGAAAATGAAGATATTTGGAACTTGTTTCCATAATATAAATAGACAACAACAAAACAACACCATCACTCCTCCCCAACCGCTCCACCCCATACACTCACACACATTATATATAGTTTTCTAAAACTATATATCTTTATATATGTGGCAAAAACTTTTTCTTTCAACTTTAGTTTTACAAATATTTGATTATTTGTAATAAAACGATTCAATTACATTTAACATGTCAGGTTACATAACAAATTATTATTTAATATTAAATTTTTTTTTATGGGTTCAAATTGTTTTCCGAAAAGGGCATAGAGGTTTTTTCATATTTTTAAAATTAATATATTAAAAATATTATTTATAAAACTATAATCGACTATATATAAAGACAAAAAAAATTGAATAAAATATAAATTATATATCTAAATATTTCAATGATTCAACCAAGAAAAATAATATATTTCAGTGATTCTTTAGATTAAATACCTCAACGTATTTTAAAAGTCACAGTTTAGAAAGTTATTAAAATTATATTATGAAAATAAAGTTAAAATGGAAAAGATAAAAATAAAACAAAACAATCTCCCACCCACGCGCACACACATGGCACGTACATAACTACCTAAAATTCCAACCAGACTATTTCTTTCTTATTAAATCAATAGTTTGAAAGTGTAACCGTATCCATTTAACGGATATTAAAAATAGATAATTGTGACAATCAAGATTAAAAGTCATTAGATCTAACGATTTATAATAAAGTCAACCGTTGACGGTTAATTTGGCAAGAACCATATATATAATATATATCATTTGCATTTAAAATTTTGTTTTCTTCAGCATATAAAGTTTAAGTGATGTTAAAGCTGACCCAAACATTAAGAAATGGGTCGAATGGGTCATTTTTCATTACATTATGGGTTGATTTGGGTCTTTCAAAACCTAAAAAAAGGGTCGAATGGGTCATAGATATTGTTTTGCTAATTTTTGGAAGGGTCAAATGGGTCATCACAAGGGTTGTAAAAATCAATCTGTTTTAGCAAATGAAAGAGAGATAATGTAGACTGCTTTTCTCCATGGATTTTTGGAAACCGTGCAAAGGTTTTCAATGAAATAACAGATGAATTCTTTTTTATAAAGAAATAATTTGGGATTAATAGGCTAATTAAGGTTTGTGAGGAAAGAGGAGATCTCTGCTAGTTTTATAGTGTGATTGTGAATTTGTGTGTATCGTTTACTTGACCTAAGCCCAATTAAACTTTGGGCTATTTTTTCCCCAAAGATTTATACCTGTTTTATTGGATTTTTAAATCACAAAAACCTTCAATTCTATATTTAATAATAATAATATTAAAAAAATAATAAAAATCGTTTTGATAAAAATAATAAAAATTAGTTAAATTATTTAGGGTTGACCCGACCCGACCCTACATGACCCGTTTGACCCGTGACCCATTTGACCCTTTTCATATTATGACCCTTTTTGACCCTAACCCGTTTAACCCTAACCCGTTTTGACCCATTATTCAACCCGACCCGACCCGTCCATCTTGCCACTCCCACCTAACATTTCACCTAAATCTGTACTATGAGAATGTTCGATATGAGATATTTATTTATTTTTAGAAGTTTAAAGTTATTAAAATATGAGTTAATTACATAAATGGTCCCTGTGTTTGTCGCAAAACAACGGGTCTCGTCCCTGGGTCGAAATTCCTTCGGACCCAGTCCCTGGACCCTATCTTTGGTTGCACGTTTGGTCCCTCCCACTAACAACCGTTAAAAAATCTCGTTAAATACATCACGTGCCTGGCACATGATGGGTAAAAAAGACATTTTGCCTTTATTTTCACCTTCTTCCCCAAATCATCTCCAATCCCCAAATCAAAAACCCTAATTCAAATTCAAGAATGTCCAAGTAAACTATGCTTAATAAAATGTCAGTCAACTTCTCTTAAATCACCAATCCCAAAACATCTCACACCCAATCAAAAATCCAATTTTTTTTCAATTTTGTGATCTCCGCCAATAACCACCATCATGTCTTCCGACAACCATCACCACCACCACCACCAACACCGTCCAAACCGCCTCTCCCTCCCACCCCGCACCACCACCACCACGACAACCACCATCCCAATCACCCCCTCCCGTCATTACCCACCTTTCACCCCAACCCCAACCCCATCCAAACACCGCCGCCGTGCACTAACAGTGTTCCCGATAAACGATGGTGCATCAGGAGGCTGAAGACAGAAAAATGAACGCCGTCGGCGGTGTATATAGTTGCACTAACAGTGCCGGAGGTTATTCGCCGGAAAAATGAACGCCGGCGATGACAGTTAGATGTGATTATGTATTGAATCTAATGCCACGTCAGGCAGGGTTAGCTTCACTTTTAGAAATTGGGAGGTGGTTATGGTGATGCCAATGGAAATTCAGGTTACGGGAATTCAGGATGGAGAGCTGATCCATCACAAGCTACTGGAAACTACGGTGCTCAATGAAATGGTGGAGCTCAAGGTGGATACGGTGGTGGGTATGGAGGTGCACCAGCTAGGCAGGGTTAGCTTCACTTTTAGAAATTAGGTTAAATATTAGGGAAAGGGGATAATATAATTGAGAGTTAATTACACAATTGGTCCCTGTGTTTGTAAAATTACGGTATTACCCATCACGTGCCAGGCATGTGATGTATTTAACGAGATTTTTTAACGGTTGTTAGTGGGAGGGACCAAACGTGCAACCAAAGATAGGGTCCAGGGACTGGGTCCGAAGGAATTTCGACCCAGGGACGAGACCCGTTGTTTTGCGACAAACACAGGGACCATTTATGTAATTAACTCTTAAAATATTATAAAAAAACTTAATAGAAAAAAATATAATAGAAAAAAGAAAAAGACTCGAAAGTTAGAATTTTAGTTATTATTTTAATAAATAAAAAAATCCAAAACTAAAATCTACTTCAAAAACCATCCCGAAAAAATTACATTGCCCTTCAATAATCATTTTCCCGCTTAAAGAATTATGTAATTTTATATTTTTATCAAAAGCTACAACTTTTAGACTTTTTAAATACAAATAAAATTTCCAGATTCTAAATTTTAGTAAAACTTAATTATTCAACTAACAACTTCAATTTTTAATTACAACTTATAATTACAATTTTCAACTATTTTCGTCAAACATACCGTAAATTAATAAAACGATAAGATAAGCAAAAAATCATTACAACCCAAATCAAGCAATTTACTTGTCTAAGTTCTCATATTTTACAAATATTGTAGATGCGAAAAGTGGACAAGTTGGGTTGTTAGGTAGTGTATCAAAATTAGTTCGAATCTTAATGGCTAATTTTTGAGTATATGTAACAACAAATCCATGGATAATGACATGATATATTTATATTTTAAAAAAAGGAATATCACACACACTTACAAACAATTGATAAAAAAAAAAACTTATCTCTTTTGGACATATGTTTCATGTTGTAGGAATTTGTTTGAACGTGCAAGATATTCTCAAATTAAAAAGGAAAAAAATCAAAATTCAACTAGATAAAATTGTATAATAGACACTAAAAGCCAAGATTATCATGACAAATTTACGAAAAATGATTGATCAAAAATGAACATGTTCGTGATAACAAAGTCAAATGTTATGAACTTATTTGTATATTTTATAACGTCAGATGAAAAGAAAGTAAAAACATTTCAGAATTAAATTTAAACTGTTTCAATTCCTTAAACGTCTACAAATGTATTTGATTTTGGATTCGGACATTTCAGTTCCAACTAATGAGATTGGACTAGATGCTCTTTCGCATTTAGGCTACTTATTTGAATACTGAGAACAAAAACAAAAATCACTTCGAAAATCCAAAAAATTGGGAAGAGTTTCTAAAAAAACACTTCAATACTCCTGCACGATTAATTCACGTCCAAACATCAAAATATATATAGAGAGAGTGGTGATCCGTAATTCAAACAAACATGAACAAACAGAACATAAAAAGACTGAAACATATGAAAATATTTAACCGCTCAAAGGATGGGATTGACGAGTGTGTGACACAGTCAATCATCAATCTAGCCTATTCTTGGCGCTTTGACAACATTTTGAGACAAGTCAACAAATACCCTAACTCGACTTGTTCTGTAATCAAAGGTAACCATACTGTCATGAGGAATCACATGAACCGTAGCCTCTGGCATCTCTTCCTTTATCTTCTTTTCTGCATCTTCAGCTTTCATCCCTACGAGTTCTGGCCAGACTGTTTTCACAGCTGCAATGCGTACGATCATCAACAAAATAAATATCTCAATACTTTCAAGCATAGTAATCCCAGTCAAACAATATAGATATGGGTAAGATCTGTTTATCAGCATACTAGTATATTAACTACCAAGTAAATACAAATGAACGTAACACAACTTACTTGGGCGAGGTTGTTGGGGTTCCGTACAGGGCGTGTTTTGTTGGTTATCAGCCATCACAGATTTCACTTCAACGGGAGAACGCAGAGTTGGGTATCTTAACACACTTGACACACAAAGAGAGAAATAAGAATTAGATGTCTTAAGACACTTCGAATGTAATACACTTCTATATATAGGGGAATGATCTATAAATAATGCCAAGAAACATAAACATGTCGGGTGACAACCTCAAGGGGAGTGTAACTCGGGTAAAGCAGAGTCGTAAGGTTTCACATTCTAGAGTTGTTAGTCATTGGTGTTATCATATTTTGTTGTTGGTCATATTCAAGAATATTGTTACAAAAAAATGACAGGTGGAGACATCATAATTGCCGGCCAATTAATAATCTACCGAAAAATGCATATGAGCACAAGAAGGAAAAACAAAGTAAAAGATCAAACCATATAATCTAAGAATTGAATAGGATAAAATAGATAAACATTTAGTTGTATATTTATATACTTTGTTTTTCTTGTGAAACAGAGCAGATCCGCAAGCTTAGTAGATTCCGTAATAAAACAATGAGAACATGAAATAACCCAAACGTAAGCAATACGAACTTTATTCTGAAAGGAGTTACAGAACCCATCAGTACCATTTCATATTGTCGAAAAGTGCAGGGCCCGATATTATGGCCAAACTGCCTATGAAAGTTTCAGTCCAGCTATTAAAAGCAAATTCCTTCTTCTATGGCTCCAAAATGGACTTTTGTTTTTTACTTTTCCATACAAATTGGTTTTTGTTATTTTCGTTTATTAGGAAAATGATGTAAAATTTGTGTATGCTTATTCTCCCATTCTAGGTTTCTAGGCCACCTTGGACGACTTTTTTCATGTAGACAGTCAGACCCCGAATTCTTAAACCAGAATTGTATGAGCATCGCAGGTGAACCTCCGTAGCCACAAGGGGGTTTATTTTAAAATGTGTTTCGAAGAACAAATGGCTAGAAACAGATTTAGTAGACTCTTATCTTAACTTCAATCAGCATACAATTATGTTATAAAAATTTAAGAATCAAGAAAACTCAAACAACCTAGTGTGATTCGAAAATGACCTCTTAATTCTGTAGATGCATGAACAATTTTAGCAAAAAGTAACAAGATAGATGCTTTACCTCAAAGAATAAGAAGATGCAAGCTAATAAACATTTAAAAATGGCAAACACTCATACAATGATAGGTGGGGTAAGAGTATTTTTCAAAACCATTCGTCACCAAAAGTAGTTAATTCCCTCTAAAAAATAAAACATTGAGAGCACGTATTCGTCTTCTTTTTTGCTTTGTTTTCAATTCTTTTGCCGCCCCATTTCTTACCTTAAATCAAATACTCATTTCTAATGCTTCTTAATGCTTATGATCCTTCCATCTTCGATTCCAGGTACTCGTTACAGAAATCGACATTCAAATTTATCCCAAGTTACGGATATAAATCGTCCATTTACATAAACTAATTAATTTTTTAGTCCGTAATTTCTAACGAATATCTATCTTAGGGACGAAATATTTAATTATTTAACGATGATTTTAACAATATAGAATCTAACTGATATTTATTTTAGGAAAAAAAAGAGGAATTAGTTTTTATAATTGGACAATTTATGTAATCTTGTATTAAATTAAATGATTATCAATAAAATTTAACTGATATTTATTTTTATAATAAAATTTAACTGATATTTATTTTAATAGTAAAATTTAACTGATATTTATTTTAGGAACAAAAATTGTCCAATTTATGTAATTGAACAATTTTTGTAAAATTTAACTTATATTTATTTTAGGGAATAGTAGTTGCTAAATTAAACACACATTACCCACTGCCAATATCTCTATGTTGTAACCAACTACAAGTTCCTCCTTTATACTAAGGGCGTGTTTGACGTAAGTAGTTGGAGCCTGAGCTTATGGTCAAGGCTGAAGCTTATATATAAAGATTAAAAAAACATGTTTGGTATAGTAGCTGGAAATGAAGCTTATAAGTGTGAAAAAACATAAAATGACATGTAGAAATATGTTATTTAATTAGTATAAGGGCTATTTATGTAATTTTATCTGACATAAGCTCAAGCCCTTTTCATAAGCTACTTCAAGTACCTTATAGTTTTGGGGCTTATCGAGGCTTATATTTTTAGTAAGCTCCGACAACCAAACAAGACTTATGAATAAAAACATAAGCTCAAGCTTAATAAGCCCCTAAAAGCTTTAACCAAACATACCCTAAGTACCATCACGTAGCATTGTTATTGACTATGAGTTCGTCCAAATCGTCCACAGGTGCCTTCTCTTTATTCCCTAACATAACGTTGTGGTTGTATGTTCCTAGTATTATCTTTATATTTCATCACACCCCATAACTCATTTGATTGGATTAAATTAAAATGTAGGTGGTACAAAGTCAAATATTATGAACTTATTTTTCTTAAAGTCAAAACTTTTATTCTCTATCAAATTTTCGTTTTGCAGAGAACAAAAACGAAAAAATCCCAAAATCTGGGAAGCCACTTCAATAAGAAAAATGTTAAAAAGACCTAAATATATAAACCTAAAACTGGATCTAAAGATTTAATTGAAGGATCAAAAAAACGATTGATTAGGAGAATGAGAGATAATAAGTGAGATTCCATGTAGTTTCTTATGTATTATTTAGGCATATTTTTAGACCTATTTCATAACTCTCCTTCAATAATTATGTGGCATGATGGTTTTATAAAACACCATTAAGTGTTTGCAGTATCTTCTAAATTAAGGCATGAAATGATCCGTTTCATGTTAATGTAAACACGTCGAATTAATACATAAATATCCTGAAAGCATATGTAAATATTTAACCACTCAGAGGATGTGATCACTCTACCCTATTCTTGGCTCACTAACAACATAATCAAACCAGTTAACAAATAACCTAAATCGACTTGTCACGAAATCCATTGTAGCAGCACTGCCATAAGGAATCACATCATCCATAGCCCATGACATCTCTTCCTTTATCTTCTTTTCTGCATATAAAGCTTGCATCCCCACGAGTTCTGACCAGATTGTTCATCAACAATTAAATATCACATTACTTTAAAAGCGTAGTAATCCCAATCAAACAATATTGGTCGGATGGATCAAAATATCATATACTTGTATAATATAAGCATAATATAGAAAATTTGGCCGGAATGGAAAATTCCTCGCCGGAATTAGCGCCGGACGACAACACCGGCGTCAATTTGTTAAAATGGTATAGCCGGCACTAGTAGTGTCGGCTTATGCCTAATCACCCCGCCACGTAGACATCCACCATCTCCTTTGCCTAGTCAGCTGCCGATGTGTCAATAGCCGGCGTTCCCAACGCCGGCTTTTGGTTAAAAAAAAGTGGTTTCTTAAAAGTGGTTTCCTGTATTGGTGGTGGTTTTGTGGTTTAGGTTTTTTTTTGTTTTGAAAATGGTTAAGTGTTAGTGTTTAGGGTTAATTATGTATGTAATTTGATGATTTTTATGAAAATTTTCAAATTGTGTTTTGTTAATATGTTATTGTGAGTTTATAAAAGTTAGATTATTATTTTGGGTTTTTTTCGTGTGTTTTATGCTATGTACAAAATGGAAAAAAAAAAGTCATTTTGGTTAGTTTTTTTGTTTTGAAAATGGTTATGTGTTAGTGTTTAGGGTTAATTATGTATGTAATATGATGATTTTTATAAAAATTTCCAAATTGTGTTTTGCTAATATGTTATTGTTTTAGAGTTTATAAAAGTTAGATTATTATTTATGGTTTTTTTCGTGTGATTTATGCTATGTACAAAATGGCAAAAAATATTTTTTTTTCACAAAAATTAACAACTTAAACTAAGAAATGACCCTCTTAATCCCAATATTTTGAACAACTAAAAATACAAAATGAACATGTTAAGTTACAATACACACTAATGTTGGTTACGTGGGCAAATCCGGCTCCGACTGTTGTGACCTGTTTGTCCACAACCACTACACGTTCGGGGTCTACTTGCACTTCCGCTTGGCTTGTCCATTTCGTTACGAATTCTTCTTTGTTTCTTTCTTCCTCTTTTTGTAATTATCATTCTTGAATCCGCTTCGATGGTCCAGTTCTCTTGTCTGCAGTGTTCCTGGTGCCGTAGGCCCCTAAGTGTTTGGATATACTACTTTCTCCACGTTTTTGTGCTATAGAAGTCGGAAACCATTATTGGAGCAGCTTCATGGTTTCTTCGAGTAGGACCGTTCACGTGTCCATCAACAACCATGCCATGGGAACAAATAAACCTTTGCATTTGCCACTTTCCACAAGTACAAGACTTAGCTGGAAAAGTGACCTCGTATGTGTTCCCCCCACCCATGATTATGGGGTCATTTGTCTGACATTCATAAATACCATCTGAGACATTGTAAGGTGTTACCCTCTGATGAATGGCATATGACTCCCGACCATTGTAGAGTCTCCACATTGCTGTTGAAAGGGGTGAATTACAGTCTCTAGATCTCTCGAAGTTCTGTACAAAGTGTGCTCTGGTAAGTTCGAACGTACCTTCTATACATGCCTTGATAGGCATCATGCGCACCGTGCGTATCACATTGTTGTATGATTCGAAATTATTTGATGTGGTGTTTCCCCAACGTACGTAGCCTTGGCCATGCAACAATGTCCACTTGTCCAACCCAATATCTTTTAGCCACCTCCAAGCATCTCTGTTTATCCCTCTCAATTGAGCAACGGCGAACCTAAACTTTCTCCGCTGCGATGTAGTGCCGATCTGCCAACACCATTTCTTCAACTTCTGGTCTTTAAAGTTCGTCATAAGGTTACTCCTTATGTGTCTTAGACAGAATCGATGATGCCAGTCCTCCATTCCATCCATTGCGTTGATCAAACCTGGATGACGGTCTGAAATCACACACAAGGATCTAACTGAATGAACGGCAACATTATCCCGGAAGTTCTGCAAAAACCATCTCCAACTATCATTTGATTCATTATCAACCATGGCGAAAGCAAGAGGAAGTATATTCTCGTTTGCGTTTTTCGTCACGGCTGTAAGAAGCTTCCCGCGATAGTTTCCTTTCAAATGGGTCCCATCGAAACTATGTAAGGAATACAATACTTGAAGGCTTCAATGGCAGGTCTAAAAGCCCAGAATACATACCTAAAAAGAAAACTGTAATAAGAGCGTGGTCTATTTTGTGATTTGATGAGTTTAATGAAAATTTACAAAATACATACCTACATTTTGCTGGACCGTCCTAGTTTGTATTTTGGGCATGTAACCATCTGACAATGGTACCGGGGTTTCTGTGGACCATTTCTTGAATTTACTTTGGAAGCTCGGCAAAATTGCTCTCCCATGTTCCGTAGAGCCGTTCAATGGCAATTCTACGAGCATTCCAAGCTTTGCAGTAAGACACGTCCACGTCCCAAGTAGACTTGGCTGTGACAATGATGTGTTTTACTTTGTATGCAAGGTCTAGCTTGATTTGGTTAGCAATTTTGGTTGCAATCATGCTTTCCGACAAAGACCGGTTGTTATTTCTAACGACCGATCCAACACAGTTGTGGATAGGGTTCCAAATTACCAGCTTCCATAATACCCTTTTGTTTCTACTTGAACCCCTAGCAGTCCCTTCACATGGATACCGGTGTTCGTCGTTTTGGTAGTCTGGACCCTATGTGAAGCATATTGCTCTCCAAGCATCTGACCTTGTGTCTTTCAAGTACATTTCCCGATTATTCTTTAGCAACCATATCCTGATTGCATATACAAACTGTGCCTTGTTTTTGAAGCACATTCATTGACGTGGTTCTTGGCCTTCACACCAGTAGTCCACCGTTTCGTCATCTTCGTCGAATGGAAGATGATTCCATTCTTCCTCCCCCACAAAACCAACGTTTGATTCCAAGACCCTTTCATCATCTTCACGATGAGGTACGAGCTCATCATGACGTCCTTCATCCTCTGAAGCGTTTCCAAGAATGGCATAGTCTTCTGCTGTATATTCCTCGACCGTTTCGTTATCTTCATCAGAATAGTCGTTTTCAGCAAAAGCATCTTCGCCTTCGTGGTGTGTGTGTGTGTGTGGGGGGGGGGGGGGGGGGGGGGGGGGCTTGGTGTTCACCATCATACGAGTTCCGATCATCTTCGTGATACTGTTCCCCATACCTTGATGGGAACTCGTGTTGTTCATCATAAGTAGATGGTTGAAATTGATCGGTATAGGATGATGGAAACCCATCTTGAGACTGATGAGGATGTTGTAATTGTATGTTCCTCATCTGGCCTGTAAAGGAAAATTGTGTTTGTTGAAGCACTGGGATAAATTGTGCTTGTATTTGTGGTTGATATTGAGGGTTGGTGGAATTCAAAAAATAGATTGTTCCAAATGTTTCATCTTCTAGCATTTCGCTCTGAACAACATGCTATCCGTAGGTGTACCACCTGATTAGTTTAAGGTTAAAGAATTCACTGGATAAACCAAATTTGTTGTACGCCGTCTCTTTGAATCTTGCAAGACTGACCCTTCTGAGAAGAGGAAAAACAATACGACTGGACGATTCATCGCCAGTTAAGAAACCGTTTTCAAATGAAAGTTCATTTCCAGAAACTAGATTTCCAGAAACTAGATGAACAAGGATTCATCGCCAGTTCATTTCACGTTCAGTACCTTATGTCATAATATCTGACAAAAAATCCAGAGATTGAATTTGGTCCAGTGAAAATGCCACGTAGGTTTGAGATATGGATAAAAGCCGGTGTTGCCAAATCCGGCTTATCAAAGGCTTTTATTAAAGGTCTGTATGATGTGAACAATACACCGTTTCACGTACAGTACCTTATGTCATAATATCTGACAAAAAATCTAGAGATTGAATTTGGTCCAGTGAAAATGCCACGTAGGTTTGAGATATGGATAAAAGCCGGTGTTGCCAAATCCGGCTTATTAAAGGCTTTTATTAAAGGTCTATATGATGTGAACACTACACTGTTTCACGTACAGTACCTTATGTCATAATATCTGGTTTGAGATATGGATAAAAGCCGGTGTTGGCAAATCCGATTTATTACAAAATAAAGACTTTAATTCAAATAAATAATCCGATGTGGAAATTGAGGTCTTATTTCAAATTCCTAAACCACGTCATAATCCTCATCTTTCAATTATTGATTTATAGTTTAAATTTTTGCAACATTTGAAATACGTACATGGGATGTATGTAGGTAGCCAATAAATGAAAAAAGTAATGACATAACGACATTTGAATTAAAATAACTGGAAGAAGCCATGGGTATGGGATTAAACTTGGTCCAGTCAAAATGCCACGTAGGTTTCAGATATGGATAAAAGCCGGTGTTGGCAAATCCGGCTTATTACAAAATAAATGACTGACAAGTCTAGTGACTTGTTGAGTGGAATAAATGCCTTCAACGACTTTATTGAAGGTTTCTGTATGATGTGAAAAGTCCATTTCACGTACAGTACCTTATCAGAAAATATCTGACAAAAAATCTAGGGATTAAATTTGGTCCAGTGAAAATGCCACGTAGGTTTCAGATATGAATAAAATCCGGTGTTGGCAAATCCGGCTTATTACAAAATAAATGACTGACAATTCTAGTGACTTGTTCAGTGGAATAAATGCCTTCAACGTCTTTATTAAAGGTTTATGTATGATGTGATCAAAAGTCCATTTCACGTACAATACCTTATCTGAAATTATCTGACAAAAAATCTAGGGATTAAACTTGGTCCAGTAAAAATGCCACGTAGGTTTCAGATATGGATAAAAGTCGGTGTTGGCAAATCCGGCTTATTACAAAATAAATGACTAACAAGTCTAGTGACTTGTTCAGTGGAATAAATGCCTTCAACTTCTTTATTAAAGGTTTTTGTATGATTTGATCAAAAGTCCATTTCACGTACAGTACCTTATCTTAAAATATCTGAAAAAAAATCTAGGGATTAAACTTGGTCCAGTGAAAATGCCACGTAGGTTTCAGATATGGATAAAAGCCGGTGTTGCCAAATCCGGCTTATTACAAAATAAATGACTGACAAGTCTAGTGACTTGTTCAGTGGAATAAATGCCTTCAACGTCTTTATTAAAGGTTTCTGTATGATTTGATCAAAAGTCCATTTCCCGTACAGTACCTTATCTGAAATTATCTGACAAAAAATCTAGGAATTAAACTTGGTCCAGTGAAAATGCCACGTAGGTTTCAGATATGGATAAAAGCCGGTGTTGCCAAATCCGGCTTATTACAGGCTTTATTAAAAAATTATTGATATCAATTTATCATAAGTATTAAGTTACTGTAACACTATCGACTTACACTATCACCTTATTATATTTCTCTAGCAACTCCTGCATCAAACTCAATCTCATACCCATGGCTTCTTCCAGTAATTCATATTCAAATGCCCCCAATATCCTAGACACCGTTTTCAAACATATAGAAGAAGATAAAAAGCGTCTGGAAAAATTAAAATCCCTTATCAAAAGTTTCCAGAAAGCTGACAATGAAAAAACCCAACTCAAATCACTTCAAGATAACCCCCACCTATCATTTTTAGAACAAGATTATCTCAACCTCCTTCGTCTCCAGTGCGTGAAACACTGGGAAAATACGTCCAAATGTACCGAGCTGATCATTCGGATTGATCTTCAAGTAGAAGAGAAAAATGACTTTATATAGAGAAATTGCAACGTAAACGAAGATGTAGATGTGGTCAACATCTTCGAAAACACCTCACAAGCTATCATACCAGCTGAAAGTGCTGAGGAGTTTTTCTTTGAAGGAGACAGAGGAAAGAATGAAGACGACCAATATTGAAAAATTGATTTTTTACCAGAAGATGTAGAATGTTCTAGAATGTTTTGGGGCGTTCTGTTAGGATTTACGTAAGAAAATGCATTTTGGGAAACTGTAAGTTTGTATTTTACATTTTTTTTTTACATAACTTTAACTTTTTCCGGTTATTTTCAGCATGTCGATGCATGGATAAGGCAATCACAACTGGTTCATAGACATTTAATAGAGAAGGAAGCAGTTCGCACAAGAACCAGGTATGCAGTTGTGCCTATATCGTTTCATGAAGATTTTTACAATCATCAAAATTGGAGCAAAAAATTTGATCTAGCGCATGGTTATATAAAACCATATATACGCTGGAATAAAGTTGATTCGGTCCTTATTCCAATTTGTTGTCCCAATAGTCATTGGTTTCTTATTCAGTATAAACTTGCTGACAATGAGTTGACCATTTATGACCGTGATAAATCTGCTACTCCAGAAGCTGATAAACAAAACGTACTTTCATTTTACAAGAAAGACATACTATGGTTTTATAACTCTTACAGACATACCAGAGCAACAGCCGAACCAGTACCTCCTCCTGGGTACGAGCCATTTATTTATTCGTTTAATGTTAGTCAATATCCGGGAAATAAGGAGAACTCTGCTTTGTTTGTATGTATGTTTATTTACTACCTGGTCACTGGTGAAGCCTTAAATGTAGTTACAGCCGATGTATCTGATGAACAACTACTGAATTTCAGAGGAAGGATGGCTACTGTACTATACGCTAAACGTAAAATGTAGGGTGATGTTATATTTTATTTTTAATATGTTATGTTTTTTATATTTAAAAATATGTAATGTTTTTATGTAATCACATTATGTAATGTTTTTAATCTATGTTTTTATGTAATGTTTTTAATCTATGTTTTTATTAATATGTTTTTATGTAATTTTTTTAATATTTTTAAAATGTTTTATAGTTTTACAACTCTACAAGACATATTTTTTTTTTTGTTTTCGATGTTTTTTTTTTTAAGTTTTTGTATTTTTTAAATATCTAATTTTTTTTAATGTTTTTATAACTCTATAAGACATATTTTTTTTATATGTTATGAATTGAAACAAACAAATATTAAAACACGAAACAAAACTTTAAACACAAACATAACTTTTTATTAATTAAAAACATCAAACATATAGAAATACACCAAGACATCTAACGACGGGGAGGTTGTTGAATAAGATGACTGCCGGTTCCACAATAGCTTGGGTGTGGGATCCTGTTTGATCTTCTGGGTTGGTCTTGCCCAGCTTCTTCGTTCTGTGCGTCGGGTTGCTGGTCTAGCCCAAAATCCCCAAAACTTTGAATCTGAACCGGGCTACTATCAACATAGTTAGACCGGTGTGCAACCATGTCAGTATCAGGGTCCCTCTAGAAATCTGGTTGTCCCCAATTACTATTCTCCCCAGGAATATTGGGTGACAACGAAAGCCAAGTAGGGTCAGGGGTAGGGGTAGGGGTAGGTCCAGGGGTAGGGTTAGCAAAAAGTTAAGTGATCAGGTCTAGCTGGGTACCACTACCTCCAGCCTGAAACTGCTGATATTGGGAACCACTTCCACCAGACTGATATTGGGAACCACTCCCACCAGGCTGCCCGTACTGGGGAGCAGGCCAATCACCCTGAAACTGACCTCCATACTGGGGTTGAGACCCATTGTAGCCTTGAGGAGTTGGAGGACGTGGATAATACGCAGGTGGGGGAAATGCAAATTGTTGCGATCTGTAATTCATCCGGTCCGGATTATGTCCATATCCCATAACATCAGTAGGGATTTGAACAAAATCCTGCCACATGGCGTTGTTACCCACTCCACCATCGATGTTCCGTTGAGCACGATCGTGAATTTCCCTCAATGCCTCGTTTTGCAAAATAAATTTAATAATTATTATTTTAATATACAAATATATATATCGTATAAATACATATAAATATTTGAATATATTATAAAAATTTAAATTTAATATTTAATATAAAATAAATACGCAGAACATATTACCTGAGTTTGTTGGACCCCAACCCAATCTGGATACATGTTAGGAGGGTTATGTGCAGCTGAAGACGTGATAACTAAGATAGTGCGATCATAAAACCACTGCATATAGCCCGGTAGAACACCGCCTCCCGCTGGTCCAGGAAAATGATAGACACTGTTATGTCTACCATTCCAACACCCTACCTTAGTATGCTTCTTCTATACCCAGTTTGTACCTCGTCCGCCCGTAAGCTTACCTTCGTGTATTTTCTTGTGCTCTCTAACTGAATATATGTACAAATTTTCAGGAACCCCTTGCGCCTATGCAAACTACCTGCATACTCGGTTCGGTACATGAGGTTCCGCAACAGCCCAACAAACAAACCATCCAACATATTCCCATAACTCACTGTCTCGAGTGCAATCATCCAGAAGTTGCCCCAGTACAACAGTATAAGGACACCATATAAATTGGCCCTCTTCCAAGGTGGTGAAAGCGGCACGGTATGTAACCAACACATGAGCCAGCGTGGTTGTGTGACTAAGGCTACAAAACTGCCGACTCCACCTAATATACAAAATAATACTCGTAAAAATTTAATTCTAATATTCGTAATCTAAATTAATCAAAATAATAAAAATAACTATAAATATTACCTGCTACCACGACAGTGTGGGTAAGAAATAGGTGCACCGCCCTTAATAAAATACGGGGCGCAATCAGTGTTATTCTCACCGAGGCCCAAAGATGGAGCAAAATTAACGGGCCCTGAATACCTTTAACGTCCTTTTTCTCCGCAGAAATACACAGTTGTCGATACAAAAAAGCCAATACTGCGGTGCCCCAACTTAGTCTACCAGCTTCAGATAGGTTGTCCAAGTTTTTAAGATAATTAAGCGAAACATCATATGACCGTGAATCGCTGAACAGGTGCCCACCCAAAAGAGCTAAAATAAAAACTCTAGGTCTTTGCTGGTAGCTCAAATCATTCCTCCGACAGGGTGTTTAAATTTCCTCTACTAGAGTACGTATTTTTACTCTACCACTAACAACTTCACCCTCCTCTGGGTAAAACCCAAGAAAGTCCCTACAATCACTCGGCCATTGTTCCTCGTCTTTACACTCCCATAATCCAGAAACCACATCTCCGTTTACAGACAAAGCCCACAAAACTTGTACGTCCTGCAAAGTAACAGTGGCTTCACCGACTGGAAAATGGAATGTGTGCGTCTCGGGACGCCACCTTTCAACCAAAGCCGTAATAAGAGCGTGGTCTAATTTATGATAACCGGTGCGTAATACACCGTCAAACCCAGCACTTATATCGATGTGGTCCCAAAGTCCGGCATCAGAACGTCTCGCTTTTATTTGTGCGGTAGCATCTTGCGTACCGTTAAATAAACGTGCAGAAGGATGGTGCTCACCATCTTGTAAAAACAACAAACTTTTGTTTCGCGGGGTTGAGGTTGCTCCAAATTGTGCCATTTTAACTAGCCGAAATATGTGTGTTTTTGTGTTTTGTGGAAAATCGGGGAGAAAACTTGCCGGAATATGTGTGTATTTGTGTTTGTATGTGCGTGTGATAGTGTTTGTGTGTGTAAAATGGTGGAAACCGGTTGGAATTTAAGGCTTTCAAAAGCCGGACTTGCTACCGCCGGTTTATGACGTGGCGTGTTCTCATTGGACAACGGAAAAAGCAAGGTCAAACACACATGACTCGCTGCAGGAAAAAGCTATAAACCGGCCTTCCCAATGCCGGTTTATGGCTTAGTGGATATCCGACATGGAAAGAAACAATCTGATTGGGCAACATATAAGGTGGAAATCTGAGGTAGCGTCCGAGGTGGCATAAGCCGGCGTTGGGAACGCCGGCTATACCATGTTTATAAATTTTTTCCGGTGATGTCTTCCGGCACTAAATCCGGCGGGCTTATGTCCATTCCGGCCAAAAACTCCATAATATAAATGAATGTAACTCAACTTACATGGGAGATCTTGTTGGAGTTCCATACAGAGCATGTTTAGCGGGTAATCTTCGGCCATCACAAATTTCACTTTAACACACTTTGGGAGAAAGAAGAGTCAGATATCTATAGACACTTGTATAGAAAAAGAGAGAAATAAGAATTAGATCTCTTAAAACACTTCAAATGTAACACACTTTTATATATAAGGGAAGGGACACTCTATAAGATGCATATGCATTCGTGAGATCAAACAACATAACAAAACATACTTTTCAGCAACCCATAGTTCAAGCTGAATTTGACACAAAACATCCAAATCATACAATTGAATAGCCATCCAAACTCTAAACAAACACTTCAAGTTTTTCTTTTTAAACTCTTCATATCCTAACATCTTTACATTTAATGTAAGGAGTGGAATGTCCACATACGTCATGCTAATCTGTTGAATTTCAGACAAGTCGATTATCATTTTAATACATCCCTACGATTAGTGGGGATCATCCACTAATTTTGAATTAACATCTTTCTAAGGTTTGATTTACGTCATCACCCTTCTTAGTTCTTACAAATGAACAGTGTCTCGCCGGTACCATTTCTACCATCAAACATCAATTTTCAAATCACCTCAAGATACGCTTTCTAACTATGCCCTATACATACATTATCCATACGACTAAGTACACGGCATTTTTTGATACGTCTTTACTTCTCATCATGCTAGGTTACAGGCATAAGTAGCTAAGGACCCTTCATATTTGATTACATTTCGCACTACTGACCAAAGAAATCATTAATAATCATATATTCCACGACCCATTGGTACTTCTCCATCAATTTTTTCATATATATTTATTATATAAATTTTATTATACGCTTCAATCTATGTTTTGCTCATGTCAACGTATTTAAGGAGCTGCAACACCCAAACGTTTCTATACGATAATTCGAAGTAATCATATTACCAATCAGCATGTGTATGAATGCACTAGAGGTCAAATGGGGTGGGCAAAATGGGTAGAAGGGGTAGACCTCAAACCGTTAACAATGATGCGTAGCTTCTGTTATTAAAGTTCTTCTTCTTGAGTCGTTTGTATGCTTCAAAAGATGGATACATGTAGCTTCCTCTTTTGGTATGTGTAGGTCCCAATATTCTGATCAACAAGGTTAATCCAATTGATTAAGAGGCGGAAACTCGTTAATCAATTTTATATGCAATAAGAATAATCGACGGTAAAGAATAAGAACACAAAACCGAATATAGAACTCTAAATACTTGTATATTAATCGAATCACTCAATTACAATAAACATTATTCCAAGAATTCTCTCCAAAAAGCTAACCCTAAACCAGAACTTGTTATCTCTTTATATAGAGAAACAAATTCGTCTACTAATGGGTTCTGCGGGCCTCACGAACATGCAAGTTCGTAAGTGACTCAAACAGACTCTAAGCCCACGAACATACATGTTCGTAGGAATACAAAATCCTACTACAAACTAAGTAATAACGAATACATAAGAACAAAAGTAATAGAACAACAAGTCATCAAATATATGCATCAACAAACTCCCCCTTGACTGTTGCCTCTATACTCCGTGCAAAATATCACTATCCGTATTTACCCCAAGATTTATGCAACCGGTGACTATCCTTTGGTAATCTCTGCCAATATCTGCCCAACCGTCAATCGCATAAATCCTGTTCTTGTATCTACCGCCCACATGTATAGATCCTGAAGAATATCACGTCCGAAATTCTTCAACGAGATCTTTGTCGTACTTGCGATTGGTGGATATATCGTTCTGGTTGTAGGCTTCCCGGTCCTTTGATTGATTTTCTTTCTATTGATCATGAACTTTCCTTTGACCGGCGTAAGCTCCTCAAACTTTCCTAAACCACCTTCTCGTCGAATGATTCCTTCTAACCAGCTCGCCCAAGGTTCATTTCCCTTATTAATAAGTCGAATCTTTGATAAATCCTTAAGTTCTGACTTAGGAAATGAGTTGAACTTGCTCCTCTCTCTGGTGACATACTGCACACCGTCAAACCTTTTAATAATAAAAACATTTAGCTCACTTTCAAACATCCAACTAATAATGCCCTGTCTCGGTTGGAGATCTGAAAATTTGGTATAATACTTCTGCACAACCTTTTCTTGCGTTTCTTGTTCAACTTGACGAAACCATCCTTGGCGCTCCTGGAGACTCGGTCATCTACTACTTTCTGCTTGTTCTCTGCGTCTCTTACAACCTCAATATTCACCACCTTTTCAACCCCGTCGTGAACAGTATATCCTTCAAACGGATTTGTAATAAACACCATATCATCCCCGTCATCATTGTCATCATTTTCCCGATCGTCAACCTCTCAAATATCTTCATCGTGTGTAGCATAAAACTAATCATTAGCATCTTGCTGTTGTTGCTATTGTTCATGATTTCTGCTCTCTGACTCCCCTGTCCTGATGTCCCAGTTTTACCAGCTTGATAAATCACCATAGCTTGAGAAGTGGTGCCAAGCGACTCTCTTTCTTTCTCGTATCTTGATCGTCCTTCCATCTAATCCTCAGAGTATTATCCCTACAAGTATCCTCCCCCTGAGCGGTTGGTAGCTTCGAAAGCTCCCGAACCTGAGCTTCGAGGTCGGAAATCCTTTGGGATTTTTCGGCATCTGATTTCTTCAATTCTGCAATCTCGGAGAAAAGATGCAAAACAAGAGAATGTAATTCATTAAGGTTAGGAACATTAGGAGGATCAGCGGCAACATCAGGACTAACATGCTCAGTAGTTTGGCGCTTGCGCGACCGATTAAGAAAAGTCGTTGAAGAAGATTCAGAGTCATCCGCATCAGGCAACAGACGTTTGCTTGTGCTCGGCCCAACAGCAGTAAATGGTTTATATTGGGAAGTAACAACATGAAGATCCTAAATGTCAAAATCAACTTCCCCGGTCTGAGCCGCGATTTCCTCCGTTCGTTCAAAATCAGCATCAACACCAGCATCAACAGTCACCGAGACAACCAAATTTCAGTGTGCTGACTCCCCGGTGGAGTTCCAGCGGGCTGCGCATGGTGTACCTCCATATGTGAACTCCCCGGTGGAGTGCCAACATATTGCTCTATCTGTATCAACATATCATCATCAACATCGTGAGCAGGAGCAGTTGGGGAAGTAGGGACCTCTGGAAGAACTGGAGTATCAGCAACACAAGTCTCAATATCCTCCAGATCGTCCTGCTGATGAAGGAGATTAGCAACCACAGTAGTAACCACAGCTGGATCAACCTCGGGATGAGTGTCAGCGTACTGAAAGACATCCGCAGCGAGAGCCAAGGGATCATTAGCCGGTGCTTCACCTTGAAAAGTGGAGGCGTCACCTTGTAGAACGGGTGGAACAGGAGGAGGGGGAACTATCCCCTCTGGTACATATCCCTCCATGCTATCAGCACGTTCCTCATAAACATAGTTCGGATCAAGAATAACGCCAAATAGAGGTGTCTCCTGAGGTTGAGCCTCACCCGCAGTGTGAGGGTGATGCTTGAGACAGGACTGAAAGATCTTACGACAACTCCTACTCGAACCCGAAGACCCTCGGTAGGAAGATCCGACATGAAGTGAGGAAGAATAATCATGAAAAATCTGGGATACAACAAAAGACTCTATGGATGCTGCATTTCTGTCGTGAATTGCTCAAACATATATTTGGCAAACAGATAAGGACGGTTAAGAGCCAGAGTCACGAGCATCTACACAAGCTGATTATCCAACGTATCGTGCCCAGTCTTAGTAGGTTTGAAAACTGAGACGATGACGTGGAACAAATAACGCCATTGACCATAGAATTTCCCTTTAGCCTATTGTAAAGACGGGGTCAAACCAAGATATCCCATTCGCCGGAGGGTATTCCCAAGAAACTAGGGACCGAGATTTTTAAACCCCTCGTTCTTGAGCGACAGTACCAAGATTAAAGATCGAGCGCAGGAGACCGATGGTAATAACAACTTCCCGACCATTAATTGTTGCACTCAGACCATTGCGATGTTTACCGGTCTGAGGGTGAATGAGATCGACATGCTGCAACGTATCATAAAATGGTAGTACCCAAGGAATAATAACCGACAAGTCTTCCTGAAGAAGAAAAGAAAGCCGTGATGCCTGGAGAAAATTTAGCACAGGGCGAAAAGGTATTGCTGCTTGATAGTCAGTAGCTAGATTAACTGTCTGATTTTGCCTTTTATCGAAAGTTCGTTGAGCCATCATTAGTCTGTTAAAATTGCAAAAGAAAAAACAATTAGAATAATTTTGACGAACATTCATGTTTGAAGAACATGCATGTTCGTCGAACATAAATGATCGTTTAAGACAGACTAACAACACCATTGTTCGCCGAACAAGAAAAAAAGATTGCATAACGTGACGAACATAATAGTTTGTCATTAAGGTTCGGCGTACAAAGTTGGTAAAAGCTTTTGGCAAACAATCAGGATCTCATGCTCGCCAGAGTATGTTCGTCCCAACAATGAGTAGATATATCTGAGGCAGGGGCGAACATGCATGTTCGCCAGGGATGTTCGTTTGCTTCTTACTTGAAGACTAAAGGCTTAAGTTCGCGGAACATAAAAGGATTCATGTTCGTCGAAGGAAGAAGGACAATTGTGCTAATGTTCAACGGACATGAAAAAATTTTTGTTCGTCGAAGGACAAAGTAATCTAAGGAAAATTGTGCTAATGTGCGGCAAACATGAAAAAAAATTTATGTTCGTCGAAGCCTAAAGATTTCTCTAGAAGGCAAGTTTTCAAGAGCCGAACAAACATGAATATTCGGAAAACATGCCGGCCACAATTCAAAGATTCCGGCCAGAAATGCCGGCCAATTTTTGAAGATTCCGGTGAACATCAAAGAAATCTGGGCGAACTTAAGAGTGTTTTCTGGGCGAACATCAAAGATGCATGACGAACATAAAAAATTCTTGACGAACATCAAAAATACTTGACGAACATCAAAAATCCTTGACGAACATAAAAAATCTGGGCAATCCTATGAACATTCTAAAGACTCTGGGCAGTTTATGACGAACATCAAGAAGAAAAACTTACTTGTTTGAAGATTTGACTTGAAGATTCGAAGAGTGTTCGTCGAGCAGCAGTAAAAAGTGAGAGAATTAACAGAGATTTTCTTGTGTGAAAAAGTGAAAAGTGAGAATCTATGAAGATTTTTAACATTATATAGCCCACGAACATGGGTCGTGGAAATGGGCCGAAGATTTGGGCTTCGTGGGCCGAAGATTTGGACTTTCAGTGAACTTAAACGAATAACCGACTTAAAAAGAAAGAAAAAGAAATACTAAACTTAAAATAAACAATAAAATAAAAGAAATTTAAAAAATTTAATAATTTTTTTTTTTTTTTTAACTAACTGTAGTGTACATTTGACGGTAGTATACAGGATGAAATTTGATGATTCGATCAGAGTGCTTATCGGAACGGTTTTAATAAACAGATTAAAAGGAACTAAATACATTATTAAGTTTAAATCCATGTTTGTGTGTTTGTCCAATTTAACCATTCAGTCTCAAGCCATAAAGTACTGTTTTAAATGTAGGTAAGCAGTCTTAAATTTAGGCTAAAAAAGCACCCTTAAATAACATACATTCGACAAGAAACTGGATGCACGCAAGGTATTTGTGAAGTATTTTAAGTTAAGAGTGGTATGGAGTGGTTACCAACCTAGACAAGAGCAGCATATGAAACTAGCGAAGGGATAGCTCGTATTAAATTTGAAAACGATTTTTGAATTGATTGGTTTAAATT
Organism: Senecio squalidus; assembly: GCA_910822075.1. NCBI lineage: Eukaryota > Viridiplantae > Streptophyta > Magnoliopsida > Asterales > Asteraceae > Senecio > Senecio squalidus. The sequence continues at coordinate 16,937,607 of CAJVGC010000508.1, read as the reverse complement.
GTGCAAGTCTATGACTGAACTTCTATGAAGTTTTTACAAGATTTAAGAATTCTGCGACTTTCTATGAAACACTATAGCAAGCTTTCTACCAGCTGATCCCAAACCAATTAAGGCCTTAGGTGTCTAGGTGAACAAGGGCACCCAAAAGGTATACTGATTCAGATTTCAAAGGCCGCTTATGTGAATTCAAAAACTTATTAACACACCAATAAAAGTTAGTATTTAATAAGAGCGTTTCCCATCTGTAAGCGTAACATATGACTCGTAACAAAAATCTAATCTCAACCTTTATTGAAACAAACAAAGTCAAGTCGTTTAATGTAGGAAATAAAGGTTTTAAGGACATGCAAACCATACTACTGAATACAACATTGAAAAGAAAGGCCACAAGACACTGGAATTTAAGCGAAACATATATTCGGACTTTATTAATTTGCCTTAAGCGTTAAAATTTCATAAACCTGATTTCAGACTTATAGTCATAAGTAAAAAGTTTCTTCATGTCAGATCGTTTGTTTCATCAGATTTTTTTTTTTTTTTTTTTTTTTTTTTTTTTTTTTTTTTTTTTTTTTTTTTTTACGAATAAATTAACCAAACTAAACTAAAACTACTAAAAGAAAATTCGTCGGTTATTCCAAGTTACGCAACCCTATGCGTTGAACGAGACTCAAAACGATATTTGTCAAAAGCTTTAGTGAAAAGATCGGCTAAGTTATATTCAGAGGAAACGCGAACTATGTCTATTAGTTTCTGTTGGTTTATAGTGTGGTACTATTGGTGAAGAGGGTTAATACTGGTCACTGAGTAAGTTACTACTTGTAAGTATTACTACTGGTCATCAGTCAGTCAAGTTACTACTGGTCTACACTATTACTACTGCTGCTGCATGGAGTGCATGGGAGTTTCTACTGGTTGTTACTACTGTTTAGTTGATAATGTTTGTGACAACCGTCTAAATTTTAGGTGATTCTCAGTTACTATATCGGTTCGAATCTCTAGCTGCTCTCGTTATTGTGTTCATATTGTTCTAGTTCGTACTTGTTGAGTCTTTATTTTGTCGGAACCAAAGTCGGAATCAACTTATAAGTAATAACACCAAATAAACTATACAAGAACTTGACTAAGTTCATAACGGAAACTAATAAGATTCTGGTCCTTAACTAACTATAACGGAAAACTTAAAACGTCACCGTGCTGGAAAAACCTTCCAGCCGACGGCTAAAGGCTGTCAGCCAGCGGCTGAAGCCCAGCCGGCGACTGGATATGGTCAGCCGGCGGCTGAAAGCCGCTGACTGTGCCTTGGTGACTCATTTTTGCATGTATTTCGATTGGACCAAAACAATTAACGGGATTGGACCAAAAGACTGACTTTGGGGAGTCCCTAGGTCAGTCATTATCACCCATACACTCCCCTTAAACACTCTTTACTTCACTTTTCAAATCTCAAACACACACAAACCTCTCTCTCTAAACTTTGCTCTCAAATCTCTCTCTAGCAAAACAGAAACATAACATCATTTCACAGCAAATAAACACAAATCCCTCCATTAACATCATTCACAAAATCGTCCTAAGCAAAAGGGTAACAAAGGGAAGCTTTAAAACCGGGTTTTGGAAGAAGATTCACACACTTTTGAAGCTAGATACACATCCAACCGTCACCTACAGTTTTCCTTCGGTAAAACCCTTTCATTTTACTCTTTTTACTTAAATATTTGATTGCATGTAAGATCTATAAACTGAAAAAGGGTTTTTATAAAAATCTAAAACGTTTTCTTGTGTAAAAACTAGTTTTTGCAATAGATCTACATTTTTAACACATAAACCCGAAAGAAACTGTAACTTTTGCTTAAAAATACATATATTTGATAAATAACAGTTTGCATGTTCGAATCTAACACTAAAACGGACTAAAAACCGAAAAATAACGAAATCTAGAAACTGGCCCAAGGCCTCTGGCCTGCGGCTGAAGGCACTCAGCCGGCGGCTAAGGTCCAGCCGGCGGCTGAGTGTCTCCAGCCGCTGTCTGGATCCTGCTGTTCATAAAAATTGTCGTTTTGAGAACTTTAAACGTAAAAATAAGCTCAAGTAACTTTATTACAGATTATGTATTCTGGGAACTCACTGATTTTGTGAATAAAATAGTTTGAATGAGTTTGAGAACCTAAAACATGTGTATTATTGTTTGTAGATGTTAAATTGTTCGTTTAAAGCGGGAAAGTGTTTTGAGATTGGACTTAATTTTTATAGCGCGGAAGCGCTGCCCAAATTTCACCGTAAAATATATTCCAAATTCAGTAACTTAATATTTTTGGGATTTATACCCTTTGACCTTGGACATTGACACTTTTTGGACTTAATTGGACTAATCGGACCCTAAATCGTCCACGAACATGTTTAATCGTATAACCTTTCCGTAATACTCTTTTGGGACATAATCTAAAGTATAAGAAATTGGGATTTAAAATGTTAAATTGGAACTTAACATAACTTAAATTATACTAATAAAACTTATACAACATTCCGGTGTTTTAGGTTATCTTTGATTCCCGAAGTGTTCCGCTCCATCCGTGCTTGTTCTTATCTTTTCTTCGCAAACCGTGAGTTACAACCCCACTTTGTTTTATCTTTTATGCTTTTAAACATTTATTTGGGGGAAACATAAGATTGTATGCTATGTAACTTTCGAAACTAGTTGCGATTCGTGGAAACTTTTGAAACTATGAAACTTTATTGACACTTTGGAAACTTGTGTGAAACTTGAAACTTATTGAAACATTTTGGAACGTTTGAAACTTTGGAAACTTTGGAAACTTGGAAACTTGTGAAACTATTATGCGTATATGTGTTGATGCTCCTTAATTGGTTAACTAAATTTAGGATACTTGTTAGAGAAACCAATCCTTGATGAAAATATAAACCCGTAAGTGCTTACTACTATTTTTAGAAACAGAACTCAGTTGCCCCGTTTTTGGCTCGAAAACTTTACACACTATTAGCAATAGCCGTTAGTATTATGGGTATCGATACTTAGGAGAGGTCACTCCTTGCTCAGGGTTAGCGACCCAAGTACATATTACTAAGATTCAGTTGGAAACTCAATGAAACATTTTGGGGCTAGATCCTGACCAGACAATCGGTTTAGTGTAAACTTACTATTTATATTATGCCAAGTGATTGATACGAGTTACTAATTTAGTTAAGCACATATTACCTAGGCATATACCTTTATTTTTAGCAATGGATTCCGCTTCAACTTTTATTATACGAGTTCTATTTTACTTATGTGTGTACGAAACTCCCTTATATATACTCATGTATGATCTTGCGTCGTTCCGTTCCTTTTTATTCACGACGTTTATACATTTCTATTTTTGGAAACTTTTATCGAGAAACTCAAACTGTAACTCACTCACTACGTTATGTAGTTGACACTTTATCTTATGTGTTCAGGAAATTAGTGTAAGTGTCGAGATGCATGGCAAGGAAGGGTCGATTTGGTCACGTGAGGCGAACCTTGGGAAAGACCTTGTTATTTTGGGAATTTATTTTGAAACATGTATTCTGTACTTTATGAACTATTGAACTGCTTGGTTGCTTTTGAACTATGACCTGTTTTTATTTAAAAATGAAATGACTTGAATCGTTTAAATTTGCTTATAACCGTGTAATGATATTCCAGCTCTCACATTCCGTGTTTCCGCTATAGCGGGGTGTGGCAGACTTGGTATCAGAGCACAGGTTATAGTGAAAACGGTTTTAAAAATTTTCAAAAAGTTTTCGAAACCAAACTATAACCAAGGCTTTTCGGAAAATCATTATGGGTTCAAAACGTTAGGGAATTAATTTCCCGATTGCATGATTGTTTTTAACTACGCATGGCCTGATCACCCACGCCTAGTTCAAAATTACTTATGCAAGGACGAAACGTAATTACTAATGTTAAACGGTTTTGAGTCGAAAAATTCCCGGTCTTATTATTCCCAACCTCACGTGATTGACCCTTACCTGATTTTTCCTTACATATTTATAGTTAACATTATCTTGTTCCTGTACTTACGAAACTCTTTACGTCGCAGATCCGTCATGTCTCAATCATCCCGTTCACGATCCCCCTCGCGATCCCAGTCCCGGTCACAACAGAGAGCCGCGTCATCTCACGAGCCATCCGAGGGCCACACCGCCTCGGAAAGCGTCCGTCACCAGACTACCGACCCCACGGAGGATACCTCCATGGCTGTGTCAAGCAGCATCGGGTCTAGCCCGAGGTCGGTGTTACCACCACCTCCACCGGCCCCCGTTGCCGCACCTCCACAGCGTCGTGGACCTCGTGTCGTTATGACGACACGTAAGCAGGTAATCCTTCCGGGTCGACTACCCGACAGGATGGCGGCGCAGCAGGACGGCCCGTCTAGGCCTGCACCACCCCATCTTCCATTCGGGCACCCACCTCCTGAGGCTCCACGCACCTCGATGATGGATCATTACTCGTGGGAGCGACAGCTCGAGCGAGAAGAGATGCAGCGGGCCCGAGACGCTGAAGCAGCTAGGCAAAGGATGCCGCCTACCCCACAGCTTCCCCCTCCTGCCGCTTTCCTGCACCTCCACCGCGAGGTAAGGGGACTTTCAGAGGAAGCCCAGCAACAAGGGCTGCTCGTCTGTGAAGTCTCCGATGCCGCGCATCGGTTGTCGGAACAGGCACTGCGACACCTCGCTGCAGTTCAGGCCACAACCCGAACGGTGCAGCGTTTGGTCGGAGTTTGTCTGATCATGGGGACCCTGTTGGCGGTCATCGTCGCCAAGATGTTCATGGAGAGACGCCACTAGTTCATTTCTTTTAATTATGTACTGTAGGCCGAGTTGTAATTTTCAATGTACACAGCTTCGAGCCATTTCCATTTATTTCCGTGTTGTATTGTACTGTACTCTATTTTCTATTTGAACCTTGTACTCAACTTTATTATTATTAATGAATGAAGTTTTTATCTATTATTGTTATTGCCTTGTGAACCTTGTACTATGGTTGAATTATTTCTCTTGGGTATGAATCTCTTGGATCCTTGTCGTGCGTGTACTATCTGTTCTGTTACATTACTCTTGCGTGATTGTTAACTGGTTCATTGGATTATATCCTTATCATACTCTAATCGTGCGTCTCTAAACTGAATTTGTTGTCTGTTGTAGAATCATGGCACCTCGTACCAACGCCAGTATCATCGCTGAGCAAGTCGCTGAGCAGTTGAACGCAGCGATGCCCAACATGATCGCATAGATCACTGCTGGGATCAATGCAAATGTCAACAATCATCACCAGCAACAACAACAGCAGCAACAACAACAACAGCAGCAACAACAACAGCAGCAGCAGGAGCAGCAACAACAGAACAACCACCAGAATCAGAACCAACACCCAAACCCACCTGCTTGCACCTACAAGAGCTTCATGGCTTGTAAGCCAAAGGAGTTCCATGGCACGACTGGTGTGTCCTGGTTTGAGAGCATCGAGTCGGTGCTGCACATCAGCAGATGTGCCGAAGCTGATAAGGTGCAGTACGCCTCCTGCGTGCTGCACGGTAAAGCGCTGACTTGGTGGAACAGTGTGGTCCGCAACAGAGGACGCGAGACCGCCTATGCTCTCACCTGGGAACAATTCAAGAACCTCTTGATAGAGGAGTACTGCCCCAAAGGGGAAATCAAAAAGCTCGAGGCCGAGCTCTGGGATCACGAGATGGTTGGAAACGACATCGAAGGGTACACTACCCGATTCCACGAGTTGGCCCAACTGGTCCCAAGGCTAGTGACTCCTGAAGAGAACAAGATCGACCGTTATGTCTCCGGTCTTGTTCCTGAAATCAGAGGAATGGT
>CAJVGC010000508.1:16851456-16931642 GCA_910822075.1 Senecio squalidus | reverse complement strand
ATTCCAATCAATGCCATTAGGGGCATCGACTGGATATTGCTGCATAGTGGTTAGCTTGGCTTGTATTTCTTCCCTCCTTTGATGAGTAAGTCCTCGCCTTCCTGCGCCCACTTGTAGGTAAAGGTGATCGGGGTCGTAAACGGGCATGTGAGGTGGGACCTCTTGCTGGACATTTTGCGCGGCCATAATCTGCATAAAACAAGTCAGGACAGCCATGTTAGTAAAATAAAATAGCTCAAGAAAATAGAAGGTTGCAAGAACAAGTCAAAACAGAAAGCAATAAATTTTTAAACAGCCAGATTTGGCCGCCGGCTGGCTTAATTCAGCCGCCGGCAGGAAGGCAACTGCCGGCTGGCCAGAATTAGCCGCCGGCTAAATGCCTAATTGCTGATATTTATGCTGTTAACTGCTCGAGCTGTTTGATTACTACCCCCTATCAAAAATAGCATGCAAGTCACGAATTTGCACACAAGTCTCGCTGAATTTGGTAAACAACATTCTGAGACTATAATCCCAATTCAAATCCTATCAAGAATTCAATTATCAATTCCAAACTCACTTAAACACACAATTCCTTCTCGTCAATTATAACATGGGAATCTGATTTTCAAACTCAATGTAACTAAACATCAGTAGCAAAAATAATTCCTACTAACAAATTGAATTAACACCAAGTGACAAATTCCTAGCAAAAACCCCAAATATTTCAATTACTTCTCGACAAAATTAAACCATGGAGATCGAAAATTAAGCAAGGCCTAAGCATACAAATCATCTAAGGAATGAATCCTAACAATTAATTGTAAATTCAAGCAATAAAATTCCCGGATTTGAAAAACCCCCAATTTGTGTTCTTCATGTAAATTCAAAGAAAAACAATAAAGAGGATTGAATAAATCATACCTTGGTGTTTGAATTAGAGAAGGAAATGAAACAATTGAAGAAAATCGAACGAAAATGGTGGACTTGTTTTCTCAGCCGCCGGTTATAGGATAAGTGTGTGTGTGTGTGGATGTGAAGTATATTTTTTTAAAACCCTGCTGTTTCAGCCGGCGGCTGGAATTTTTTAACCGCCGGCTGGCTTTTAGCCGCTGGCTAAATAAATTCAGCCGCCGGCCAAATATTTCTGTGCCAAAAAAAAATGTTTTTTCGTTCGGTGATTTAACACGATCTAACCTGGGGTCCGACATGTTTGGCAGCTCTCATATGATGATTTAAGTGAACTTGAAACAAAAAAATCAAAGATTAAAATAGAAAAACACGTAGTGTACATATATTTTTGGTTTTTTAGTTGTTTTCTAATTTTTTTTTGTATTTTTTTTTTATTTTTCTGAACAAAATAAAAGGGAAAAGAAGCGGGTTGTCTCTCGTAAGCGCTATTTGTTTAGTGATGAGTCGTTAAGCTCGACTCAAACCATGTTTGTTAACCGTCACGTTCATGGAGATCGAGCACCTCGTCGTCTCCAAATAAATCAAACTGGCTGTCGCGTCCATCGGAATAATATTTCTTCAATTGATGCCCATTCACTTTAAAACTTTCGCCCTTTTCGTTGGCAATCTCCACCGTACCGTAAGGGAATACATCTAGCACGATATACGGCCCCGACCACCTTGACCGTAATTTCCCCGGAAATAGCTTCAATCTGGAATTATAGAGTAGAACCATATCACCATCGATAAAGTTCCTATCCGTCTTGATACGCTTATCGTGCCATTTCTTCGTCCGTTCCTTGTAAAATAACGAGTTCTCATAAGCGTTCATGCGCAACTCGTCCAATTCTTGTATCTGGTGGAACCTGTTCTTCCCTGCAGGTATCATTTCCATATTGGCAGCCTTCAAAGCCCAATAGGCTTTATGCTCAATTTCCACGGGTAAGTGACATGCTTTACCATAAATTAAACGATAGGGAGTACAACCAATTGGAGTTTTAAATGCAGTCCTATGCGCCCAAAGAGCATCGTCTAACTTATCGGACCAATCCTTACGATTTGCACCGACCGACTTTTCCAAAATGCGCTTCAAGCCTCGGTTAGTAACCTCGACTTGTCCGCTTGTTTGGGGGTGATAAGCTGTTGAAAACTTATGGTTAACTCCATATCGTTTCAACACCTTCTCAAGTTGGGCGTTACAAAAGTGTGTACCCCTATCACTAATTAAAGCTTTAGGGGTACCAAACCGGGAAAATAATTGTTTTAAAAAATTGACGACGACCCGCGCATCATTGGTGGGTAAAGCTTTCGCTTCGGCCCACTTTGATTACGTAGTCGACGGCTACTAAAATATATTTATTTCCCCGGCTTGAAGGAAAAGGTCCCATAAAATCTATACCCCATACATCGAAAATTTCACATACCTGGATGCCCGTTTGGGGCATCTCATCGCGCGAAGAAATATTACCGGTCCGTTGACAAGCGTCGCATTTCTTCACAAATTCCTGAGCATCCTTGTACACTGATGGCAAATAGAACCCGACATCAAAAACACGTTTGGCTGTGAAGTTTGCAGCATGATGTCCTCCTACAGGTCCCGAATGGCAATGTGTCCTTTTCTTCTCCAGCAACACATCTCCGAATTACGCCATCTGCACAAGCACGAAACAAAAACGGGTCTTCCCAAAAATAATGTTTCAAATCAGCGAAGAATCGCTTCTTTTGCTGATAAGTTTTATTCGTGGGAAGGGTTTTGGCAACCAAGTAATTAGCAATATCAGCAAACCAAGGTACCTCGTCACTTACTTTAACCGTCATTAGAGCTTCATCGGGGAAAGTGTCCCGTATCACCGACTCATCTAGCCTCTCCAATTCTGGGTTTTCCAACCTAGACAAATGATCAGCCGCCAAGTTCTCCGCTCCTTTCTTGTCCTGAATTTCAATATCAAATTCCTGCAAAAGTAAAATCCAGCGGAGTAATCGTGGTTTGGCATCCTTTTTGCTAAAAAGAAATTTCAAAGCAGAATGGTCAGTAAATACAATAGTTTTAGACATAATTAAATAAGATCTAAATTTATCAAACGCAAAAACAACAGCGAGCAGTTCTTTTTCAGTGGTGGTGTAATTTTCCTGCGCATCTGTAAGGGTTTTGCTTGCGTAATAAATGGGTTTAAATCTCTTATCAATCTGTTGTCCTAAAACTGCTCCGACCGCGTAATCGCTCGCATCGCACATCAACTCAAACGGTAAATCCCAATTGGGACTGGTCATAATCGGTGCTGAAATCAATCTTTCCTTCAAAATGTTAAATGCAGTTAAACAAGAAGAAGAAAAATTAAATTTTACAATCCTTTTCTAGGAGTTGATTCATAGGTCGCGCAATGTTAGAAAAATCTTTGATGAAACGTCTATAAAAACCTGCGTGACCTAGAAAACTCCTTACCGACTTGACATTCGTTGGTGGAGGTAATTTCGAAATAGCTTCAATTTTGGATTGATCCACCTCGATCCCCGCACTTGAGATTTTGTGTCCTAGAACAATTCCTTCGCGGACCATGAAATGGCACTTTTCCCAGTTAAGCACCAAATTGGATTGTTCGCACCTTTCCAGCATCTTCTCCAAGTGTTCCAAGCACGAATCAAATGAGTCTCCAAAGACCGAAAAGTCGTCCATAAAGATCTCCATAAATTGCTCCACCATATCGTGAAAGATTGCCATCATACACCGCTGAAAGGTAGCAGGTGCATTGCACAGACCGAACGGCATTCTCCGATAGGCAAACGTGCCAAAGGGACACGTGAAGGTGGTCTTGTCTTGATCTTCCGGCTCAATGGGAATCTGGAAGTAACCTGAAAAACCATCTAGGAAACAATAAAAGGCTTTCCCGGCTAACCGTTCAAGCATTTGGTCAACAAATGGTAAAGGGAAATGATCTTTGCGGGTGGCGTCATTTAACTTTCGGTAGTCAATGCAGACACGCCACCCTGTTACCGTTCGTGTAGGAATCAGCTCATTCTTCTCGTTGGCAACAACTGTCATACCTCCTTTTTTTTGGAACCACATGCACCGGACTCACCCATGGACTGTCAGAAATAGGGTATATGAGTCCCGAATCCAGCAACTTGATGATTTCCTTCCTCACAACGTCCTTCACTTTCGGGTTTAAACGTCGAAGCGGTTGAACGACCGGCTTGAAGTCTGTCTCCATTAAAATTTTGTGCGTACAAAACGATGGATTAATTCCTCGAATGCCAGTGATCTTCCATGCTAGAGCTTGCTTATGCGCTTTAAGTACCTGCAATAAACGATCTTTCTCCCCACAAGATAAGTTAGAAGAAATAATAACGGGTAAGTCAGTAGTACCTTGCAAATATGCATACTCCAGATGGGATGGAAGTGGTTTCAACTCCAGTTTGGGTGGTTCTTCAATCGATGTCTTAATCTCCATAATCTCTGCACGTGAACATGGAACACCGTGAACCGAAATCCCTGTACTGGGTAATCCAGCCGCCGGCTAAGAACAAACAGCCGCCGGTTGACTCTTCAGCCGCCGGCTGGCTTTAGACAGCCGCCGGCTAGATTTCGCTGGTGGTTTTTCTTCGTTTGTTTCCTGATTTTCGGTGGTCAGTGTAGACTTGACTTCCTCCAATAGCATATCAAACTCAGCTAACTCTTTTGCAGAGTCAAAATCTCCACTCCAGCCTTCATTAATGAATGAATCAGTCTGATCATCCTCCAGTAACATCTGCACAAACTCATCATCGGAAATGTCATAGGCATTTAAATAATAACAAGTATCATCTACTACAGAAGGATAGTCCATTGAATCATTAACGTTAAAAACAACTTTCTCGTCTCCTACTTGCATGGTGATTCTACGGTTAAAGACATCAATCAAGGAGTGAGAAGTGGCTAAAAATGGACGTCCTAGGATAATCGGTACTCTAGGGTCCTCTACCATATCAAGAATAACAAAATCACAAGGGAACACAAATTTGTCAACTTTAACAAGGACATTTTCAACAACTCCCCTAGGATATTGAACAGAGCGGTCAGCTAATTCAATGCACATACGAATAGGTCTGGGTTCTCCTAAACCTAATCTAGCATACATGGAATATGGCATCAAGGAAATACTTGCTCCTAGATTAGCTAATGCATTGTTCACAGTTAAATTGCCAATTAAACAAGGAATAGAAATAGCGCCTGGATCGCTTAATTTCGGAGGTAACTTGTTTTGCATCAGTGCGGAACAACGGGCATTCATGGTGACCTTGGAAGCGTCTTCCAGCTTACTCTTATTCGTCACAAGATATTTCAAATACTTCGCATACTTTGGCATTTGAGCAATCGCCTCTATAAACGGAATATTAATGTGAAGCTGTTTCATGTTCTCCAGAAATTTGTGATAAGTGACAGTGTCCTTGTCCTTCTTCAGAGCATCAGGGTATGGAACAGCAGGTGTGAAGTCCTTAATCACCGGTGTGATTTTCGGTTTCATAGTAGCAGCCTGTGTAGATTTCTTCGAGATCAGTGGCTCAGCCGCCGGCTGGAAAATCCCAGCCGCCGGCTGGCTTTCAGCCGCCGTTTGGCTTTGGGCAGCCGCCGGTTGGCTTTCAGCAGTGGCAGATTTTTTTGGTGCATCCGCTTTCTCGTGTCCGTCTTCTTTGGCAGCCTGTTCAAAATTAAAAGGAACTTTGTTAGTAACACCTGTAAAAGAAGAATTGAGAGGTTTACCACTTCGGGTGGTAACTGCTTTGACGTGATCTCGAGGATTTGTTTCCGTGAAGCTCGGAAGCTGTCCCGGAAATCTTTCTTGCACTACTTTCGCGAGTTGTCCCATCGTGCCTTCTAGTTGCTTAATCGAAGCGCTTTGATTACGGATGATGGAATCAGTGTCATCCATTCGCTTGATCGTGGTTTGCATAAACTAATTATTTGTTGTCATGAGTTGTTTCATCAGTTCATGCAAATCGTCCTTTGGTGGAAACGGTGCTTTAGGAGCCTCCTTAGCATAGAACCCCGGTGGTCCTTGCCGAAATGGTTTCTGCCCATTTGAATTTCCTTGATTATTGTTGTAGGGCTTGCGATAACCATTGTTGTCTCCTCCTTGGCGATAGTTGTTGTTATTCCTGTCTCCTCCCTGGTAATCTCCATACATTACCTCTTCAGTTGCTTCCTCCTCATCCTTCCTAGGGCAATCCTTGGTTAGATGGTATCCGTTGCAAATTTCGCAACCAACTTGAATAGCATGAACTTTCTCATTGACGCGCTTGATGTCTCTTCCCATAGCATCCAGTTTGTTAGTTATAGCAGCGAGACCGTCGCTGTTATCAGTCATTTTCCTTCGTCCTTTACCACCGTCTTCCCATAGCTTGGAGTGTTTAGCAGATTTTTCAATAGCAGCCCAAGCATCAGCTGGGATTTTCCGTAGAATTTTGCCTTCAGAGTCTAACTCGTTACGAGTTTGACGATCAACCCCTTTGTAAAATGTCTTGATAACCTGTTGATTGTTGAGATCATGCTGGGGGCATTTGTGTAACATGTCTTTGTAGCGCTCCCATGCTTGATAAAGTGACTCATCAATATCCTGTGTAAAGTTCCTGATGTCGTCAATCATTTTAGAGGTTTTTGAAGGGGGACAGTAGTTCTTCAAAAACTTGGCCCTCAGATCGGCCCAAGTAGTGATGGAATTGGCCGGCTCGTTCCCAATCCACCTTTTTGCGTTTCCTTTGAGTGTCATCGGAAACACCCGTAACATAACAGCCTCCTTTGTCACACCAGGAATAGTGTAAGCATCAGCAATCTCGATGACCTTTTCCACATGAACATTAGCATCTTCATTCTCGTCTCCATTAAAAGGGTTCTCTCTAAGTTCTTTGAGAAACTGGCCCTTAAGCTGGAAGTCGGCTCCTCGAGTGATAGCTGGGTTGGGAATGTCTGTTGCAACATTCGGAGTAAGAGCATAGTACTCCTCCAAGGTGATCTCATTAATGTTGACTGCCATTTCGTGTTCTGATTCTTCAGTTGATTCGGAATCTGATACGGTGACCGGTGAATTTGGGATTGGTTTCTCTTCCTCTGGATCAGACAGCTGGTTGTATTCCTCTTCAGAAAATGGCATAAAATCAGATGCGAAACTCTCGTTTTGGTGAATCTTAAAACTGGTGAGTGGTTGAGCTTTTGGCGAAAACAGTCTGCGTCGAATGCGAAAAGCTTTCTCCGGATCTTCGAAAGGCTCTACAAGATTTGGATTTGAACTCCGGGTCATGCAAAACCTATAAGAACAGAAGAAAATATGTCAGTAGCCCGTGATAACTGAAAATTAAACAAACCGAAATATTAAAATTTCAATAAAACGAAAAATAAACAAACAGCTGCTAATCAGCCGGCGGCTGGGTATATTCAGCCGGCGGCTGGAAATCAGCCGGCGGCTGTTTTACTTCAGCCGGCGGTTAAAAAGTACTGTGTGCAAATTTCCTGAAAAATTATAACTTCAACAATCCGATTAGTCCAATTAACAATTATCACGTAATACAAAATAAATGCAACTTCCAGAAAGATAAATCTTTCCAAAAGGATCGAATAATTACAAATTCAAAATTACGAATAAAAATAGCTACCGTTCCCCGGCAGCGGCGCCAAAAACTTGATGTGTATTTTATAACATAAAATTAATTAAAGTTTAGAAAAGGATTTTACCAATGTAGATTAACACACAATACAGGCAGTGTACCTGATCGTACGATAATACAGAATCAGTAAGTCCGGATCGAACTCAGGGAACGTGTATTTATATCCGTTATCTCAAATTATATAATTAAACTAATTAAAGCAAGTAAATATGGGGGGGGGGGGGGGGTTTTAGTTCTGTGAGAACATATTTCAGAAAACAAATAACTAAAATAAAATAGCAATTTAATTATCTAAGTGAATTTATGGATGAAAAACTGTTTTGAAAAGTCTTTTAGATTTAATCAATATTAGAAAGCAACGATTACTTGGAATTACGTTTCACCTGGATCATGAATTAACAAGAATATGTTTGATTGGTTTAACTGTGATTTCTATGATAACTAGATTTCCCGCTAGAGTTATCTAATCCTACAATTTTAGAGAAAGATCATACGAATGATCGTACATCAAGAGCTATCTTAGACTATCCACTCTAAATTGTGATTTAACGTCACTATTGTTTACAATTTAATCTGTCGACTACGAATTAACAAAAGTCTCAATTATTCAGATTCGATATAATTGTCATGTTCATTCAATTCATTAAATTACTAATCTCTTAGCCTATCTCAATTAAGTATCAAGCTACAATTATCTAATAAATCATATAATTGTAAATAACTGATAAATTCATAAGAACGCTAGTTATGTTATAGATCTATCAATCACGCTAAGTAGTAGATTTAATAACTTTGAATAAACATGGATCTCGATTAAACGTAAACAATAATAGAAAAAACCAATTAGTTCAAACATAAACTTGATTAAAACATAAATCCAGGTTCAACAATCCAAGCAATCGCTTAATGAGTTTAGCTCATGTTGGATTGTAAACAAATAACAATAAAGGTCTTAAAACAAAACATTGTATCAAGATAATAATGCATAAAAGTTCAAACCAAACAGTTGCTAACTTCAAAGATGATTAATGGTGATTAACCAAAGCTTCCACGTGATCAACGGCTTCTAGGACTCTCCTTGCAGCTTTCCAGGATGGATGTAGGTTGAAAATAATGAATAATGTGTTAAAAACCCGAACCCTAGAAGCCTATTTATAGATAATTAAACCGCCTTATTTAGCCGGCGGCTGGCTGAATTCAGCCGGCGGCTAAAATGCACGGGTGAAAAAGTTGCTTCCGCGGCACGTAATGAACAAATGTGGAAATTTTAAATTAGCCGTCGGCTAAAAGGATTCAGCCGCCGGCTGTTTTCCAAACTTCACATTTCTTGCTCCTTTGTCTCCGTTTCAAGCCGGTTTCAGCTCCTTTTCGCTCCAAGATCCAAATATAACTCTAATCTGCAATTATTACTAAAAATATACCAAATCATAACAAAAGTTGCAGAAAACGAGCGTAAATATGATAAATGTGGCTACAAAATATAGATTATTTCAGGCACATCAAGGACCTATGAAGATGGCTAGTATTTTGGAATTAGTGGAGAAGGAGAAGAAGAAGGATGCTCAAAAGAAAGCTGCTCTTGCCAAGATTCAAGAGAAGAAGAAGCAAGACATGGAGAAGGCCATGAAAGCTGCTCTTGAAACTGGAAGGAAAATTATCCATGAGCAAGAACCTGTTAATACTGCTCCAGCTACGGATACACCTACTGAGAACCCAAAGAGAAAGAAGCTAGCATCAAAAAGAGTTCATGCTCTTGCTAAGAAAAGAAGAGTAGAAACTTCTACTGCTACAAGTGTTTCTCAAGAAAGTCCTAACATTCCTTTTGTGAATGTGAAGCAAGAACCTGTTAGTGTGGAAGAACAAGATCCTAAAGCTACTCAAGAAGATTGTTCATCATACATTAATCATGTAGAAGGACTAAGGTTTACTCCTTTAGCTGTGAAGCCTCCTATGATCATTGATTGGAAATTTCTTGGTGGGCAACTTGGAACTGAATATGAAGTTACACGACAAGACAAGTCAAAAACACTAATTCCAGCATTCTACCGAGTGATAAGAGATTTCGAAAGAGATGACTTAGAGAGAATGTACCAAATTGGCAAAATCAAATATTCTCATCGAAGAAGAGAATGCTCAGGTACGGATCTTGCAATGGATTGCTTATGTGGTTTGTTTGAACCAGGATACGTGAAGAAAAGTTCAGTGTTCAAGAAGTGAGGTCCATTGAATCCAGTAGTCAAGTGGTTCGTCTATGAACGAAGTGGTGTCTACTCACTAGTAAGAAAGAAGGGAGCCATGGAGTTTTTCTTGGTAGATAAAAGATACCCACATGGATTGAAGACTTTGGAAGAAATGATACAAGTCAAGTTGTATGGACTTCTTGATTCAAGAATAGCACATGAACTGGTTTGGAGCATTCTGGTACAGATCATAGAGGAAAGCACAAAAGGAAAGGAAGATGAGTGGCAAGACAAGGATGAACGAAGAAATATGTAATTAACTTGAAGTAGTTAAACTTGTTGTGTAATGAAGTAGTTAATACGGTTGAAGCATTGAAACTTGTACTTTTGATAGGATATAAAAGTTCAAGGTTAGGGGGAGATTGTTGGGTTATAACTTAGTCAAACTAGTTTAACTCCTAAACAATACGCTTAACAAAGGATAAAGCAGCTTACCAGATTAATGCGAAAGTCATTAAGAAGTTGCTACGGAAGACAAGTTAATGCGGTTGTTCAACCAAGTTACTACTGACGCTAGTATTGCTACTGATGAAGTCAAGTTGTTGCGGTCATACCAAGTTACTACGGAAGACCAACTTGCGTGCAAGAATAATCTAATTGATAGAGTTATAATTAGATTATGTTTCCTTTTGTAATTAGATTATGTTTCCTTCTAGATAACGATAGATGTAGAATTCTAGTTTATCTAGAACTAGCCTCAAGGTCTATAAATATAGATCCTTGTAAGATAGATAAAATATGTTGTATTGATATTCTGATTTAATACAATTGAGGCTTACCATTCGACAATATTATTGTTGTTCTTATTCATATTCTTAAGATATTATATTGTTCGATAACTCGTAAATATTGAAGTGTTCATCCGCTGCCGAACTTCTTCAATAGATCAAGATCTTAACGAAGGGAAACTTAATAAGTTATATTAGCTTATTCGATCCTGACACTTGCTACTTCAGGAAACTTTCTATAAATGGAAACTTCTTTTTATAGAAACATTCTTTATTTTACGTAAATCATTTAAACTGTTTTACTTAAATTACTCAGTGAACTGGCTCAACCTTTGTGTTGACATTTTAAGCTTTGTTTTCAGGTAATGAGCAGAACTAAGGGACTAGCTATCAGGATTGGACTTAGAAGACCTCCCTAGTCTTGCATTGCATTTGTGGCACTATATTTTACTTTTCTTTTGTACTGAACTATCGTTGGGGCGTTTTTCCGTTGTTTATCATTTGGATTTTGTATGATGTTTGGTACCTCGGTTTATTAATTTGAATGTAGTGAATAGCGTAGTTACATTACAAGATCACCTCTTGTATGTGGCGATGTCATGACACACTATATTTATTTCTTCTTCATATAGATTATCTCTATTTGTAACTACTTGTGTTATGACGATCGTTAATCGATCACACCCTGCGTTTCCGCCGCAGGTGGGGTGTGACAAGATATCACAACAAGGGATCCAAGTGTGTGAGGTGTTTGATATATGGGGAATCGACTTCATGGGTCCTTTCTAACCATCAAATCGAAACGTTTACATTTTGGTGGCTGTTGACTATGTTTCTAAATGGTTCGAGGCAAAAGCTCTACCCACTAACAATGTTGTTGTGGTTATTGACTTTCTCAAAAGTCTGTTTTGTAGGTTCGGGATGCCGAAGGCGTTGATAAGTGACCGAGGAAGCCATTTTGCTAATTCACAATTGGAGAAGGGGTTGAAGAGATATGGGGTGAAACATTGGTTTTCTACTTCTTATCACCCGCAAACAAGTGGGCAAGTGGAGAACACGAACCGGGCAATCAAGAGAATCTTGGAAAAGACGGTCCACAACAATCCCGCTTTATGGTCAAGAAAATTGGAGGATGCATTATGGGCATTTCGGACCGCCTTCAAAACACCAATTGGTACGACCCCTTTTAGACTCTTATATGGAAAAAATTGTCATTTGCCAATAGAGATAGAACACAAGGCTTGTTGGGCATTAAGGGGGTGTAATACCGACTTGTTCGCTAGTGGGGAAGCTCGGTTTTTGCAACTACACGAGTTGGATGAGCTTAGGTGGAATGCATACGAAAATTCTAGTCTTTACAAGGCTCGGACCAACGTAATTCATGATCTAAAAATCCGGAGGAAAGAATTCAAAGAGGGAGATAAGGTGTTGTTATTCTAATCAAAATACAAGTTTAAAGCACCTAAACTGAAATCCAAGTGGACGGGTCCTTATATTGTTAAACGAGTTTTCTCGGCGGGTTATGTTGAACTCGAGACGAAAGTAGGGGGTTCGTTTATTGTGAATGGTCAACGGGTTAAATTATATTTTGAAGTGGACGAGGAAAATTTGAGGGTTTTGGAAGACGGGTTGGACCCGTACTAAGCACGAAAGGATAAACGAGGAGTCAAGCTAATGACTCGGGAAAACCGAGCGTTTTCGGGAGGCAACCCGGTTTGTTTTATCTTTTCCTTTTACTTTTAGTTTTCGTATTTTTCTGTAGGTTTTAAGTATTTTAAGAGTTTGTGTTAAGAAGTTGGTATGTGGGATTAAAAACGAGCTAGTAAAACGAACAAGTGTGGGGGAAAGAAACAAAAAAAAAGGAAAAAAAAAAAAAAAAACGTTGCTTGGGCACCGCTGCGCCGTAGCGGAGGTGTTCACGGGTTAAAAAACCATATTCTTTCTTCTTTACCCACATAACTCACAAAACATAAAAACACATACACAAGTTGTTATTTGCAGAGAATTTTTAAGGATTTTTCAAAAGTTCATCAATTCATAACATGAGGAGATCAATAAGTCTTTACAAACATAAGTTTATCAATCTTTACATGTAATTAGGGTTTATATCTTAAATTGGAATTGGGGGAAAACCTAGGGTTTGAGTAATTAGGCCTAATATGTGATATTGACTTAGGGGAACACTGTAGTTGTTGTTTATGTGTGAATTATATGTGAGATTGAATGATTTAACGGGTAAAACATTGAAAACAAATGTTGGGTGAATCTGGGTCACGATTGCGCCGTAGTGACCATGACTGCGACGCAACGGGGGAGCAGACCAAATTTTTTTTTTGTTAACGGTTTTGGGGGTTGTATGTTTTGTATGATTGTAGGGTAAACGTGTCGAGGAAACTTCATAATGAAAAGGCGAGCGGACAACAACAAGGGGGCCTAAGCCTCCTAAGGTTTCGGCGGAAGCATTGTTGATGAGGCCCGAGCAACATCCTTGGCTAAACTGGCCCGGATGCTCAGAAAACCGAAAGATTGAGTTAAATAACAGGTTGGTGAAGATGAAAGACAAGCCCATTATTCAACCATTGTTTTTGAGTTGGGAAGTGTGTAATGATATTGGGATTGGGGATGATTTGGACCATTTGTTGATGACGAGGTTTGTACAAGATGAAGAAGACTCGGTTGAGATTCTGGTGTGGAAAAGGGCGTTGAGCACAACGTTACGATTGTCCAATTTGGGGTTTTAACGGGTTTGTACACACGAGAGGAGGAGGAAAAGGATTATATGGATATGTATGTCAAGGAGGGGGAGTTGAATTCGGATAGAGTTAAGACGAGGACGGGTAGAGTTTGGAATAAATTGTCGGGAAATGAAAAATATGTGTCATCGGTGAGTCGGGCCAAAAGCATTAAGTCTCTGATCTTGAGGGTGCTCCACTAGATGTTAGCTTACTCTTACCTACATTGATCGTCTCAATATGACAAGGTGTACATTGAAGACTTGTGGCTTTTATATTTGTTTTCTTGGATGGATCCGCAAAGGTATTCAAATTGTCAGGTTTTATCAATCTTCAAAGCCAAACACTCTATGTCTAGAATCAATAACAGGTTGTGGAATCACAAGTTAATGATTAAGCTATTGTAATAAGAACAATTAAACACAACGAATTCAACAATGGAAGTTTTTCTTTCAAAATCCTTAAATGGCCGGAAAGTTTGTTACAAATATTTTGTCACTCAAGCTCTTTCATCTGAACTCCTCTCACCACTATTTATAGGCTAAACTATCTATCTATTACATTATAACAACCCTTATGTTTATTTAAAAACACTTCGGGTGAACTAATAATTAAAACATCATTTAACTTTAGTTCAGGTGAACTTGAAATTTACTCTGGTGAAGAGTTAGTTCACCCGACCTAAAGTCTTCATGATATTCCTAACTAATATTTAGTTCCGGTGATGAACAATGTTCACCCGAACTAAATATATAAAAGTATACACTCTGATAAAGATCTTTGGAAGCTTCAGTCATCAATCCTTTATGCTTCAACAATCTCCACTTGGATGATGCTTCCAAAATTTTCATCTTGCTAGGTTTAGCTCAATTCCCATCTTCAAAATACCCATCAGTCAATATCTTCTGTCTCTAGTACCCCTTCTGATTTTATCAATTTCCCAAGCTACAACCTCAAGAGCCATCCTTCTTTCATTATCATCAGGTTGCAATTTTTCAAGTGGAAGATTAAAGATATTAAGAATGTCTTCATTTGAGAGTTCTCTTGGATAAACATCTTCATAGAGCCTCTCATCTTCACCATCTTATCTACTCAAAACAATCTTATCATTCTCATAATCTATCCACCATCTGAGTATCTTGGGCTTTTGATGCACAACCTTGACTTTCCTCAAAGGAGCAATAAATATTGTCATCCTTTTCCTTTTAACTCTTAATTTCTTCCCAAAGTTGGCAAAGTCAGTTTCAGCACATTCATGGATGAACTTTGCATAGTCATATCCATGAGCATATTGACCAGGTTTCACCATTTTCAATTGATAGAGTCTTCTGGCATCTTCCACTGAGATTTGCATAAGCCTCTCTGTTGTGTCAAAAGATTGAGTCATTGTACCAGTTCTGCTCTTTCTTTTTATCACAGTGGCTCCAGTATAATGATCAAACCTCCAACCAACTATAGGTGGCAGAATACCTCTCTTCAAATTCAAAAGGTCTTCTCTTTCATCCCTCAATTCCTCTTGAGATACCTTCCTTATTCTTGATCCAGAAGAACTTTCTTCTCCTTGAAATGATGCATCAACAGTATAAATGGGAAACCCATATTGATCCAAATCACCCCCATCTGATGCAGTCTCATCAATCCGATTTGATATCTCTTTAATCATTGCAGTGATAGTTGAATCATCTGCATAATAATCTTCAGGAAGTGTTGACTTAGAAGTTTGAGCAAGAACTTGATCTTCTTATTGAGTCTTTGTGAACCAAGACTCCTTCTCCATATATTCTGCAAGAGGATCATCTTATTGCTTTACTTTTTTGTCTAAATGCATTTCTTGACTCTGTTTCTCAACTAGAGACTTCAAAGTGACATTCTGAATCTGATCAATTGATTTTGTAGAAGACACCTCAGCAGTTTGTACAGAAGGAGCAATTGGAGCTTCTGTTCTTTGACTCTCCAAGTTGATCTCAACATGATCTGAAGCTCTTTCAGTCTGCCTCTTGTTCAACTCCTCCTCTATCTTCTTTTCTCTTTTGGATTTCATCTCATTCACCATTAATTTTGTTTGAATGTCTAACCAATTTCTCTCCAGAGTTTCAACCTTCATCTGCCCCACTGATCTAGAAGACATACCTCTAGCAACAATCAAGTAATTCTTCAGTTGAAGTTTGTAATTGTTCTCTAAGAACTTATTCTTGTACTCTAGCATCTTCTTCTTCAGATTAATTACTTTGGAAGGTACTAGTTTTGAAACTTTCAGTGTTTTGGTTTTTACTCTTCCACCTTGTCTAAAACTGCTTCCAACATCAGCTGTTTATTCTACTGCTTTCTCTTCTTCTTCCTCCTTAATAAACACTTCAACCTTCTCATCATCTTCCTTATCACTATCAATGTCAATTACTACCTTCTCTACTCCCAATTCTTCATTCCACTGATTAGTGAAATCATGTGTATGCATACAGACAGGATTCCTTTCCTTGATATAAAATGTAAAGGTCCTTGTTGCATTCACATCAAAAATACCCTCATATAATCCCTCAAAATGTTTTTCAAAGGTTTTTTGATTAATAACCTCTCCAAATTGATCAACTGCTCTGAGTTTTCTGATATTCTTTTCATGCATTACATTTTCAATGTCTTCTTCATCACCCGAATTAATCAATTCCTCACCCGATATAAAATCAACCCTTGAACTTCATAGCAGATATGTTTTTCAAAGGTCTATGTCACGTTGGACTGAATAGAAGTGGATACTACCCGACTGAGACGCGGTTTCATGAGTCGCTTCTATTACTTCCTAAACGGTAAAGCAATCGTTGACTGGCGGCTGTGGAGTCGGATCTGCGAAAGTAGCATACGATTTATTATAATAAATAGGAGTCGCGACCTAGTTTATTATATTATTGTCGTATGCACGAGTAGCTAATAATGGGGATCCCTTGGATTGTGAGTTTATATCTAAGGAACTTGAGGTTGAGACTAAAGACTGAGACATACAGAGACTTGAGAATTAATGCATAGAGTTGATTATAGAGTTTAATCAAAAGTGTTACATGCATTTAATCATAATTATGTGTTATTGTGAACTTTTCTGGCGGACAAGGGATGGGAACTTGAGACGTGTTTAGTTATTATAAACCTGTTTTATAATATTTATTACCCTGATTACTCACCAGCTTTGCTTATACATCTTTTTCAAAATGTGTCTTTTGCTCGTAGGCAACTTAACAGGAGTTGGTTTGGTGAGCAGGTGTTGTGGGGGTATTTACCTTTCCTTTGGAGACTTGTATTCTACGCCACGTGTTGAGTAAAATTCTTATATATATAAAGTTTTAAAGTAAATATATTACGTAACTATAATGAAATATTTTGAAGGTGTTTTTAGAGTAACTCGTGGTTTCTATTTAGAACCGCAATTGTGAAACTAAAATGTTTTATTAATTACATTTTGCGCACTTACTCGGATAAAGTGAAAAGTTTTTTAAAATCGAGAATTTTGGAAATCACGGCGTTACACCAGCCTGCTTGAATATTTATTTTTTTTTTATATAAAATAATCTTATTACTCAGCAGCCAGCCTATTTACTTAACTATTATATTTATATTTCGTCTTATGTTATAACCTTTTTTATTAACTAACTTTTACTTTTGAATTTAGATTTTATCTTTTACTTTTTCGGTTATGCTATTAAATAGATTTTATACCTCAATATCGGTTATCTATTACTTCCTCCGTTCCAAAATTATTTACCCCAGACAAAAAACACGCACATGTAGAAAAACATAATTATTACTGATTTATCTTTCTTACTTTTTGTAAAATAACAATTTTACCCTTATTTAATTAGTATTTTCTATAAAAGAAATAATATAATAATAACTTCCACTAATGGTATTTTAGTAAACTTTTTAACCTTTCCTATATATTTTTAATATTAAAAAATTAAATTGAGACAACTCAAAATAAAATACTGGACCAATAATATGGAACGGAGGAAGTAATTTTTCAGTTTTAGCTTTTCCTTTTTGATTTTTTTCTCATATTTTTAGTGTTCTTAAATGATCAATTTTTGGTTTTACATTTTCTTTTTTTATTATGTTTTCATAAATTTTTTATAAACTTTTGACTTGTGGCATCGCGCAGACATAAAAGAAATCTAGTTGTAACCATTCCCCAAGAGTTGCGATTCTTCAGCAATCGTCTTAATTTTCCGTCATCCATGTATCATTTTGTTTTATATAAATTAAATATGATTTAGTCTTTCAAAATAAATCATATTGTTCTAGTTTTTCTTACCTTATCTTACCATTGATGATTTCGTGTAACCCAGAACAACAGGTTGACCAAATACTACAATATAAATTGTTTTTTCTCTTCACAGTTTTATACAAACTATTTTTCATTTTTTGAGTACTAATGCAAAATACAGTCGACGTATGATTTACTATTATTATTTTATCTATATATACAGTAGTAATTAGGTGACACATGTAAGCATCGGGCTAATTTGGTTGCTAATCGTTTGGTTTATCTTCATTTGGACGGTGAAGGACGCATGAGTAAAAGAAGCATGCTTCTATTAAATTATCAATAATGCTTAACTAAAATTATATTTTAACAATGCTTAATTCAACGAATGAATCGAACTTGATGATGTCATTTTATCATGCTAGATCCTTTGTGCATGATAACCTGCCACGCCATGTTTAGTTTAGTTTAGCTTGTTGTTTGACACCATCCGTTTTATAAGATGTGTAAACTTTTGTAAGATAAAAAATTATCGGTCTCTGAGTGTTTTTGTGTCCAGAATAAAACGATTAAAAAATGTCCCATATCCAATTATATCTTCACTTTCTTGAGAGTATACTCGTCCACCATAAACACTAGGATGAACTAATATATAATTTTCAGTGAAATTGTATCCAAAGAGAGATGTCGACCTTACGTCGCAAAATAATCTCGATAGAACAATACTAAGTAAGATGTAAATATTCAAGGTAATAATTATTGGTAGTGTTTATGATTATTTTTGTAATGGTGCGTATACTTTTAATAGTTTCTTTATTGTTATTATACTATAACTAAATCTAGTATCTTCTCATTTAATCAACCATTAATTTACTTCAGACATGACATCATTTTACATATGTGGTCTCGACGAATTGAGGAATTTTATTCAGTTGACATGTTTCTATATTATTTGACCAAAGAATTAAATATGACTTTAAAAGCATAAGACATATTAAAACAATTAAACAATGTCTCAACCGTTATCTATGGGACATTAAAACAATAAAACACTGTCTCAACCCTAATCGCTAAGACAATAGAATTTTTGGCCGGAATAGACAAATCGTGGCCGGAATTAGCGCCGGTGGATTTCACCGGAAAAAACTTATATTTCTCGTATAACCGGCATTCCCAATGCCGGTTTAGGCCACGTCAGCCGCCACGTCGGATTTCCACCCACGATTTGTCCAGTCACGAGTCCACTAGGCGAGCCTTTTATCCTACGTGTCCTAAGCCGGCATTGGGAATGCCGGTTTAGGATTAAATTTTTGGCGGTATTTTGAAAGCGGTTTCCGGTATTACAGGTGGTTTTGTGGTTTTAATTTTTTGTTTTGTTTTGAAAATGGTTAAGTGTTAGTGTTTAGGGTTAATTATGTATGTAATTTGATGATTTTTATGAAAATTTTCAAATTGTATTTTGTTAATATGTTATTGTTTTAGAGTTTGTAAAAGTTATATTTTTATTTCTTGTTTTTTCTGTGTGTTTTATGCTATGTACAAAATGCCAAAAAATCATTTTGGTTAGTTTTTTTGTTTTAAAAATGGTTATGTGTTAGTGTTTAGGGTTAATTATTTATGTAATGTGATGATTTTTATGAAAAATTCCAAATTGTGTTTTGTTAATATGTTATTGTTTTAGAGTTTATAAAAGTTAGATTATTCTTTCTGGTTTTTTTTTGTATGATTTATGCTATGTACAAAATGGACAGAAATTTTTTTTTTTTCACAAAAAATAACAACTTAAAAGTAAGAAATGGCCCTCTTAATCCCAACATAGAATCAACAAGTGATTACACAAAAAGATAGAATGGAGAAATTACGATACACACTAAATTTGGTTACGTGGGCAATTCCGGCTTCTGCTGTTGTGACCCGTTTGTCCACAACCACTACACATTCGGGTTCTACTTCCACTTGTACTTCCGCTTGGCTGGTCCATTTCGTTACGGATTCTTCTTTGTTTCTTTCTTCCCCTTTTTGTAATTATCATTCTTGAATCCGCCACGATGGTCCAGTTCGGTTTTCTCCAGTAGTCGATGTGTCGTAGTGGCCGAAACTGTGCGTTATATTGCTTTCTCCATTTATCAGTGCTATAGAATTTCGAAGCCATTACAGGAGCAGCTTCATGTTTTCTTCGAGTAGGACCGTTCACGTGTCCATCAATAGCCATGCCATGGGAACAAGCAATCCTTTGCATTTGCCACTTTCCACAAGTACAAGACTTTTCTGGAAAAGTGACTGTGTATGTGTTTTCCCCACCCATGGTTGTGGGGTCATTTGTGCGACACTCATAAACACCCTCTGAGATATTGTAAGGTGTTACCTCCTGATGAGTGGCATATGATTCCCGACCAGTGTAGAGATTCCACATGACTGTTGCAAGAGGTGAATTGCACCCTCTAGATTTCTCGAAGTTTTGTACAAAGTGTGCTCTTGTAAGGTTGAACGTACCTTCTATACATGCCTTGATAGGCATCATCCGCACTGTGCGTATCACATTGTTGTACGATTCTGCAATGTTTGAGGTGGTGTTTCCCCAACGTATATAGTCCTTATCGTGCATCAATGTCCACTTACTCAAACCAATTGCTTTCATCCAATCCCAAGCTTCTTCATTTATCGCTCTCACTTGCCTAACAGCGTATCTATACTTTCTCCGCTGAGTCGCAGTGCCGACCTGCCAACACCATTTTTTCAACTTCACGTCTTTAAACGTCGTCATAAGGTTACTCCTTATGTGTCTTAGACAGTAACGATGATGCCAGCCATCCATTTCAGCCATTGCATTGATCAAACCCTGATGACGGGCTGAAATCACACACAAGGCTTTCTCTTTATGAATTACGGCAACATTATTACGGAAGTTATTTAGAAACCATCGCCAGCTGTCATTTGACTCATTATCAACCATGGCGAAAGCAAGAGGAAGTATATTCCCGTTTGCGTTTTTCGTCACGGCTGTAAGAAGCTTCCCGCGATAGTTTCCTTTCAAATGGGTGCCATCGACAACTACGTAGGGAATACAATGCTTGAATGCTTGAATGGCAGGTCCAAAAGCCCAAAAAACATACCTAAAAAGAAACAATTATTATATGTCAATATATGCAGTTTACTTTTGACTATATCATAATATCCTGTTGTAAATTGACAAAATACATACCTAAATGTTTCTGGACTGTTTGGCTTTGCCTTTGGGGCATGTAACAATCTAACGATTGTACCGGGGTTTTCCTGGACCAATTCCTGAATGTACGCCGGAAGCTCAGCAAAATTGCTCTCCCATGTTCCGTAGAGCCGTTCAATGGCTATTCTACGGGCATTCCAAGCTTTACAGTAAGACACATCCACATTCCAAGTATCCTTGGCAGTGGCAATGATGTGTTTTACCTTGTATGTAAGGTACAGCTTGATTTGGTGACCACTTTTTGTTGCAATCATGCTTGCCGACAAAGAACAGTTGTTATTTCTTACGACCGATCCTACACAAGTGTGCCTTGGGTTCCAAACTGCCAGCTTCCATAATCCCCTACTGTTTCTATTTGAACCCCTAGCAGTCCACTCACAGGGATACCGGTGTTCGTCGTCTTGGAAGGCCGGACCCGCTGTGAAGCATATTGCTTTCCAAGCCTCTGGCCTCGAGTCCAGCAAGTACATTTCCCTGTTATTTTTTAGCAACCATATTCGGATAGCATATACAAATTGTGCCTTGTTTTTGAAGTACACTCCGGCACTTGGGTCATCGACTTCACGCCAGTACTCCACCGTTTCCTCCTCTTCGTTGAACGGAAGACGATTCCATTATTCCTCCCCCACAAAACCAGCGTCTGATTCCAAGACCCTTTCATCATGTTCACGATGAAGTACGAGCTCATCGTGCTGTCCTTCGTCCTCCGAAACGTCTCCAAGAAATGCATAGTCTTCCGGTGCATATTCCTCGACCGTGTCGTTATCGGAATCTTCACGGCCGTTTCCACCAAAAGCTTCCTCTTCGACTTGCTGGTGTGGGGGGGCTTGTTGTTCGCCATAGTGTTGACTACTCTCAGGGTTCTGGGCTTCTTCGTTATACTTTTCAGAATGCCTTGACGGGAACTCCGGTTGCTCAGCATAAGAAGAATGTTGAAAGTGATCGGTGTAGGATGATGGAAACCCATCTTGAGACTGATGAGGATTGTGTAATTGAATGTTCCTCATCTGGTCTGTAAAAGAGAATTGTGTTTGTTGAGGCACCGGGAAAAATTGTGCTTGTATTTGTGCTTGATATTGAGGGTTGTTGGAATTCAAATAATAGATTGTTTCAAAAGTTTCATCGTCTACTATTTCGCTCTGGAAAACATGATCTCCGCCGAAGGTGTACCACAGGGTTAGTTTAAGGTTATAGAATTTACTGCTCACAGCAAGTTTGTTGTACGCCGTCTCTTTGAAAGTAGCAAGGTTGACCTTCTCGTACAGAGGAAAAACAATACGACGGGATGATGCATCGCCAATCAAGTAACCATTTTGGAATGAAAGTTCATTTCCAGGGATTAGATGAACAAGGAGTGTGGTAAATCCAGACATGGTTGGGGAAAATGAGAGTTGTTTGAGCGTTTCTGTATGAGATTTATCTGAGAGTTGTATGAGAGTTATGAGAGGTAAAAGTTGGGAGTTGATGTAGGTAGTATATATATAAAATACAGAACCTTATCTCATAAAATCTGACAGAAAATCTAGAGATTAAACCTTGTCCAGTGAAAATGCCACGTAGGATTGAGATAAGGATAAAAGCCGGTTTTGGCAAATCCGGCTTATCATAAGCTTTTTATTACCGTACCGTACCTTATCTCATAAAATCTGACAGAAAATCTAGAGATTAAACCTTGTCCAGTGAAAATGCCACGTAGGATTGAGATAAGGATAGAAGCCGGTTTTGGCAAATCCGGCTTATCAAAAGCTTTTTATTACCGAACCGTACCTTATGTCATAAAATCTGACAGAAAATCCAGAGATTAAACCTTTTCCAGTCAAAATGCCACGTAGGATTGAGATAAGGATAAAAGCCGGTGTTGGCAAATCCGGCTTATCACATATTGTGTCAGTGGAATCAATGCTTTTACAGTCTTTTATTAAAAGCCGGTGTTTGTAAATCCGGCTTATTAAAAACTATTCAGATGAACTTATTATAAATAATAACACACTGTAACACTATCGATTTACACCATCACCTTATTATATCTCTCTAGCATATCCTGCAACAAATTCAATCTCATAAGCATGGCTTCTTCCAGTAATTCTTATTCCACTACCTCCAATATCCTAGACACTGTTTTCAAACATATAGAAGAAGATAAAAAGCGTCTGGAAAAACTAAACTCCCTTATCAAAAGTTTCCAGAAAGCTGATAATGAAAAAACCCAACTCATACAATCAATTCAGGATGACCCAAACCTATCAACTTTAGGACAAGATTACCTCAACCACCTTCGTCTCCAGTGCGTGAAAGACTGGGAAAATACGTCCAAATGTGGCGAGTTGATCAGTCGGATTGATCTTCAAGTCGAAGAGAAAAATAACTTTATACAACGCATTTGCAACGTAAACGAAGATGTAGATGCGGTCAACATCTCCGAAAACAGCTCACAAGCCATAATCCCAGCTGAAAGTGCTGAGCAATTTTTCCTTGAAGGTGACAGAGGAAAGAACGAAGAAGACCAATATTGTATAATTGGTTTTTTACCCGAAGATGTACAGTGTTCCAGAACGTTTTGGGGCGTTCTGTTAGGATTTACGCAAGACAACGAATTGTGGGAAACTGTAAGTTTTTTATTTACAATTATTTTTTTTTAATAACTTTAATTTTTTCCAATTACTTACAATTAATTTTTCCGCTTATTTTCAGCATGTCGATGCATGGATAAGGCGATCACAAGTGGTGCATCGAAATTTAATAGAGAGGGAAACACAACGCACGAGAACCAGGTATGCAGTTATGCCTATATCCTTTCATGATGATTTTTGCAATCATCAAAATTGGGGCAAAAACTTTGACATAGCGCATGGAATTAAAAAACCATACAAAAGCTGGAAAAACATTGATTCAGTCCTTATTCCAATATGTACCCTTGGGAATCATTGGTTTGTTATTGAGTATAAACTTGCTGACAATGAGTTGACCATTTACGACCGTGATAAATCTGCACATCCGGCCGTTTATATGCAAAACTTAATAACATTTTACTCCAAAAACATGCTATGGTTTTATAACTCTGCAAAACGTATCAGAGCAACAGCCGAACCGGTACCTCCTCCTGGGTATGAGTCATATATATACTATAAAAATGTCAGTCAATATCCGGGTAATAAGGAGAACTCTGCTGTGTTTGTATGTATGTTTATTCACTACATGGTCACTGGTGAAGCCTTAAATGTAGTGACAGCTGATGTATCCGATGAACATCTAGTTGATTTCAGGAGAAGGATGGCAACTGTACTATACGCAAGACGTAAAATGTAATTTTTTTTTATATTTAATAATATGTAATGTTTTTAATATATGTTTTTATTGTAATAATTTTTGATGTATGTTTTTATGAATATGTTTTTATTGATATGTTTTTTCTATTAATATGTTTTTATTGTCATTTTTCTATTACTATGTTTTATTAATATGTTTTCTATTTAAATGTTTTTTACTAATATGTTTTTATCTAATATTTAATGTTTTAAACAATATTGGTATAAACAAATATTAAAATAGGAAACAGATATTGATATAAAACAAATATTAAAACTCGGAACAAATATTAAACACAAACATAACTTTTTATTAATTCAAAACTTTAAACATCTGGAAATAAAACACAATAGGTAACCGCACTACTGAGGGGGATGCTGGTGTATACGGCTCCCGGTAAAACATCTGGTTGGTTGAGGGATCCTGTTTGATCTTCTGGGTCGGTTTTGGCCAGCTTCTTCATTCTGTGGGTTGGGTGGCTGGTCAAACTCATGATCACCAAAAGACTGAATCTGAACCGGGCTACTATCAGCAAAATGAGACCGGCGTGCAACCATTTCAGTACCAGGGTCCCTTTGGAAATCTGGCTGTACCCAAGGACTGTACTGGCCAGGAATATTCGGTGACAACCCAAGCCAACTAGAGTCATGGGTAGGGGTAGGGCCAGGGGTAGGGGTAGCAAACAAATCATTGAGAAGGTCTTGGGTATGCTGAGTACCACTACCTCCATGCTGAAACTGCTGATACTGCGAACTACCCTCACCAGTCTGAAACTGGTGATACTGAGAACCACCACCATCCGCCGGAATCTGCTGCCCGTACTGGGAACCACCCCAACCACCCTGAAACTGGGAACCTCCCCATTTTCGTGGAGGAGATGGAGGACGTGGATAATATGCAGGTGGGGGAAACTCAAATTGTTGCGATCCGTAGTTCAGCCGCTCCTGATTATGTCCGTATCCCATAGCATCATTAGGGAGTTGAACAAAATCTTGCCACATGGCGTTGTTACCCACTCCACTATCAATGTTCCGTTGAGCACGATCACGGATTTCCCTCAACGCCTCGTTCTGCAAAAATAAATTTAAATTTATTAATTTTAAGAAAATTAAATGTAATATATAATATAAAATAAAATAAATACGCAAAACATATTACCTGTACTTGCTGGACACCGCCCCAATCAGGATACACGTGCGGAGGGTTAGGTGCAGCCGGAGACGTGATGACTAAGATAGTGCGATCATAATACCACTGCATATAGCCAGGTAGAACACCGCCCCCCGCTGGTCCATTAAAATGATAGACACGGTCTTGTCTTTCATTCCAACACACTATCTCCGCAGCTTTCTTCTCCTCCCAGTCTGTACCATTTCCCGCGGAAAACTTTCCCTCGTGGTTCCTCCTGTGCTCTCTAACTGTACATATGAAAAAAGGTTCCGGAACCCCTTGCCCGAATGCAAACTGTCTGCATACTCGGTTCGGTACATGAGGTTCCCCAACACACCACCACACAAGCCATCCAGTGTATGCCCATAACCCGCTGTCTCGAGTGCAATCATCCACAAGGCCGCTCAGTACAGCGGTATAAGGACACCAAATAAACTGGCCCTCTGTCAAGGCGGAGAAAGCGGCACGGTATGCAACCAGCACATGAGCCGGTGTGGATGTGTGACTATAGTTACAAAACTGGCGATGACACCTAATATACAAAATAATAATCGTAAAAATTTAATATAATAAATATATAAATATAATAAATATATAAAAATAATAAATATAATAAAAATAATAAATATATACAAATAATAAATATAATAAATATAAAAAAAATTTAAAAATTTAATTCTAATAAATATAATCTAAATAATCTAAAATAATAAATATTAATAATTAGTATTAATAACAAATATAATAAAAATCTAATGCAGAGATAAAAATATTACTTGCTACCAACGCAGTGTGGGTAACTATCCGGTGCATCCAGCCGTCGGATTGTACGGGGCGCAATCAGTGGCATTCTCTCCCAGGCCCAAAGCTGGAGTAAAATTAACGGGCCCTGAATACCTTTCACGTCCTTCTTCTCCGCATCAGTACAAAGTTGTCGGTACAAATAGGCCAACACTGCGGAGCCCCAGCTTTTTCTACCACCTTCACTTAGGTCGGTTATGTTTTGAAGAAAATTCAGCGACACATCATACGACCTTGCATCACTGAACAGGTGCCCACCCAAAAGAATCAAAATATAAACTCTAGCTCGGTTCATGTAGCCATTATCTCTAGACAAACAGGGCATACCAAGTACCTGGACTAGAGTCTTGATTGTTACTCTACCTTGCGCCACTTCTAACTCATCTGGCTCAAACCCAAGATAGTCAATACACAGCTGGACCCACTGTGCCACGCTTTTAAACTCCCATTTTCCGGAAACCACCGGTCCGTCTACAGGCAGCCCCCAAAGAACTTGTACGTCCTGCAACGTAACAGTCGCCTCACCGGTGGGAAAATGGAATGTGTGCGTCTCGGGACGCCACCTTTCAACCAAAGCAGTAATCAGAGCATGGTCGATTTTATGATAACCGGTGCGTAATACACCGTCGAACCCAGCACTGACTATAAAGCCTCTCACACTCTCTCTAATATTGTCGGTGTGGTTCCAAAATCCGGAATCACAACGTCTAGCTTTTATAATGGCGGTAGCATCTTGCGTACTGTTAAACAGACGGGCAGAACGGTGATGGTCACCGGCTTGTAAAAACAGCAAGTCATTGTTTCGAGGGGTTGTGTTTGCTCCGAATTGCGACATATTTGCGTTTTTGTGTGTGTGTAAACGTTTTTTTTTTTGAATATGTGTGTGTGTGCCGATTATGATGGTAGCTAGGGCATTTAAAGGCGATTTAAAGGATTCTATAAACTGGCTTTGGCAAAGCCGTTTTATGCCACGTGTCCTAATTTTATTGGCCGCCCAAAAAGGACTGTCGGCAGTCACGTGAAGTCAGCAGAAAAAAGTCAAAAACCGGCATTCCCAAAGCCGGTTTATGCTGACTGTGTACATAGTGGAAATCCAACGAGGAAAGGCGAGTTAACTGGGCGAAAAGGTAGTGGAAATCCGACGTGGCTCAGTGATGTGGCATAAACCGGCATTCCCAATGCCGGTTATACCACTTTTATAAATTTTCTCGTTTGAAATCCACCGGCGATAATTCCGGTGGATAAATGTCTATTCCGGCCAAATTTTCAAGACAATATAGAGAAAAATGTTATATATATTTATAGAAAAGTCAAATTTCTATTTTTACAAGTACATGTATAAACTAAACATATAACGATGAAAGAGAGCGAGAGTGGAGAGAAAAAAGTAAAATATCACTAATTTGTCGATATCAAGTGTTTTCATATATTTGTAAGTGTAGTATTACTCGATAATATATTGGGTGTACTGTTCTTGTGTTTCATATTTTTGTTTTCTTAGTCGACTAAAATATCAAGAATAGAAAATTATATCGCAACTGATAGCATGTGTGAAAGATACATGTTTTTTTATTTATTTAAAATTCATTGAATGGAACAATATTGTTTGGCCAAAGTAATAAGTTGAATATTCGTCACATACATTAAAACTTGACCAAAATTCTACCTCATGTCTATTAAACCAGATGGGGACTGATAACATCCCGCGAAATCGAATGTTCTCTCGTTCTTATACCGAGAGAGAATAAACTCTGGCCGGTCTTGAACAATTCGTTAATTGTATGTTTGCTAATCTAAAAGGATTTTACCGTGATATTTGTTCAAAAGTTCAAAACAAAATGGTGATGAGATTTTGCGCATGCAAGTACGAACCCTAATAGCAGACATCTATAACTACTATGTCTCTTGAATTTTTATAATAAAAAGTCCACCATAATAAAAAATCAACAATTGGATTCAAAGTACACATATCACATATATAAGTCCCCAACTTCAACGATTTGTATCTTTATCTCTCTTTGCAGGGAAACTTGGTATGGAAATAAAGAAACCTGAAAGTAGAAGACCTTCCCACGATCTAGCATGCACCAACGACGATTATGAAGAAGAAAGTAAGACTTATACTTGCACTTTTTGCAAAAGGGGGTTCTCAAATGCTCAGGCACTAGGTGGCCACATGAACGTGCATAGAAAAGATAGGGCAAGGTTACAAGAATCTATCCAAGAAACCCTAATTACCACCGAAACCAGAAAAGGTATGGACTCCACGGATCATGGTTCCTCAAGTGACGAGAAGGGTGACGGTGTAACAAAGAGGCCATGGACCTTCACAGAAGGGGATAGTATTGAAAACCCTAGAAAGAAAGATAATTGTGTTAATTCCAATAAGCCATCACTACAACTTTCTTTGTCTATCGAGTCATCGACCACAATTGATCATTCTTGCATCAAATCAAATAAATTATCTTCTGTATTCTCATCATCAAAAGAGGTGGACCTTGAGCTTCGGTTGGGGATAGATTCTGAAGAGTCGTCCAAAGACCATGTTGTACGAGACTAGCTAGAGAATTCTCTTCAGGATATATATGAGTTAAACTTAGAAACATGCAGGTTCAATCGAATCTTGTTAGAGATGCTCAGTACTTCTTATACCTAAACGTTGTTTTGCCGTTGATTATAATGGGTTTTCATGGTACTCACTTTTGTAACGAATTTCTTTAAAATTACTTGCATCATAAATTCATGATAAGGCTTTCTTGTTTCAACTCGATCTCTTGCCAGTTTGATAATGAAGATGAAGTTTTCATAATCACATATTTTGAAATCCATTATGGTAGTTCTAAATCTTGCTTCAGCTGATTAGCTCAATTCTTTTGATTAACATGATATATGTTGATTTGTGTTTATGAATAGAAAAATAATTTAATTCCCCAAAAGTCTAATTATGTGATATCTCACCCTACATCAAATTTGGAATTGAATGAATGAAATAAATATAACTTTCCATCATAGTTTTATAGTTTTATTTCAAATAGGTTATATAGGAATTGAATGAATGAAATAATACTGTAATTACAAGCTCACGGTGGTACCAAATTTTTTGTGTAGGATTTGGGTTATGAAAACAAACCATTAACATTTATAATTATAAAACGACACACTTATTCGAATACAACACCTATTTGTATTGGTAAACTTTCAGATTGTGAGTTAAATGTGATATGTTTTATGACAAAGAAGTTTTCGATACAGTTGCGAAGGGTCAAGATCGAGGTACGTAGTACTTGTGATTGGAATGAAACATATGAAGGAACCATGGCTCGAGGGTGCATTTGGTGACTTGGGAGGTTTGTTTGACTCCAAATTACACTTTGGGACTCATCGCTACGCATCAAGACCTCACTGGTACGCAACTGAAGAATAGAAACATGTTGGGAACACTCTGAAGGCCCAATGCGCCGCATCTGTTTATGATGGGACGCATCGGGGGTCATAACTGGGGTTTTTCATTTTCGTTTGCTGAGTTGCGGCGCAATGCTCCCCACTGTGGCGCAATGGAGTCGCAGACCAAAATTTATTATTTATAACTTTTCATTTTTCCTTGTTTATGTCCTAGTTTATTTTCCTTATATGTAAACGTTTTTAGGGTCTTTTGGACTCAGTTTTTGTCAGGTCTGATCAATCTAACAATTCGATGTTTAGTATCACTAACTGATGGCGGAATCACGAGTTAATGAATTGAGTTAATGAACTAAGAACAATGAATCAAACGGGAAATGAGTAACAGAACTTTCATTCATAAGCCATAAATGGCGGGAAAAGTTGTTACAATTGATATTCTCACTCACGCATAAGCTCTTCCCAACTGTCAAACTCTCTTCACTATTTATAGTCTACATACACTATCTACATACATTACATCAACCCTTATGTTCATTTAAGAACACTTTGAGTGAACAAATAAACAAAACATTCATTTAACTTTTAGCTCGGATGAACTTGAACTTAACTCTGTGAAGAGTTAATTCACCCGACTTAAAGTCTTCATGAAAAGTCCTAACTAAGATTTAGTTCGGGTGATGAACAATGTTCACCCGGACTAAATTTTTATTACAAACACTTAATGAAGAGTCTTTGGAAGCTTCATACATCACTCTTTTTATGCTCCAACAATTTTTCATCAAGTAAATAAGAAGGTTATCCTTTTTTTTGTATTACTGTTACATTTCGCAATTTGTCATTCGTAGATGGCGTTATCCAGTTTGATTCGACATTTTAAGTAATAGGTCTTGCTTAATTGTCATTGTTGGTTGATTTATATGTCTAAATCAATTAACATACTATCTTTGTTCGTGTTTTTCGCTGCAATACGCATCATAAGTGGTATTAGAGCCACAATTGACTCTTGATTTTGCAAAAAATAAAAAAATAAAAGATGAATTTTGATGATCAAGATTTTTTGTTGAATCTCTGTGAGGCGTTACGGAATTTGCCGGAGGGGCTTAGACAAGCAAGGTCGGGTGTTGTTAGAGTCGTAGATGAATTTATGGTTACGAAATTTTCGGAATTTCTCGATGGAGCGGACCCAGAAGAATCTTTGGAATGAGAGAAAAATCGATCGAATGTTTAATTTTAAAGAATTAGATGATGAAAAGAGATGCAAGTATACTATTCTTCGATTGGGAATGAGTGCTTCCTTTTGGTATGAAGGCGTGAAGAATAAAAGACTCCGTTTCGGTAAGGAAAAAATTGCCTCGTGGGAATCATTGAAACGGAAACTTCGTAAAAGGTTTGTTCCGACTGCACACCGTATTTCTATCTATCGTAAAATTGTTGAATCAAACAAGGAAAACTAGGTATCGGGGAATGTGACAACCGTGTTTCTCGAGATATTATTTCGGTGTGCCGTCTGTCATTTTATTTTGTCGATATTTTGTTTTGACCCTATTAATATTATTGTTTCGGTTGTCACACTTTATTTATTTTAGTTGGGCTTTTATTTATTGTTTTTTCCTTCGTGATGGAAACGTTTTAGATACCTAAGTTGCCTAGTAGATATAGTACGCTTTTAAGATTAGTTAGGGTGTTTATGCCTTCAGTTATTGGATGAGAATTAACGTTAATAATATTACAAAGTTGGTCCTTCAGTGAAAAGATAACAATCATTTTACTCCGAGATTCTTCTAATTTATGATTTCCGTCTTCGGGGATCGTCCGTTGAAAATTTTCGAAATTGTCGTGGAAATGTGTTGGCACTGCGCCGCAGTTGCCTTTGACTGCGACACAGTGGTCACTGCGCTACATTGATTCTCTACTGCGACGCAGTGAAGGCTCCTAACAGAAAGTGAATTTTTCATGTTGACCATCCTCTTTGAGATCCACATTCACCTTTCACGTGAATTTGTCTTGTTTCTTGCCTAAGATGGTAACTAAAACTCATTTTTAGATCTAAGAACATCTTCCTAAACCCTCTCTCACCACATACTTTACATTCTATTCTTTCATTTCTCTTTCATTTCACCCTTTTCTATCATCCATTTCTCTCTTTCTCTACCATTTTCTAGAAAATGAAAGCCAAATACTAAGCATTTTAAGTGAGTTTTTAAGTTAAAGAAGTTTCTTCATCACCTTCATCATCATCTCCATTGTTCACCTTCATTCGGTAAGATTTCCATCTTCACCATCTAATTTCTTATTTTCCCGTGATTATGTTAGAGATCTTCATATAATCTTTGTATGGTTTACAAGGTTTTCACCTTCCACCATCACTTTTGTATTTTCGGATTTGAGCTTACCACCATGGAGATTTCTTCATCTTGAGTTTGGTAAGTAAAATCTCTCTAATTTACTATATTTCTTGTGATAAAAGCTCCTAATATTGATAGTGTGTGTTTTGTATGTTTAGAGTTGGATCCTCACCGTCACCACCTTTGGAGCATATTATCCGGGTTTTATTTTAAGAGCTTTACACACCTTCATCTCTTCTCGGAATCATGTGAGCTTGGAGTACCCGTGTCTTATGTGACTTTCCGGCATCTTGCTTGCCATAAAAGCGATGACGCTAGTAGTGTGGCAGATTTGTACTATCAGGAAGTGGTGCGTTTGCAAGGTATTCCCAAGGAAATAGTCTCTGATCGAGATTCAAAGTTCCTTAGTTACTTTTGGAACACGTTATGGAGGAAGGTGGGTACAAAACTTCTTTTTAGTAATTCTCATCATCCTCAAACGGATGGGCAAACAGAGGTCACTAATAGGACCTTGGGAACTTTGTTATGTGGATTGGTTAGGACGTAAAAGGATTGGGATATCAAACTTGCTCATGCTGAATTTGCTTACAACAGATTGCCCACTCATGTTGCGGGTCATTCTCCTTTCAAAGTTGTGTATGTAGTTAACCCATTCGTACCTTTGGACTTAATTCCCTTAACAAATGACGAGTTGGTTCATCTGGATGCCGAAGCTAAGCTAAAGTCTATAATAAAGCTACACCAACAAGTGCACGATCATATAGAGGCCATCAATGCAGTTCTTAGTGAAGAAAATTAATCTTCTTGTATTCGACTCTCCATCGGGTTTGGAGTTCTTAGTAAAGAAAAACTCTTAATTGTTGAATGAAAGTGGATTAAGGAGGATTAGTTAACACCCTCCCCAACCACCATAAATTATCGTGTTGATTTGTGTTTGCTTTTCTGTAACTAATCTCTTTACTTTTTGTTTAAATTACTATAATAATTCAAGTAAAATTTTATAACACAAGAAAATTTATAAAATTTTAAAAAACCTAAAAAATCCCTCTAATTATCTAACAGATAATATGATATGCATTATTCAAAATAAAAGTGCCTACATACTCAAATTTTATCTTATAGTTTGTTTGAATAAAAAGTGGAATAAAAACGCAGAAAATGTGTTTGTCTAATTCAGTTCTTCTATATGGGTGTTTGGATAAAATGGACAGCTTTATAACACTTTGTAAAAACGAAAAAAAGCAAAAAGAAAAAGACGTGACTCTAGACAAACTCATATTGTTTCACATTTATAATTATATAAACATAAACATGTTTGTAAGATGAAATTCCGCAAAAACAATAGGGTGATATTATATGTTGTTAATTGGATTTTTTAACCCATGTGTTATAACAAGATTTAAAAATTACATTATTAGGGTGATATTCTCGAGTATGTTAGTTCTTCAAATGATGGACAAGGTATTGATTCGTGCCAATTTTCTGCAAGAACCAATTGTTCATGGATTTCTTTTAGTATACTATCAATTCTCCACGGGCAATTAGGGTTACAATTTTACGTTTTGTATGTTCTATTTTTTTTTCTCGTTTGATATATTAGTATCTATTGTAATCCGTTGATTTTTACTTCACTACAACATACCTCAATTTTGATGAGTGATATAAATTTGTTAGACTTTGATTTTTTGTTTAAAAAAAATAAAATAAAAAAATTTTAAACATTCTCCATTTTATGATAAGTGTATTACTATTTTAATTTAATTTATTTCAAAATAAAGGTACACTCCTAGCTTTAATTAATAATAAAAAGTTTAAAAAGTAGATTGCATGCTTATTAATTGAGAGAGTTATAATAATTATTATTATTATATATATATCAATTAATAAACTTATTTGCGAGTGAATAGTAACTTTATTATTTAATATT
This sequence comes from Senecio squalidus, assembly GCA_910822075.1. Classification (NCBI taxonomy): domain Eukaryota; kingdom Viridiplantae; phylum Streptophyta; class Magnoliopsida; order Asterales; family Asteraceae; genus Senecio; species Senecio squalidus. Next base: position 16,897,953 of record CAJVGC010000508.1, on the reverse strand, counting down.
ATATAATTGGTTCTAAACTTTAGCATCCAACTTTGTTTTTCTCAAACCTTGTATAATTGTGTATACGAGACGAGATTATATTACAAGCTATTCAAAATTGAATCGTATAAACTATTGAAATAGACTTGATATAAACGAGTCGAACTCGAACTATTTAAGTACACATTTAAGTCAAGTCCGAACTCCAAAATACTCGACTATATATAAGAAAATATGTATACGAATTTACACTTTTACCATTTTATACACATATTATTAACTCATAGATTATTATTATTATATAAGATAATATGTATACGAATTAACTCAAAAAAATTCTGAGCTTAAGATATAATATTAATCGAAACAGACATCGTTTACACACTCTATAGTGCTAGTATGAAGTATATGATTTTGATTTTTTTTCAAGTTGGATAAGATAAACCCCATCACCGACGGTTAAACCCCAAAAAAATCCATCATCTCCACCACCACAATTCATCCATGGCGATTCTTCAATTCCTCATTTCACCACCATTTCCATGTTCCCATTCCTTACCCAGAAAAACCCACACAATCCCCAAATCCTCCATTAACAACAACACCACCACAATCTCCTCCTCACCAAAACCCACTCCTCGCCGTACCCGTAAAAAACCCACCACCCCACCACCACCAAAAGAAGAAGAACTCTCACCCGATTCATTCGACGACGAAATCGACTTCCCCTACGACTCCCCACCTCTAATCTGCTGTTTTGGAGCTGCCCAGAAGGAATTTGTTCCATCTGTACGAGTGTCGGACCAACAAATGCATCCAGACATGTATTCGGAATGGAAGATGTTACAATGGGACCCGCCCGAGTTTGCGAGAGCTCCTGGTGGTCCGCCTTCGAATGTGGCGATTGCTCATGTGAGACTTGGTGGACGGGCGGCGTTTATGGGGAAAGTTGGAGATGATGAGTTTGGGCAGGAGTTGGTTATGATGATGAATAAGGAGAATGTGCAGACCAGAGGGGTGAAAATCGATGGGAGTGAGAAAACCGGGTGTGCGTTTGTGAAGATTGTGTTTGATGGGAAAGGGAAGATGAAAGGGGAGGTTGTTAAACAGGCAGCTGAGGATTCTTTGTTGAGTTCCGAACTGAATCTTGCCGTGCTTAAAGAGGTATTAATTTGGTTTATTTGGTGCTCATTATTTCGTTATAGTCGATTACTCATGTTCGTTATATAATATAGTCTACAAGATTCTTCTAGTCTATGGATTCGATTAGTAATCAAAGAAATGAATTAGTTAAAAGTTGTTAGTGAATGTTAAAGAAGAACACGACTAATCTGTCTAAGGAATTTTCGCTCCTTTGAAAAAACTTATAAACGAGCATTTATCATCCAACAGGCTACTTAGCGAACTCACGTCCCTAAAAGAAAACGGTCAAAGCGGGTCTTGTTTTAATCTACTTATAATAGGTGTTCCTATATGGATCCACATTGCTTAAGGATCTGTTAAAGCTAAGTGAGCAAAAACATCTTAGACAATATGCACTTTCAATTGCACTTAGATTAAGTTTTCAAGAACGATCTTTTTGAGATCTTTATCCTATTGCAACGCTGTGTAGGCCACTCAAATATTGCTTAAATTGTTAGCTCACCATGTCTGAATGAGTTTTTAATAATTGGTTTTTAGGATTTTAGTCATTTACCCTGTTAAACTTCTTTATGACCACTGCGCCGCACAATGAGAAACAAAAAGTTGGTAGTGACATTCGTCTTTCAGCTATTGAAGCTATGTATCTTCAACTCTTTAACTCAGTGTATAATTGTTTATCTTATAGGATTAAGTTTAACGACATCTAGCTGGTCTATATGTTTGTAATCCAATTTTTAATTGCTTTTATTGTTTATATTAGTAAAATGTCAACTGATGTTGGAGTTCCATGCTGTTAGCTTTTTAACGGATAATTTTAAATGATTGTAGGAGGGTCCTTTTAAATGTCGATTCATTCTTTAAATATATAACACCTTCTTCCCAATTGACGAAAGGTGGCAGTTTTAACCCAATCTATAATGAATGGGGTGATTCCGTTTATTTTTATCTCTTATTAGTCAAATGGATGGTAGCAAAATATCAAATATGAACAAAAGAATACTTTGTTTTTGAAAAACTTTAGTTACGTTTAGGTTATCAACCATAACCATTCGAACATAGACAAATTGAAGATAAGAACACAAACAGATCTATCTCGAATTTAAATATGGGGAATTCTAGGTTTGAATCACTGATGCAAGAAAAACTTTTCTTGCACTTTACCCGGGGTCTGGTCAACATGTTCAATTTTAATGCATGTCAAAATAGGACATGCCCGGTTGGTTTGACCTGCGTACCTTTTTTACACGTTTCTTTTAAATTATAATTTTAGATGTTATTTTAGTAATAATATCTAGACTGTTTAAATAAATCAATTTAAGAGGTTTTGCATAACACTTTGGACGACTATGAATCGATTTGACCCACTCAACTTATTTGACCTGTTTTACATGTATGGGAGTTTATCTTTAGACCCTCTCGAACCAAATAAGATCTTACCTAAATCAGCTTACTTTCAAGTAAATGATTTGAAACCGCCTTTGGTAGTGCTGATAAATATAACATTGTCTCTATTGTTATGCAGGCAAGGATATTCCACTTCAATTCTGAAGTCCTTCTATCCGCGTCAATGCACGAGACCTTATTTAAAGCAATCTCATATTCTAAAAAATCCAAAAGCCTTATATTCTTTGACATGAATCTCCCGCTACCACTATGGAAATCCCGCCACGAGACAAAAAAAGTGATAAAAAAAGCATGGGAGCAAGCTGACATCATTGAAGTCAGCAAACAAGAACTTGAATTCCTCCTAGACGAACACTACCATGACAAAAGAAGAAATTATGAGCCACAATATTATGCAGAATCTCACGATCTAACAAAAGAAAAAGGGAAAGATTATTATCACTACACTCGTGAAGAAATCGCTCCATTATGGCATGATAAATTAAAGTTTTTATTTGTTACAGATGGGACTCTCAGGCTTCATTACTATTCACCATTGTTTGACGGTGTGGTGGTGGGGACCGAGGATGTACTGATTACACCGTTTACGTGTGATAGAACAGGTTCGGGTGATGCTGTTGTTGCAGGTATTATGAGAAAGTTGACCACTCACCCGGAAATGTTTGAGAATCAAGATGTTTTGGATAGGCAGCTTCGGTTTGCTATTGCTGCTGGGATTATATCGCAGTGGACGATTGGGGCAGTGAGAGGTTTTCCTACTGAAAGTGCTACTCAAAATTTGAAAGAACAGGTTTATGTGCCTTCTATGTGGTAATACTTTAAGGTGCGTTCTGTAGATGAAGTTAAAGATTTTGATGAGATTGTAGCTTCTGAAATTGAAGAACAACCATACAAACCCCCGCTGGTTTGTTTAGGCTTAGTTAGTTCAAGCTGGGTTGGTTTGGTTTGCGTGGTGTTCGTTTAGCTTGTTTTACCGTCATTTGTTGTAACAGTAAAGTTTCCGAAATAGAAATGTAAAATGTGGTGAGCTTACAATGCTTTTATTTAAGGGACAATATATATGATAAATAAAATCTATTGAAATATACAGGTTCAGGTAAGGTCGTTCAAATTGGTTCCAGACAAGCAATATGCGACTCGGCGTCTCCTCTCAATTATCAGAACGAGTAAATTATCTTTTGTGCAATCCTTTTACCCATTTTAACAATTTGTACGCTATAAGATGACTTGGTATGATAACTCACACATCTCAATCCTGTGCACCATAATCTTCGCTCTGATAATTAAACATATAACAAATCTCAGTCTATCACATCTCCTTTTAAAAAATATAATACTGGTTTAGTTATTTAAGGTAATTGATATAACTTTGGGTAATTAATAATTCAATCAAAAATAAATAAGGTAGATAGTGTCGGTGTTGTAAAAGACGGCCTGGGCAGCAGCTAGTTATAGACGGTTTGAGAGGTCAGCCGACTCGCCCAAGCCTGGGTCGATCTAAAAGGTTGGGTCAAATAAAGTCAACGCAATAAGCAGAGTCAAAGTCGGGTCAAACTTGTCATCGGAAAACAATACCTTTAATCAAAAGATTGAGATAATAAATTGAAAAATTATGGGAAATAAAGGAAGTTAGTATTTGAAATTAGAAGAGAAAGAAGAAGATAATAGATGTGGTTTTTAGAGAGAAAAAGAAAAGGCAAAATAAAATGAGTAGTAGGTGAAAAGTGTTAATAAAATGACTGTCAGGAGATGGTTTTTTTGATACTTTATTAAACTAAATATTGTTATGAATTATTGATCTTTGCTATTTGGATGCACACATTTTCAACCCTATGTATTTACACCATAACCTACTTGTCTCCTATAATTACCCTATTATGTAAACTCAATAGTACTTGAAACTAGTATAAATACCCATCTAATGTAAAGATGAAAAATGCACCATATACACTTTCATAAGTGATATATACTACTTTCTCTCATCTCCCATCTTTGTTATTATTTCATAAACTAAGTTAAGTTATTATTAATCTCGCCTTAATATTAGTAAATTTATAACACGTTATCAGCACGAGAAGCTTTTATTAAGAAGATTAAAACAAGTTCGAGGTATATCCACTATAATCAAGAAATCATCAAGGTAAACATTTTTCCTAATAAAACTTTATACATTACCATAAAAGAGGTAACCATCATAATACTCAAATTTGTAAAGTAAAAGATTTTTAGTTATGAACTACTAACTTTTACCAATATTTCATCATATAGTAAATGGACTACTAATTAATGGACTACTAACTTATAAATATTTTAATGGACTACTAACTTTTACTAATCTTTAACATTTATTTTAATGTATATTAACATTTGCTCTTAACCTTAGTAATGCTTATTTGTTACTAACTTACTAACTTCTATTTATATATAATGTACACTATCTTTACTCTTAACTCTCCTAACTTATATTTATTGATACTAACTTTTATTACTAATTCTTATTTATGTACACTAACTTTATTCTTAACTTTGCTAATTTATATTTATTGATACTAACTTTTATTCTTATGTTCATTTTTTATTATTGTTTACTAACGTTAATGTTTCTATTCTTATAATTTCTAAGTTTTTCTTAATTACCATGTTTAACGATTTAATTACAAAGTTATTATTTTAAAATATATAATTACAACGGCTATATAACGGTTATAAACGACGTTATAACGGCTACATTTTCTCTATAAATTGAGAACTCTGGTTCATCCTTTTTCACAAAATAATTCTCTTTTTTTTTCTCAAATTCATTTGGTTGAAAGACTTTTGAAGATGATTCATCCGCTTTTAATTTTCGTCATTGTATTAATCATGTTATCGATCATTCCCCTTGTTCAACTGCCATGGCGTGAATTTTATTTTTTCTTGACCTTACTTGTAACTGTTGTTTTTCCACTTCTCTGTGTTTCATTATGCATTGATATATATGGATTCTAATTTTAATATTTGTTCAATTCTTATAGTTACAATATGTCGAACATTGCAAAGATTGAATTCAAAGCACTTAATATAAGTGGCAAAGATTATATGACATGGACCGCAAGGGTCAAGAGGCATCTTGAATCCATGGGTATTTTAGATACCATAAAAGCAGAAAATGAATGTTCATCGCTAGAAAAAGCGAAAGCTAATGTTTTCATTAATAAGCATTTGGATGATATGCTAGAAATGGAATATTTTAATATAACAGATCCATTCCTTTTATGGAAGGATCTTGAAATAAGATTTAATCATCAAAAGGAAGTATTACTTCCATCTGCTAGGGATGAATGGAGAAATCTAAGATTCCAAGATTTTAAAAAAGTAAATGAATACACCTCCACTCTGTTTAGAATATGTTCAACACTTGAATTTTGTGGACATGGTGTTACAGAGGAAGAAAAGTTGGAGAAAACATTCTCCACCTTTCATGCATCAAATATGAATTTACAACAACAATATAGGTTACAGAATTTTAAAAGATATTCTGAATTGAATGCATTTCTCCTTGTCGCTGAACAAAACAATGAACTTTTGATGAAAAATCACGAGTCCCGTCCTACAGGATCATTAGCATTGCCTGAAGCAAATGCTGCAAACATAGATGGTTCCAAAAATAATATGAGTGGACGAGGACGTGGTCGTGGACGAGGTCGTGGACATTTTGGCCAAAACCATCCTTATGGCCACAACCATAATTCTGGTCGAAACCAAAACTTTGATAGAGGTCAATCTCGTGGGCGTGGGCGTGGGCGTGGTCGTGGTCGTTCAAATTATTACCATGCTTCCCAAAACAAAAAGTTTCAACCACAAAGAAATTCCAAAACGACAAATCATGGTGATGGATCGGGTCCTTCTCAGAATCATGAAGATATTTGTTTTAGATGTGGTGTAAAAGGACATTGGTCTAAAAACTGTCGAACGCCTCACCACCTCTGTGAACTCTACAAAGAATCCTTGAAAGGAAAAGATAAGGAAGTAAACCTTACTGATGATCTTGAGTTTACAGAAACTGAGCTTAATGCTGCAGATTATTGCAATAATCTTAACCTTTTGGATTGAAATGGATCTTGATGACCTCTATTTACTAAGTTTATGTTTAATAACTATGTTTATGTTCCCATAACTATGTTTCTCTTTTATAACTATGTTTTTCAATTTCTTAACTTGTTTTTGTCTTCCATGTAATATTTATGCAATAAATGTACCTTTTGTTATTATCTACTTGACTCATTTCTTATTTTTTTTTTAATATTTGAAGTTTGATATGAGTTCCACTGGAATACAACATCAAACGAAGGTTGGAGATCTTTGCATATCAGATAGTGGTGCCACACACACTATACTGAAAACTAAGAAATATTTCTCTGAACTGAAACCTACAAAAGCAACCATTCGTACTATATCAGGTCCTGTAGACTTGATAGAAGGAATGGGAAAGGCTAATTTTATACTACCAAATGGTACAAAGCTTTTGATAAATAATGCTTTATTTTCTCCAAAGTCGTCGAGAAATTTATTGAGTTTTAGTGACATATACCTTAATGGATATGATACTCAAACTGTGACTATAGGTCATGAGAAATATATGCATATTGTTGAAAAGAACAAAGTTCTAGAAACACTACCAAGACTTCATTCTGGTTTACATTATACACATATACATGAGGTGGAATCAAATATGGTAGTGAAAGAAAAATATAGTAATCCTAGAATAATTACTTTATGGCATGACAGATTAGGCCATCCAGGATCAACAATGATGCGAAGGATAGTTGAAAGTACTCATGGACATCCATTGAAGGATCATAAGATACCTCAATCAGGATCAATAATTCCATGCACATCATGTTCTCTTGGAAAATTAATTGTGAGACCTTCACCACTTAAAGTTGAAATTGAATCACCTGTGTTTCTTGAAAGAATTCACGGTGACATATGTGGACCAATTCACCCACCATGTGGACCATTTAGATATTTTATGGTTTTAATAGATGCATCAAGTAGATGGTCTCATGTTTGCTTACTTTCAACTCGTAATGTGGCATTTGCAAAATTTTTGGCTCAAATTATCAAGTTAAGAGCACATTTTCCTGATTACACTGTTAAAAGGGTAAGACTTGATAATGCTGGTGAATTTACATCCCAAGCATTTGATGACTATTGTATGTCTGTAGGGATTGTTGTTGAACATCCAGTTGCTCATGTTCACACACAAAATGGTTTAGCAGAATCACTGATTAAACGTCTTCAACTAATAGCTAGACCATTAATAATGAGAACAAAGCTACCTGTATCAATATGGGGTCATGCAATTTTACATGCCGCATCACTTATTCGTTTAAGACCAAGTGCTAATCATACGTATTCTCCCATGCAACTTGCTTTTGGGCAAGAGCCAAACATTTCTCACCTGAGAGTTTTTGGTTGTGCTGTATATGTCCCCATTGCACCACCACACCGTACAAAAATGGGACCTCAGAGGAGGTTAGGAATATATGTTGGATATGAAACATCTTCTATCATAAGATATCTTGAACCACTAACAGGTGACGTTTTTACAGCACGTCTAGCTGATTGCCAATTTGATGAGGCAACTTTTCCAACGTTAGGGGGAGAAAAGAAAATTAAAGAAAAAGATGTTTCATGGTGTGAACCTTATTTGTTGCATCTTGATCCTCGCACCAAACAATGTGAAACAGAAGTTCAAAAGATTATGCACTTGCAACAAATTGCAAATCAGTTACCCGATGCATTTGTTGATACTAAAAGAGTGACCAAATCATATATACCAGCTGTTAACGCTCCAGCTCGAATTGAGATCCCAGATGGAAAATCTGACGATAAAGTCACTCAAGAGTCTAAAACACGCTTGAAGCGTGGAAGACCAATTGGTTCCAAAGATAAAAATCCCCGTAAAAGAAAAGGTGCAGAGAATGCAAATGATCACGAGAAAAGTGTTCTTGAAGAAACACAAAATATCATCACTTCTCCAGTAGAGGAAATGAATGATAACAATAAAGAGATTGCAATCAATTATGAAAATACACATGCATTATGGAACCGAAACGAAATGGAAAATATTGATGAAATATTTTCATATAATGTTGCATGTGAGGTTATGACTGAAAGTGATGATCCTGAACCTCAATCTGTTATTGATTATCAAAACAGACATGATTGGGTTAAATGGAAAGACGCCATGCAAGCTGAATTAAATTCTCTCAATAAACGGAAGGTTTTTGGACCTATTGTTATCACTCCCAAATCCATGAAACCTGTAGGGTATAGATGGATATTTATACGTAAAAGAAATGAGAAAAATGAAATTATAAGATACAAGGCGAGACTTGTGGCTCAAGGTTTTTCTCAAAGACCAGGGATTGATTACGATGAAACATATTCTCCTGTTATGGATGCTATCACTTTTAGATATTTGATTAGTCTAGCAGTTTCTAAGAATTTAGAAATGCGTCTCATGGATGTTGTTACTGCTTACTTGTATGGATCACTAGATAGTGATATCTATATGAAGATTCCAGAAGGATTTAAAATGCCTGAAACATTGAGTACAAAACCCAAAGAAATGTACTCAATAAAATTACAAAGATCTTTATATGGTTTAAAGCAATCTGGGCGGATGTGGTATAATCGTTTGAGTGATTATTTGATAAGCAAAGGCTATACAAATAATCTTATTTGTCCATGCGTCTTTATTAAGAAAACAACATCTGGATATGTGATCATAGCTGTCTACGTTGATGATTTAAACATCATTGGAACAAACGATGAAATTAATGAAGTGATTGTGCTTTTAAAGAAAGAATTTGAAATGAAAGACCTTGGAAAAACCAAATACTGCCTTGGTTTACAGATTGAGCACATGAATAATGGTATACTTGTACATCAATCAAATTATACAGAGAAGGTCTTAAAACGTTTCAATATGGACAAAGCAAATCCGTTAAGCACACCAATGGTTGTTAGAACACTCAACATTGATAAAGATCCATTTCGCCCTTGCGAAGAAAACGAAGAAGTTCTTGGTCCTGAAGTACCATATCTAAGTGCAATTGGAGCTCTTATGTATCTTACTAATTGTACTAGACCTGATATTTCTTTTGCAGTTAATTTGTTAGCAAGATTTAGTTCATCTCCTACCAAACGACATTGGAACGGAATCAAACATATTTTTCGATACCTTCGAGGGACTGTTGATTTGGGTTTATTTTATTCTAACAATTCCAAACAAGGGTTGATTGGTTATGCAGATGCAGGTTATTTATCTGATCCTCATAAAGCTAGGTCTCAAACTGGATATGTATTCATGAATGGAGGTACTGCAATTTCATGGCGTTCTCAGAAACAAACTCTAGTTGCAACATCTTCAAATCATGCTGAAGTTATTGCACTACATGAAGCTAGTAGAGAGTGTGTATGGTTAAGATCAATGACACAACTTATTGTGACCTCTTGTGGACTAGAGACGGACAAAACTGCTACTTTGATCTATGAAGATAATGCAGCTTGTGTCGCACAGATGAAGGATGGGTATATTAAGAGTGACAGAACTAAACATATACCACCAAGGTTTTTCTCATACACACGAGACCTTATAAAGGATGATCAGATTGAAATGAAATATGTTCAATCTAGCAACAATTCAGCAGATCTTTTCACGAAGGCACTTCCTACTGCAACTTTCAGAAAGCATGTCTATGATATTGGAATGAGACACTTGCATAGTACGTAATAGTTTACGGATGTCTAAATGAGGGGGAGTCAACTATACACTGCACTCTTTTTCCCTTAGCTAAAGTTTTTTCCCACTGGGTTTTCTTTGGCAAAGGTTTTTAATGAGGCAGTATATCAAAGTTGAACTCTGTTGAAAATTGGCATCCAAGGGGGAGTGTTATGAATTATTGATCTTTGCTATTTGGATGCACACATTTTCAACCCTATGTATTTACACCATAACCTACTTGTCTCCTATAATTACCCTATTATGTAAACTCAATAGTACTTGAAACTAGTATAAATACCCATCTAATGTAAAGATGAAAAATGCACCATATACACTTTCATAAGTGATATATACTACTTTCTCTCATCTCCCATCTTTGTTATTATTTCATAAACTAAGTTAAGTTATTATTAATCTCGCCTTAATATTAGTAAATTTATAACAAATATTTGTTTATCTTTATGGTTTTCATCTTTTTTCAAAATTTCTAAATAAATTGTGAAAAGGTAAGCAAAAGTCGAAATTCGACTAGTCCCCACTTCCAGACCTAGTTCCAAAAATGTACTGACCGACTTGAGTCTAACTAGACTTTCAAAACCTTGAAAATGGTCTTCATAAAATGATGATGATAAAAGAAAATTTTGGTGACATAGATGTATCCAAGATGCGCGATGTATACATAAATAATTCAGTTATGTATTGTATTTAAAAAAAGTTATTATTAAATACATGAAACGGTTAATAGTCGTGTTTCGCCGCCACCAATGTTTGGTCAAATGGTGAATGTTAAGAAAAGTATAAGGGGTACGTGGGTTACTGAACTCCACATAAAACATGCTGATTCCTAACCACGTGATCATAGCTTATAACCCCCCTCAAACTAAACCATTCTCCATTTACGAACCAAGCAATCATAATGGGTATGGTTTTCGGCAAAATCCGGGTGGCTACACCCAAATTTGAAGTTGTACACTCTGCCACCGACTACGAGATTCGCCAATACTCCTCATCAGTTGTCGCACAGATCACTTATCATCCAACCGAATATAAAGGTACCATTACACTCATGTTTGGAGTTGCCCTGTTGTCCCTCACCAACCAACTAATTTAGGATTGCATCTTTAAAATTACAAACCTCAAAGGTTCTAAGTATGTTTTTTCTATAATAAAATAAGGAGTTAATTACATAAATCGTCCCTATCTATATCTTAAATTACGAATTTTCTCTCTAAGTTTAAAATGTTGCATAAATCGTCCAGCTTTAGAAACTAATTAAGCTTTTCGTCCCTAATTTCTAACGGAAATCCATTTTAGGGTCGAAATGTGTAAATACTTAGCGACGATTTTAACGGAAAATTTTAACGGACATCCATTTTAGGGACGAAATCCGTAATTAGTTTTCAAAAATGGGCGATTTATGCAACGTTTTAAACTTAGGACGAACTCCGTAATTTTAGAAAAACCATAATGACGATTTATGCAATTAACTCTAAAATAAGTTAAAACAAAGTTTTACCTAAAGTTGCGTTATATACTCACTTTTAACATTTGAATAAACCTTTTAATGGTTCAACACCTGATCTGAGTACAAACACAAAACCTTATCAAAACTTATATTTGTATAAACGTAAAAAATTTGGAGGGTGGCCCTGTGCGAAAAATAAAATTGGGTCCCTATTATATAACTTTTTCTTATATTGTAAAACATAACGTATCACACATCTGATACTTGCTTCGGGCCGACGCTGGTAAATATATGCTCTTGTAACGTTGTTTATAATATAATGTTATTTGATTTTCTATAAAAGGAGACAAAGATGGTGGGTTTGGCATACTAGCCAAGTACATAGGCGTATTTAGCACTCCACAGAACACAAGCCCGGAAAAAATCGACATGACAACACCAGTTTTAACAAAAGCAGAAAAGATCGACATGACGACGCCAGTGATAACAAAAGCAGAAAAGATAGACATGACTACTCCTGTAGTTACAAAGGAAAATGAAGGAAGAATTACAATGCAGTTTACACTACCAGAGAAGTACAAAAAGGCGGAGGAAGCACCTAAGCCGACTGACGAAAGGGTGGTGATCAAGGAGGAGGAGGGGAAGAAGTATGCAGTGGTCGGGTTTAGTGGTGTGGCAACAGGGGCGGTTGTTGCAGAGAAGGTGGAAAAGTTGAAGACGGATTTGGAGAAAGATGGGTTTAAAGTTGCCGGTGAGCATGTTTTGGCAAGGTATAATCCGCCATGGACGTTGCCTCCTTTTAGGAAAAATGAAGTTATGATTCCTGTTGAATGAAATAGTTATTTATTATACATATGTAAATCGTTTTGTTTGATACTTGTTATAAATAAAAACGTTTTCTTTTTGTTATCGACTCAAAATAAGTCATTTATCCATGCATACGGTAAGCTACATTTTTTATGGTTTCAAGCCAACCAAAATATATATAAGATCATTACCCCTTATTTTTCTCCCTTTCATTTCTCTATGTCCCTCTTTCATATCCTTTCATTCATGAACAAAAAATGATCGGTTTAATTACCCGAAAAGAAAAATATATTTTATATCAGATTTGATATCTAAAAATTATTGTTGAGGTTTTGTTATTCGAGAAATGTGTGAAAATGGACCGAAGAACAGTGACAATGAATTGGGATCGTTTAGATGACTTCAACGAGGAGGATGATGAATTCTATGAAAGCACCAACCGTATGTCGGTTGTTGTCCCTCTTGACATGCCTTTATCTGAATTTGACGAGGATGATGACGACCTAGAATTTAATGATAGCCGTGTTTCGTTCTCAATCGACCTTGCCACAAATTCGATCAAGAAAACTCCGAATGCTGTGGTTGGTATTCCAGCCTCGACTGGTCAATATGACATGTGGATGGTTGCACCTGGATCAATTACAGACAGGCGAAGACGACTTTTACAAGATATGGGGTTGAATAGCAAAAAGGATTTTGCTCGGTTAGCTAGCACAACTAACACGAAATTTAATAAAGCCAATACGAAAAGGTTGACTTCGATAAAACCCGTTGTTACTTCTCCAGACACGAATATTGTGACAGAAATACCAAAACCGGGTCCTATGGTAAAAGTATCTTCTCCACATTTAGAGGAATCAAAACAGGTTGAGCAAACGGAACCAAAGTTGCAGCCGCAGGCTCAAGCTAAGATGCAGCCACAGACTCAAGCGCAGATGCAACCACAGGCTAAAGCTGAGACGCATCCTCAGCCTCAGCCTCAGTCAAAACCTGAGCCAGAACGACCAACTCAGCCTGAACCTAAACCTAAACCTGAACCTGAACCTGAACCTGAACGGGAACTGGAACCAGAACCTCGATTGCAAGTTAAGGATGAGACTCAGAATCAGATTCCGGTTCAAGAGCAAGCTCAAGTTTCCTCCTTGACTGTAATGTTAGTTCGTTCTAGATCTGACAGTGACATAGAAACAAATTCATTCAACACAAAACGAAGAAAAGAAGATATGATTGGGAAGATATCAAAACAACGCCTTACTAGAACATCATCCGAATTAGTAACACGATCCATCAGGTTATCATGCCCGTATGCCAAAATTCTTAAAATTTCCACCCCCAATATCAACCAACCAAAAAAATCTTCGGTTTCTACTACCAAGAACAAGAACAACGCCACCTCCAACTCACAACTGGATTCTTTCTTCTTGATCAAGAATCTAGACACCGGAAAAGAATTCGTAGTTAAAGAGTCCAACGATGAGGGCATGTGGAATAAGGTGAGCGATCTAGAAACAGGGAAGCAACTCACAATGGATGAATTTGATAATACTGTTGGGCATTCGCCCGTGGTAAAGGAATTAATGCGCAGAACAAGCGGCAAGAAAAGTGGCAGCAAATTGATCGCTTCCAACTCTTTACTTAGTAAGAGCTTTAGAAGTAGCAAGAAGAAAGGAGCGGCAATTTTGAAGACCCTTAAGAGTTCAATAAGCATGTCCACGCCCAAGCCAGAGAAAGAAAAGGAGGATAGTGTAGCAACTAGTACTACTTCCACCACGACGAATACTACTTCTTCACAATCGTCTTCACAAACAAAAGGAGAACAAGAAAACAACAAAGAACAGAAAACGAGCGGAGAACAGAAAACAAATGCTGACAAGAAGTCAAATTCAGAATGGGTGAAAGCTAAAGCTTATGGAAAACCCTTGAAGGAATTCTCAGCATTGCATCTATGTCAAGAAATCCAGGCTCATGATGGATCGATTTGGACGATGAAATTTAGTTATGACGGTCAATATCTAGCTTCAGGTGGAGAAGATAAAGTCATTCATGTTTGGGAAGTGATAGAATGTGACGTTATGTCAATGCGAGGCGATGACAAAGGTTCAATCACTCCTGATAATAGGCCACCGACTCCTGATAATAGGCCACCGTTACCTGATAATTCAGCCACGACCACAGACAAGAAGAAAAAATCGAAGAACAATAAAAAGAAAGGGGTTCCTGAATATGTAAAAGTGCCCGAAAATATGTTTGGGCTATCGGAAAAACCAGTATGCACATTCAAAGGGCACCAAGATGATGTCTTGGACCTATCCTGGTCCAGATCGCAGGTCAGCTTTCCATTCGATATGAACTAGTGAAATTTCTTTTACTATAGATATAAAGTCCGTATTTATGTTTTCCAGTTTCTATGTATATAGTTAGCATAAATTCTAAGATTTCCGTGATAATGGGCAGCTCCTACTTTCATCTTCGATGGACAAAACTGTAAGACTATGGGATATCGAAACTGAGAACTGTTTGAAACAATTTGCACATAGCGATTATGGTATGCATTTCTTCTAACCAGTTTTTTGTTTAAGATGATATAGTAATGTCAAGAAAGTGACCCATTTATCTCATGAGAGAGCGTGTTTTATGGCAGTGACTTGTATACAGTTCAATCCAACAGATGACGATTACTTCATAAGCGGTTCGCTAGATAAAAAGGTAAGAATGTGGAACATACCAAGTCGGAAAGTCGTAGATTGGAGTGATATTCATGACATGATAACTGCTGTATGCTATTATCCTGATGGACAGGTATATTGATTCATATGATTTCACCTAATTCATTTTGGTTGGATATTTAATATCGTTAATTAACTTATGTTGGTTTACGATTGAAGGGAGCCATTGTTGGATTACACAACGGGAATTGTAAGTCATATAGTACTACTGGTAAGGCCTATTCATTCTTTCATCAACTAGGGACATAATCTTAATCATATTCAAATTGTTCGTTTAACGATTTTATCCATCTATATTGTTTTAGATAGCAAACTCGAGCAAAAGGATCAGATCGAGTTACATACTAAACCAAAAGCAGAGCCAAAAAAGATAACCAGTTTTCAGGTAATATTCACTTTGTCAAGGATTATTCTTATGTACCTAAAGTGACTTAATCTTGTGACATGTAGTTTTCTCCATCGAACCCATCTGAAGTGCTGGTGACTTCTGCTGATTCGCGTGTTAAAATTCTGGACGGATTACATGTCGTTGAAAAACTCATAGGTATAGTTTATATTATACCTTTGTTCTCCCTTTCACTTGGAACAAAACTTATTTTGTTCCTGAATACATAAAGATGTATAGTTTGATTTTACAGGTTACAAAAACACTAGCAGCCAGTTTTCCGCTCAATATAGTGCAGACGGGAAGTATGTAATTTGTGCTAGTGAAGATTCACAAGTATACATATGGAAGCACGAAAAACCAAAAAATAGTGGAGGTGCTAAACCTAAATACGTGACCACAACTTCTCACGAACACTTCCCATGCACTGACGTTACAGTCGCAGTACCATGGTCTGGAAGCAGCAAATTCCAACGGTTAGACAATGAATCACAATCCAAACGAGACTCTAAACGGTCTGGTCCACTTTCTTTTTCTCAAGACGATAATGCACAAGCTAAAAAGTCATCTCAATTGCCACCGGTTCCTAAAAAGAGCACAGAAAAAGGGACAAATGTTGACACAGAACAGCCTTCAAATGCTGACCCAAATGTCACCGAGTCTGGTGATAGTTCATTGCAGTCTGATGGTAGTAACAACGCCGCCAACAATAATAACAGTCAATCGACAGCGTGGGGGATGGTGATTGTGACCGCAGGAGTAGGAGGTGAGATTAGAGTTTTTCAGAATGTGGGGTTGCCTGTTAAGGTTGGCTATCAAACGAATCTGTTTTAAGACCTCACATAATTCTAACTTTTTGTTTGTTTAGTGTTCATAGAGCGAGGTTCCTTGATAAGTTAAAGGGTGTACATTATTACATTAGTTAGTAAATACTACAGTTTTTATATAGAAATTTTGATATTGATCAATTCAAGACGTGTTTGTAACTGCAAATATACGGGCTTTAAGAACTCCGTTTAGATTATGATTAAAGCAGCATATATTTGATTGGTATATGTTGTTGTAAATGTGAGGAAGTGTCATTATGTTATGGTTTCGCCCATTACCATAGTTATTTTGAGAGAAAGAAGTTGTAGAGGATGTTGAGGGGACAATCATAGTGAGTACTCGAGTCACTCCAACCATAGAATTTATCAGCTTTCATGGTAAAAGTCGGTATTTTAGACATAGAAAGTGGTTTGGTGGAAGACATAAGGGTTTGTCCCCATCTTATGTCTAAGTGGTAATGAGTTGAGAATATGTAGTGGATGTCTCACGTTCAAACATGGACACCAACCACCTCCCCTGAAACATGTGATTTACCTTCCTCATGTTGACCGTGGGACCGGTCGATGGGAGCATCTAATGGTGGCGTATACTTTTTCTCTAACAAAGTGGAAGGTAATGTCATCGTGTTTTTTGTTTGTTCGTGAAATAGCATTAGAGATACATTGCTCCAAGATTGTGAGCTTTAACTTTAGATTTGAGTTATTATAATTACATAGTGCTCCAAGGTTTCAAATTCCAATTTTAACTTCTTAGCTGCTTGTTTTTAAGGAAAAAAAAAAAGAATGATGAAGAAAACTATGAGTGTTTACTAGAAAAATTTTCAAGGAAAACATAGAAAACAGAAAACGTGTTCAAATGTGATTTTTTCTAAATCATTTTCCACGAAAACAGAAAACTCAGTTTTCTAATTTATAACTACACTTAGAAAACTCACTTTTATAGTTTTCCAACTATTTTCCACTTCTAAAATGGAAAACTCCTTGTGTTTTCCATTTGACAACTAAACACATTTTCAAACTTTTTAAATGTTTTCTAGAGAAGAAAACTTTTTTTGTTTTCTTGAAAACTAAAAATGGAAAATTAGAAAACGTTTTCTATAACTAAACGCAACCTTAGATTCTTTCAGTTTCTGGTCTGATTTGAACCAGTTCAGTCCGATTTTCGTCCCATGCACATGTGTGGGGACTCCCATTGGCGAGCAAAAATTAGTCGGACAGGTGAATCGAAACCGGTCCTAACTGATGACAACCGCTTCGGTCTACGGTCATCTACGGTCAGTTACTAGTGGTCGGTTTTTAGTCTTACTTTTTATACATTTTCGTTTTTCAGTTCGGTACGGTTTAAACTGTCCGGTCCAGTTTTTAGGCTATGCACAGCCGTGTTAAATATTTGAGTGATATTAACAAAACCTCCTTTTTTTTTCTTTGCCAATAAAAAAACATATTAGTCAACAATTATTATCCAAAAGGATTCGGCGTGCAGTGGAATTCCACTTGCTTTATACAAGTTATCATTACATTCTTCCCATTTTTAGAAGCAAGCTCCATATATACAATAGTTTAGTATCAATAAACTTTAATTAAAACCAAATCCCAGTAGAGTTAAAATGACTCAAGTAGTTAAAGACGGCAAATGTAGCAACTATATTCGAAATATTTTTTTCTGCAAAATCGTCTGTCTTGAAGTTGAAGTTCGATACGTGTTGCTTTTGGTATCTTGAAACGTATAAACATTTCAACACACAAGACACAACCTCATGGTTCTCAATCCAATCATCACCGTTCCTAAACATTGTCACTACCACGACCACAAGCACCAGATTTAGAAGGGGTTTAGGATATGAAAGTGCATACCTAAAAAAGTTTCAGATTGTTTTGTAAACTAAAAACATTTTGTAATAATTAATACATATTTAAGTTAGTTCCAGTAATCATAGAGGATACTGGGGTAAAACATATGGTAAAAAGGTCCCATAACACGGAAAGACAAGGTATTAAAACTAGAGCTATTGGTCTCAATTAATAACAAAAGGGAGAATGATCTCGCCTACAAAGCAGAGTTTATTACCAAATTTGAAACAACCCTATTTGAGGTTTGTAATCTATTTTAAAACTAAACAAGAAGTATGGAACGAGGCTTGTCTACGAAACAGAATAATCTTCTCTAGCTTGCTTGTGGTGAAGCTTCTAGCACTAAATAACATGCATTGCAGGAATACGATTTTTTAGGTCGAACAAAACCCAATTATGTATTTGGTTCACGAAACAGTTCACAGCAGAACCCCAGTGTGGAACTGCTTTGTTTTCAGTTCCATTATTTGTTTTTTTTATTTCCGTTCTGTTCCAGTCCAGTCCAACCGATGTACAATTGCTAAATATACTAGAATGCCGGATCATTAGAGAGAAATTGTTTTATTTCTATTCTACATAAGCAAAAAAATGAAAACTTACCACTGTCAAGCTAGGAATCAGATAATATTAATACAATGATTGTCCATATGCCGTTACAATCTTGTAGAGGTGGCAATTTCAACTCATTTACTAATCAATGGGTAATATTTCTTCATGGGTCAAACAACAACAAGTACAATCATAGTACGAATAGCTTAAAAGGAAATGGGTCGTTTTTGCCACCTCTAAAATCATGGGTTACATGCGGAGTTACAGATACACAAACCACCTCAAGAAATTTTTTCTAGATGCATTATTGTATAGCATTAAACTTAATAGTAAACGAAGGGCCACAACTAACTGAAAATAAAGGATATATTGGATGACATCAGCTCTAGGAATGAAAGCTAATCGTAACTAGTACAATATTACATTTTTAATTCAGATAACCTACAATTAGCACACAAACGTAAAAATACAAAAAACATGCACTAACCAGCTTACTATAAATAAAAAAGAGAACGCTAACCTTTTACAAAAGACAACATTTGACATGCATCATCTTCCCTAACTTCATGTGAATGGTATGGCGCTAGTAGAAGTTACCTTTGCAGTTGGACGATCCACATAAACAATTTTTTTCCTGGGGTCCACTTTTCTCAGACTTTGGAATTCCATAATTAAATGTTAATTCATGCAAAGGAGGAATGTGCTTGATTGCATAAAACCCGATATGCAGATACGCTTCCTGTTCATTTTCACGCAAAATTGGCTGCCAATACACATTAGGCGAACAACTATGGTTCATAAAACGGCCCACGTTTCCTTTATTTTTGGCACTGATAGTTAGAGGGAATGGAGTCTTTACAGGCTCATCTGTAGGAACTGGTTCCAACGGTTCAAAAGTACGAGTAGCATCAAATATATAATTATCATCGCTATCAGTTGCCTTTTCAATAACTTCACCTGCATATTCACATATAAAAGCTCCAGCCCGAATAGGATCCCACGACCTAAGTCCCCAACCCTTATTCTTTGTTCTAAACACCTCTAAACGAAGTTTAAGACCCGTTTGGGAAACTCGGTTTCTGCAGGTAGGAGGGCATAAACAAGAGGGACCGCACTCGTGAATCATTAAGTTATGACTAAGAAGAACACCACCAATCGAATATGGAAGATATCCACCGTTTTTTTCAACACAAGGGCAGTTAGTGGCGGGTAAACATCCATTAGTACATCTACAGCTTAAAGATTTTGATGAAGGAAACGGCTTTGCATATTTAAGAGTGGAAGAGTAAGTAAAATAAGCAGGACCCTTTTCATCGTCAACATCATTTACGAGACAGATAGGCAAATTTTCTGCACCAGAAGTAAGGTCTGGCAGGATTACCCCAACCCGTTTAGTAACACCGTCTCTCCATTGCTGAATTGACTTCCACAACATAAATGCTTCGGGTTGACCCGGAACTCTTATCAATTTATACTTGAAGACATTGCAACCAGATTTCCCTTTGTCGATCCAAGATTCATGGAGTTTGTATAAACCATCATATACATATATTTTCCCAGTTTGATTGGTTCCATCTTTAAGACCTCGAACAACTCTTACCTCATTACCTCTATGCAAGCTCTTTTCCAAAGCAAGGTTTCCCCGTTCAAGCTTTTGATCCATCATTTGTTTATCATTTCTCTGAACACCGCCTTGACCGCTATAAACTAACACCTCACCATCGTCTCCATCATCTTCATATCCTCCAGAAGAAACAATACTAACAGCCACGGGCTCCTCATCGCCACTAACCTTGAAACTTAAATAATCTATCCCAGCCATAATCGGAGCATGCATTCCAGCTAAGCAGAGTTCCATTCGGAAAAAGAAAACATCACCAACATCCACACCAGGTACTGCACCAACTCGCCTTTTAGTATTAGCCCGAGCTCCTTTATTCATCAAAATTGTACCCGATCTCAAATCTGCTCGTCTTGATATACCAGGTATAACGCCCTTAGCATCATCAAGCTGCATGATCTTCCGCCTTAACAAATTATACACCATCACCACTCGTTGAACCAAATCATGATTACTATCAGCTTGAAGAAACGTATCGATATCCACAAGATTAAAAGATTTCAAAAGATGATTAACCAACGGATCAATATCAACCTCAGAACTAGAAACAGCAACCGCTTGTGGCCCTTTAACACTTTTCCGAGCTTTACGTTTCCGCCTAATAATATCACCACCATCCTCCGTATCCATAGTAAACCCATTCTCATAACCTTCATTCTGAACATTCCCATCATCATCATATTCTTCAACCGTCTTATTCCCACTCCCTCTCGGTCTACCTTTCCGACCATTAACCGGTTCCGAAGCCGGCGTCCTAAACGAATTCAAAGGAACCGGCGAAGGAATAGGAGTATACGTCCTTCCTTGACTCGGCGCCTGACTTGTTGATGCAGGCTGTACAGGTGGCGCTTGTCTCTGCGACTGATCATTCGCACCAACAAACGGAAAAAACTGCGATGCGCCAGGTGGAAACTGACCAGTAGGAGTAATAAACGCAAAGGGTGTAGACTGTGTAGCTCCAGATGAACCCGGTTGAGGGAAAATCGGAACAAGACATCTTAATGGTTTAACAGTCATAACCCTAGTCTTATCAATACCACCACCAACCGAAGTACCCGAATCCGAAACTAAATTATCTTCCATCAAATTTCAATCACACAAACAAATATCTAAAAAAATTACAAAATATACATTCACCTGAAAATGAAAAACATGCAAATAAATAAATAAAAAAACTAGGTTTAAAAGAAATTCGGATCTAAACAAAATTAAACTGATTAATAATATGAAAAATGAAAAATAAACCCTAGAAATAGAAAATAACAAATTAATTAATGATATGAAAAGATTATAAGATCTGAAATGGATTATATGATTGTTTAAACATGAAAATAAAAGTTATTGATTTAATTGAGATCTAGGATTACCTGATTAAAAGAGAAGAGAGTGTTGTGTGAGTTGAGTATGAGTTTGAGTTCCGCGCTGCTGCGATTTTGCATTTGATTGCTACTAATATTTCATTACAACCTAATCCATATATCTTATATTTATTTACCGAGCAAATGTTAACCATTTATATAAAAAAAGATTAATAAAAAAAATTATTATTATTAAAAAATAGTATGATGTTTTGTTTATAGTTACACGACTTTATTAATGATTTATGTCATTTGTTTTAACAAAAAAAAAAGTAGAGTTAAAGATGAAATTATGATTTATTATTTTAAAATATCATATACCTATTGGCGATTATTGTAAGAGAATTTGTACATGTTGTCAGGATGGACTTAAAGTTAGGGAAAAGCAAACTAAATAGGAATAAACATACGCCATGTTTACAAATAGCGGTCAATATATATGTTCATTAAATTTATATCAACACAACATATGCAAATGCATATATCTTGTGTTATGAATCGAATATTTACTAAATCTCATATCGACTAACCGTAGTCAGAGTAACTATTTAAGGCTTGTCTTGTTAAAGAAAATAATATAAAAGGTTACAAATTTAAAACTAAAAAGTGGTTAAGTCATTAACAAGTGCTCATTAACTCACCTCACACTAAAACATTCCCTCCTTAATTCTCGTAAAATCTTATTAAAAAAGAATGAATTATAATATATAAAAACTAAAAATGTTAAGTAAATAGGAACTTTTAAAAAAAAATTGTCATATATTATGTTTTTCCGTTTATACGCAAAACAGTAGAAAAACAATAAAAATAATTATATTTTCTTTTTATATTGATAATTGGTGAAGAAAAAAATTTCCAACATTTAAAAGATATATATATTTTGTATTTTTTTAGATATTAATTAAAATAGAAAGGTTTGGTTATTTAAAGTAGAAAAGTTAATTAGTTTATTTGAATATTATTAAACTAGCTTATTGACTCGCCTAATACGCGGACAATTATATCAAAAATATATATAAGGTTAACAAAGAACATATAACTTATATAAAAAGATTAATAGAAAATTATTAGTCTTGTAGACAAAATGATTATGTTAGCAAATGTGAAGTTAAATAAAACATTTACTATGTAATTCGGAAAAAACCTTATTAAAAATAAAATAATTCTAATATTTAAAAAAACTAAAAATATTGCGTAAATAGGACGAAAAAAAAACATAAGATTTTTTATATGATATGTTTTTCATTTATATGCAAAACACTCGTAAAACAATAAAATAAATTTATTTTCTTTTTATAATATATAAAAAAAAAACTAAAAATATTGGGTAATAGGACGAAAAAAAGACAAAAGATTTTTTTATATGATATGTTTTTCCATTTATATGCAAAACACTCGCAAAACAATAAAATAATTTTAGTTTCTTTTTATACTAAAAAAGTGTATGTGTTTGAAGAAAAAATATGTTTTGTATTTTTAGAATTAATTTAAAATACAAGTGTTAGATTATTTAAAGTAGATTGGTTAATTAGTTTTATTTAATTATTACTATTTAAAATAAGGGTTAAATTATTTATAGTAAAAGTGTTAAAATGAAATTATTAACGATGACATCATCAAAATGATCTAATGGTTCAAAATAAAGTTAGATTTCAATCTAATGGTTACTACTTTGCCAAGTGACATTTTATGCCTCTCTTTTATTATATATTAAGATAAGATATAAGGGTTAAATTATTTATAGTAAAACAGTTGAAATTAGTAATGATGACATCATTTAAATGATCTAATCGTCTAAATTAAAGTTACAAACACATCTAATGTATCTTACTTTGTCATGTGTTATTTTAGGTCTCTATTTTATTAAGATTAAGATTAAGATCGATATATTTTTATTTTTATTAATTACAAAAATCGTCCAAATGGTATGTCGAAATCTCGGACACATATATACAACCAAGGTTGTTACAATGTTGTTAAGATTGGGATTTTACTATGAATTGTTTTTTGTGTTTCTAAGATTTGGATCGCAAGATCGGATCGAAAATAAAAAATTGGGAACACACAATGTGTTCCTTTAATATACTGAAATTAATTGAATAACTAATTATATTTATCATTACAAACCACCTAGTCGATTAACCTATTAGCTTCTCTTAAACAAAGTTAGCATTTTATAGTTAGGTAAGATCGGATCGAATAGGAATTTTAAGATCTTATTGTCGGGATTGAGATCTTATCTAGATTTTTTGTTTCAAAAGATCCTATGCATGATAGTCACGTTTTCGTTAAAGAGGATCGTAAACTGTAAGATCTTAAGATCAAGATCGAATTCTTAGCAACCTTGATTAATATCTAGATTTTAGACCGGGATCATGTCACACCCCGCTAAAGCGGAAACACGGGGCGTGAAGAGCGAGGTTGTCATCACACAAGTGTATAGATATGTACCAAAGTTTTATGTAATATAGAACAACGTTTAAGTTTTACAATCGATATAAATTTTATGTTTACAATATGATTTCAGAAAGTCTTCGAATCCAAACCACCCGAATCATTCCCTTTTTGAAGTCGTCAAACCAAACCCGCCATAAGCTATTCCCAAGTATACGCGTCTCCACTACTTACTCGTTTCCTGAAAACACGAGTAAAATGTTAACTACGGGAGACGTAGTTAGTGAGCTACAACATATTGTAAAAGCATATAATGTTTTAACGCATCAATCATTAGCATAAATATATGAATAAGTTTTATGTATGTAGGTATCGATCACATAGTGTATGGCTATGTGATGATCCTAGTATTGCCCAATGACAAAAGAGTTACGTTGCTAAGCCTGTAGCTTACCCGGTTAATAATTATGCACCACCTGTTGTTGTAGTGATGAGGGTCTCACTACCCTAATAGCGTTATCTATAAATTACTAACGGTCCTTTCCAAAGGGATTAATAGCAACCAATAGTAGTAACGGGCATTATAGTGGCTCTCCGTCTATATGTTAGATAATTCGATAACATATGGCAGCCATAAACAGTCACTAGCAATATAAGTTTATGTCTTCATTACCTCAGCGGTGGAACATTCCACATGTGTAAGACCATAAGCAAATAATGTTTTGAGTATCAAGCATCGATAATGTATAAGCATATGACTGAAATAACGTTTTAAGTATACGACTCGTATTTTCACCCCAAAATGTATATGAAACGTTTAAAAGAGGGGTTGTGTAACTCACTGGTTGCGAAGAATCTAGCGTGCGCTCGGAAAACGCTCTGCAAGTGCTCGGAATCACCGGAATCCTAATTTATACCAAGTTTTGGCGTAAGTTTCATTATTTATTAGTTTATACAATCGTTAGTCAACGAAATGCTTATGTTATAAAGTGTTTGTATTTGATTTTACTAAAATCGGGCAACCGCTTCCGCGCTATAGTTTTTAAATCCAATATTTTTCCAAACACTTACCCGCTTACAATTTTTATAACGATATATAATCTAATTTTACGAACTGATATCGCATATTTATATAACTATTTATATGCGATATTTGGTCACATTTCATAGTAAACACGGTGAATAGGATAGGATTTTTACATTTAATTGTGTGGAAAAGTGTTTTTGTCCAATTTACAGGTTTGCATGATCGGGAAGTGGAAATGATGGAAGAAACGAGTTTAAACGAGAAGAAATGGTGAAAATGTTGTTAGGACGGCGCACATGTGACAACAACGCCGCAGTGGCATATTTTAACAAGTGACAACGTCGCACATGAAGCAGCAACGACGCGGTAACTATAAATCACAATAACAGCGACGTCCTAAATGCTGGAACGGCGCAGTCACCTGTTTTCAGCAGTTTTCGAGTCGTATTCGAATACGTTTTCTACACGATTTTTGCCTATAAATACCGAGTTTTTCCAGCCAGAAAATTCATTCAATCATCATAATTCAAGTCTTAGAGCTGGAGTTCGAGATTGGAAGCAAGATTTCGAGCTAGGAAGTCGTTTTCGTTCAACGTCGGTCACGACAAGTTTTCGGTTTCTAGTTTGTTTTTCTTTCCCTTTTTAGACTTTATTTTCCAGCATGTTTTCTCTTATTATTAGTTTTATTTTGAACACGATAATGAGTAGCTAAACTATTTTCACGCTTGTTTGATTAACGGATCTTGTTTGAAGTTTACTTTTGCGTAATTGATTATTTATGTTTTTGTGTTTAATCGCTAATCCTTATTTGCTTAAGTTTTAACATATTATCATAAAGTTGTTTATATATAATTTAATTAATCAACATTCTAGGTATTCGAGAGGAATCTAGATAGGTTAAATAATTTATATGAAGTAATCGGTCGGTCTATAATCGGTTTAAAATTACTAGGATTCGAGAGGACTTAGTAATAACAACTTAGGTAATTAAACTTAATTGAGTAAGTCTATTTGTTAAGATTCGGAAGGACTTGATAATTAGAGGAGTTATTCGAGAGGAAACTCTATAAGATTAAATCACTAAAAACAGGCTTGTTACTTACTGCTTAATTATTAATAATTATAACTGTATTCGAGAGGAACGGTGTAATTAGAGGTAGTTAAAGTTAATAAAAGATTCGAGAGGACTTTTACTATATTTTAGAAGTTTAATATTTAATCGATTTCGTAAATTTAAATGGAAAACAAGTGAAGTGTCAAACAAGTGTATTTTCTCTATTATTTGATAATCTCAATTACTTTCTCGACTCGATTTTTACTAATCACTTTTATTAATTACTTTGCAACTTTTAATCAATCAATCTTTTTGTTACGATAAAAACCCCCAAAAACAAATAGTATTATTAATTCGAAATATAAAAACAACATTAGTCACTGCGAACGAACCTTTACTTGCTTTTAAACTATATTACATACGAATAGGTCCACTGCCTATAAGTGTGTAATTGCGTGAAATAGTAGGTTTAAATTAAGACTAGATTTTACACATCAAGTTTTTGGCGCCGCTGCCGGGGATCGAACCCGGGTCACCCGCGTGACAGGCGGGAATACTTACCACTATACTATATGACAGATGTCGTTAAAAAGGAAGTTGTTAAGTTGTTGGATGCATGAATTATTTACCCAATCTCAGATAGTCCATGGGTGAGCCCAATTCACTGTGTTCCAAAGAAAGGAGGTATGACTGTGGTGCTGAATGACAAGAATGAGCTGGTACCAACGAGGACAGTCACAGGATGGAGAGTTTGCATCGACTACCGCAAGCTAAATGAAGCCACCAGGAAGGATCATTTCCCATTACCGTTCATGGACCAAATGATCGAGAGACTAGCAGGAAATGAGTTCTACTGCTTCTTGGATGGGTTTTCGGGGTATTTTCAGATACCTATTGCTCCCGAAGATCAGGAAAAGACCACCTTCACATGCCCGTTCGGAACCTACGCTTACCGGAGGATGCCATTTGGTCTATGCAACGCACCACCCATTTTTCAACGGTGTATGCTAGCCATTTTCCAGGACATGGTGGAGAAAACAATGGAGGTGTTCATGGATGATTTCTCAGTTTTCGGAGATTCTTTCGATGCTTGTTTGAAGAATCTGGATCAGATGTTGGGAAGATGCGAGGAAGCTAACTTGGTCCTAAACTGGGAGAAATGCCACTTCATGGTTCGAGAGGGAATTGTACTGGGACACAAAATTTCAAAAGCTGGGATAGAGGTAGACAAAGCAAAGATCGAGGTCATCGCCAAACTACCACCACCAACGAACGAGAAAGCAATTCGGAGTTTTTTGGGACATGCGGGATTCTACAGAAGGTTTATCAAGGACTTCTCGAAGATTACTCGTCCTATGACGAAATTATTAGAGAAGGAGGTAGCGTTCAATTTCTCGGAGGAATGCTTACAGGCTTTCGAGTTACTCAAGGAGAGAATCACCAATACACCCATTTTAGTAGCACCGGATTGGTCTCATCCTTTCGAACTCATGTTGACGCCAGTAATTTCGCAGTGGGAGCTGTTTTGGGGCAACGGATCGACAAACATTTTCGACCTATCTACTTCGCCAGCAAAACACTGAACGAAGCCCAACAGAATTATACCACTACGGAAAAGGAGCTTTTGGCTGTAGTTTTTGCTTTTGATAAATTCCGCTCTTACTTAGTGTTGAGCAAAACAATTGTTTTCACGGATCATTCTGCTTTAAAATTCTTATTTTCTAAATTAGATGCCAAACCTAGATTAATTCGTTGGATTTTATTGTTGCAGGAATTTGACATCGAGATCAAGGACAAGAAAGGAGCTGAAAATGTAGCAGCAGATCATTTGAGCAGATTGGAGAACCCAAGTTTGGGGGAGTTGAAGGAAGGGGAGATAGATGACGAATTTCCGGGGGAGATGCTGGCCTACATCAGCAAAACGGACAGTGACGCTCCATGGTTCGCTGATATTGCGAATTATCTAGCCGGAAAAATTGTCAACAAAAGCCTAACCTATCAACAGAAGAAGAAATTGATCGCGGATGCTAAATACTATTACTGGGACGCACCGTATTTGTTTCATAGGTGTGCTGATGGAATGGTGCGACGGTGTGTATACGGAGGAGAAACTAGGAGGATCTTGGACGAATGCCATCATGGACCCACCGGCGGACACTACGGACCGACGGTAACTGGTAAAAAGGTTTTTGATGCAGGATTCTACTGGCCAACGATCTTCAAGGAAGCCTATACACTCGTGAGCACCTGTGACGCGTGTCAACGCCAGGGAAACATCACCAAGCGAGACGAAATGCCACAACAAGGGATCCAAGTTTGTGAAGTTTTTGATATTTGGGGAATCGACTTCATGGGACCTTTCAAGCCTTCAAATAGAAATGTTTATATTCTAGTTGCTGTGGATTATGTTTCTAAATGGGTTGAAGCTAAGGCATTACCTACTAACAACGCTAACGTGGTTGTGGATTTTCTTAAAAATTTGTTTTGCAGGTTTGGGGTGCCGAAGGCATTAATTAGCGATCGAGGAAGCCACTTCGCAAACGCTCAGCTAGCAAAAGTCTTGAAGAGATATGGAGTCAATCACCGGTTTGCTACTTCATATCATCCTCAAACGAGCGGGCAAGTGGAAAATACAAACCGAGCAATCAAGCGGATTTTGGAAAAAACAGTCAACAATAATCCTAACATATGGTCGAGGAAGCTAGAAGACGCACTGTGGGCATTCAGGACAGCGTACAAAACGCCAATTGGAACCACCCCGTATCGACTACTCTACGGGAAAACGTGCCACCTTCAGGTCGAAATCGAGCATAAGGCATACTGGGCATTGAAGAACTGCAACATCGATATGGACTTAGCGGGAGACATGCGGTTCTTACAGCTTCACGAAATGGACGAATTACGGTTACAAGCCTACGAAAGTTCCAGACTTTACAAGAAAAGAACAAAGGAATTCCACGACCGAAAAATTCGTCGTAAAGAATTCAAGGAGGGCGATAAAGTACTTTTATTCCAGTCGAAGTACAAATTTAAAGCTCCAAAATTGAGATCAAAGTGGACAGGGCCGTACACCGTAAAACGCGCATTTGCCTCAGGATATGTCGAGTTATGGAAAGAAATGGGAGATTCATTCATCGTCTCGGGACAACGGGTCAAGTTATACCACGAGGAGGACGGTGAAAATGGAATGCTGATCGAGGATGGGTTTTATTCCATCAACACCTGATCACGAGGCATCCCGAGTCAAGCTAAGGACTCGTTCGAAAAATTAGCGCTTCTCGGGAGGCAACCCGGGTTTGTTTTTCTTCTCTTTCGTAGTTAATCTTTCATTTATTTAAAAAAAAAAAAAAAAAAAAAAAAAAAAAAAGAGCTAGATTTCTAAAGTTATTGTTTACATAATATGCTCTATTAGACTTTTAAAAAAATAGTCTACTATTTTTTTATTCCGTCGTAACTTTTTATTTCCATTTTTATTTTTATTTTTATTTCGTCATTTTTTCTTTAGGACTTTTTAACCGTTTACTTTTTAGTTTTATTTAGCTAGGTACCAAATACCAAAAAAAAAAAAAAAAAAAAAAAAAAAAAAACGAAAATCGAAAAAAACAACACAGCAGCAGCATCCAGGACGCCGCTGAAAAGGAATGTGCGACGTCCTGGTTTAGAACGACGCAGAGCCTTTAGGAACGACGCAGAGCCTTTAGGAACGACGCAGCGCAATTAAACCAGGTTATATCAGTCTTTCATTTTATCACTGCACACACACTTATACACTTACAGCCGCCGCGAAACAAACACACCACCACCGCCGATTTCCTTTGATTTTACTTAATTCTTTCTTTTAATCTCCATAACATGAGTAATCAGGTATGTTTCTCACCTATTTCTTTCGATTTCGTCTTTAATTTCAGTAATTTTGATGAAATCAAATTGGGGGAAAAATTAGGGTTCCTTAATTAAACGTTGATTTGTCAAATTGATTGCTTAATTACACTCTTATTACTGCTTACAACCATTTCGGATGATTAATTGTTGGATTTTCGGGTGAATTGGCTGCTGGCCAAAATTTGAGAAACTGCCGCCACAGGGACGACGTCCTAGCACTCTGTGCGACGTCCTGCCCCCTGTGGCAGCTTCATCTTGCTTGGTTTTTGAGTTTTTGACAGTTTGTTGTGTTTGTTTTGCTGATTTGTGGTGTGCAGGCAGCAGGAGGTCCTCGTCGACGTCGGGGAAACCGGAGAGCAATTCAGGCAGCTGACCAGGTAGCTGAAATTGGGGGTCCTGAACGCCACACTTGGCTTCAGTGGCCGGGATGCTCTCCAGCCCGGAAGACAGCTCTAGACAGGAAGCTGGAAACACTGCGGACTCGCCCTGTTATTGCCCCTCGCCATCTGGACTGGGAGCTTTTGCGGGAACTTGAGATTGATATCAGTGGGTTCTACCAGACTGTCAGTGTCACAGCCCAGGCGGTGATTCCGATATGGGAGCGGGCTTTTCAGGTGGATGAGCCGGTATTTCGCGAGTGGGTTTTGGAGTTTTATTGCTCCCTTGACGTTCAGACCACTTTGCCTCCTGGGGAGTTTGTGGAGCACGAGTTGATCTCTTTTCGGTTAGGTGGTGAGGATCACCTTGTTACAGCAGTGGAGTTCGGGAGACTATTGGGTTTGTTTTCTGATGCTGAGGCCGATGATGATGATATGATGGCAGGTTACTTCGGGGATGCGGTTTTGGATTCTTCCGGGTTTGACTTAGACAGTGCTTGGTTCGAGCTTACGGGCAAGGGAGGCCGTCACTCCACGAGCCCAGTCAGGGATATCCAGTCTACCATTCTTCGATTGCTGCATAAATGTATCTCCTATACATTTTTGCACCGATCGACCCAGCACGACAAGTGCTATAATGAAGACCTATGGCTACTACACATGTTCAGTCATCGGGACACTCAACAGTACGTTAATGTACCGTGGACACTAGCGAGGTACATGAGAGAGCGGGGTTCAGGGCAGACATCAGCGAGCAGTTTAGTCTGCGGGCACTGGATTACACGGATCGCGAGGTCACTTGGTTTATTCACCCGGGAGAACATTCAGTTATGTACCCCTCCTGTGCTATGCAAGGTGATCAACCAAAACGCTTTGGTACGGGCTCAGATTCTTACCGAGTTCGGTAATTCGTTGAGGCGTGATGGTCTGGCACCGCGCGATCCACCACCCCCGAGACCGCGGGCTCGCTCCCAGCGGGATTTTATGGACCAGGTGATATCCGGTATGGACCAGCTGATATCCGGTATGCATCACTTACAGTTTGGGCAGGACCAGGATTTGAGACAGTTCACCCAGTATCAGGCACAGCAGCAGTATTTCCAGGACCGTTACCAGCCTTATTGTGACAACCGTCAAAAATTCAGGTGATTCTCAGTTACTTAATCGGTTCGAATCCCTAGTTACTCTTTTATCATGTTCATATTGTTCGGATTCATTATTGTTGTGTCTCTAATTGTCGGAACCAATGTCGGAATCAAACTATAAATCCTAACACCAAATAAACAATACAAGAACTTGATTAAGTTCATAACGGAAACTAAAAAGATTCTAGTCCTTAGCTAATTATAACGGAAAACTTAAAACGTCAAAAGGCTGGAATTCCAATCCAGTCGGCGGCTGGATATATTCAGCCGGCGGCTGAATCCCGCTGACCAGCTGGACGATGACTCATTTTTGCATGAAATTTGATTGGACCACCTTCATTAAACGGGATTGGTTGGGAAATTACTGCCAACACCTTTCCCTAGGGCAGTAACCCCTCTTTTCCCACCTCCCAAAACACTCTTTCATTTCATTTCAAACAAAAAATCACACACACACATTACCTCCTCTCTCTCTCTAGAATTTCTCTCAAGAAAGTTCATCAAAACAGAAACTTAAACACCATAAACAGTTCATAAACATCAAAAATCGACCATTAATCATACACAAATCGTCCTAGAAGAAAACGGTATCAAAAGGAAAGGTTTAAATCGGGTTTTCAAGAAGTTTTTGGAGCTAGAAACTCATCCAACCGTCACTTTGCTTTTTCCTTCGGTAAAACCCTTTCTTTTTACTGTTTATATATAAATAATCGGTTGCATGCAAGATCCATAAACTGAAAATATGTTTTTACAAAGATTTAAAACGTTTTCTTGCTTAAAAACGGGTTTTTATGATAGATCTACATTTTTAACATATAAATCTAAAAGAAACGGTGATTTTACTTTGAAAATACATATAATTGATAAATATCAGTTTGCATGTCGAATCTAACCGTTAAACAAACTAAAAATCGAAAAATAACGTAATATTGAAACTGGCCGAAGGCTTTTGGCCGGCGGCTGAAGGTTCTCAGCCGACGGCTAAAGTCCAGCCGGCGGCTGAGTGTCTCCAGCCGCCGCCTGAATGCTGATGTTCTTCATTTTTGTCGTTTTAAAAGCTCTAAACGTCAAAATAAGCTAAACTAAATTGTCACAGAATATATGTTTTGAAAAGCTTACTGTTTTTGGTAAATAAACTGGTTGGAAAGGCTTTTGGAATTGAGACATGTGTATTATCGTTGGAAAGGTTATATTGTGTATTTTAAAGCGGGAAAGTGATTTGAAAATGGACATAATTTTTATAGCGCGGACGCGCTGCCCAAATTTCACCATAAAATATACACCAACTTCAGTAACTTAAGGGTTCTATAACTTATTCACGTTAACTTTGAACTTGGACACTTTTGGACATAATTGGACTTATCGGACTATAAAACGTACACGAACACATGAATCTTATAAACTTTCCGTGATAATCTTTTTGGGACAGAATCTAAGTATAAAAAAATTGGGATTTAAAAATGTTAAATTGGAACTTAACATAACTCAATTTATACTAATAAAACTTGTACAACATTCCGGTGTTTTAGGTCATTTGTGATTCCCGAAGCGTTCCGCTTCTTTCGTGCTAGATCATATCTTTTATCTTCGCAAACCGTGAGTTACAACCCCACTTTGTTTTACTTTTGTTCTTTTAAACATTATTTGGGGGAAACATAAGATTATATGCTTTGTAACTTTTGAAACTATTTGCGAATTATTGAAACAATTGGAAACTTGGTACTTTTGAAACCTTGTTGAAACTTTTGGAAACTTGTGTGAAACTTTGGAACCTTGAAACATTTTAAACTTATGAAACTCGTAAACTTTGGAAACTTGTACGAAACTTTATTGAAACTCTTTGGAAACTTTGAAACTTTGGGAAACTTGGAAACTTGTGAAACTATTATGCGTATATGTGTTGATGCCTTAGCCGGTTAACTAAATTTAGGATACTTGTTAGCGACCAATCCTTGATGAAAATATAAACCCGTAAGAACTTACTGCTACTTTTGGAAACTTTGTTCATTTGCCCCGTTTTTGGTTCAGGAACTTTATACAATATTAGCAATAGCCGTTAGTATTATGGGTATCGATACTTAGGAGCGGTCACTCCTTACTCAGGGTTAGCGACCCAAGTACATATTACTAAGATTCAGTTGGAAACTTATTGAAACATTTTTGGGCTAGATCAGGACCACACAATCGGGTTAGTGTATACTTACTATTTATATTATGCCAAGTGATTGATACGAGTTACTATTTAGTTAAACACATACTCCCTACGCATATACCTTTTTAGCGCCTGGATTCCGCTACAACTTTATTTATACGAGTTTTATTTATTTTGTTTTACTTGCGTGTGTACAAAACCCTTACTATTTACATACATATTCTAACGTCGCTCCGTTCCTTTTACTTATGACGTCACTATTTTCATGTACTTTCTATTTTTGGAAACTTTATCGAAACTCTAAACTGTAACTCACTCACTACTTTATGTAGTTGACACTTTATCTTATGTTTTAGGAAATTAGTGTAAGTGTTGGAATGCTTGGCAAGGAAGGGTCACTATGGTTACGTGAGGCGCACCTTGGGAAAAGACTTTTCTATTTTGGGAATTTTATTTTGAAACTCTGTATTTGTACTTGAATTTAACTTATGAACTGCTTGGTTGATTTAAACTTTGTGACAACCGTCTAAAATTCAGGTACTTGTTCAATTACTATATCGGTTCAAAACATTAGTTACTCTTTTATCGTGTTCGCTCTGTTCTAGTTCGTAACTGTTGAGTCTGTACTTTGTCGGAACTAGTGTCGGAATAACTTCCGGAATCAAATATATAAGTCCTAATACCAAGAAAACACCTATTGAACTTTCCTAAGTTCATAACAAATCATACTTAAGAACTTTTAATTAACGAAAAGGTCCAACGAAGCAATAACGTAAAAACGAAAAATCAGAAAACACTGATTTTGGGCTAGGTGCGCAGCACCTACTGCTTAGGTGCGCAGCACCTAGTACCAGATTTTCAAAAAAATTACAATTTCAGTCCTTGTCTCGTTTTTGTAAACTTTCCACCAATCACACTCGATTTTTATGCACTCATTACTGCCATAACAGTATCCCAACTTCCCATTAACATCATTTCTATTATTTCATTTCATTTTCATTTTACATATTACAAAAACACACACACAAAACACCTACACCCATTTTCTCTCAACTTTCTCTCAAGAAACCCACTTGTTCCAGTGATTTCCAGCAACATAAACACCATTTTAGTCCATACAAATCGTTCCTTTCATCAAGAGAAGCAAGGGGGTGTCGTTATTTTGAAAAAGGACTAGTTGTGTAAAGGTTTTTGGAGCGTAAATCCGACCAAAACTCATCATCCGAGCTTTTCCTTCGGTAGATTTCTTCCTTTTTACTATTTTTATACAAATAATCAATTGCATGTAAGATCTAACGGTTAAAAATGTGTTTTTGTACGAATCTATGACTTTTTATGGTCAAAAACGTTTTTAACCGAAATAACCTTTAGATCCACGGTTTTGTAACCAAAAGTGCCTTATAAACTGTTAAATAGATGTTTTAATAAGTTTAAACACATTGCATGTCGAAATCTATGAGTGACAAAACGTTTTTAGCAAAGAAATCACAAAACGGGAAAAACAGCAAGGAGGTGCGCAGCACCCCCTGACAGGTGCTGCGCACCGGGCTGCTGTTCTTCCCGAAAATCGTCGTTTTGGTTGTTTAAAACTTGTACACACGTTCTGGACTTTTACTAATATTATTATGGGACTGAGATGAATAAAACTAATAATAATGGTGACTTATATTGGACTATTTGGACTATATTGAACTATAATATATATGATATTGCGTTTAGGTGATTTGTGAGCGGAAGTGATGGTACAATTTTTGGGCATGAGATTTGGGCGCGGAAGCGCTGCCCAAATCTCCTCAGAAATTGTAAATCACTTCACCGAGCAAAAGCACTTAAGATAATAATCAAAAACGTTAAATCGGACTTTTGGACAAAAACGTGACAATTACCTTTTCGGACTATTTTAACTTTACTTAACCTTGACACTTAAAGTTTAATAAAAATTTGGTCTATATTATTATATAAGAACATAATAATATAACAAATAATTAAACTATCTTGGTAATATTAGGCAATCCGTGATTCCTGGCTTTCATATTCCGACCGAGTTTTCGAGTTCTCGTTCTTCGCAATCCGTGAGTTACAACCCCTTTCCTTATATATTTTACATGAATTTTGGGGGAAACATAAGATTAATTGTATTTGAAAACTTTATGAATCAAATTGCAAGCTATCGAACTTTGACTTTTGAACTTGTTGAACTTTGACTTTTGAACTTATAAACTATTTGACTTTTGGAACGTACTTGGACTTATTTTGAACTTATTTTGGAACGTACTTGGACTTATTTTGGAACTTATTTTGGAACGTACTTGGACTTATTTTGAACTTATTTTGGAACGTACTTGGACTTATTTTGGAACTTATGGAACTATTTTGTACGACTATTTGAACTTTTATGCGTAAAACATTTTACTCTACTTGGACTTATTGGCTCGCTCTCTTTTGAACTAAACTAATCATTGATGCTTGTATACGGACCAACCCTTGATGGAACTATAACACGTTCTTAAGTGATGGACGACTTTCTCTCTTTTAAACAAAACTACTTAGTGCCCGACGACTTTTTGGACTTAGACTTACACACTATTAACTACATAGCCGTATAGTAATTATGGGTATCGATACTTAGGAAAGAACCGTTCCTTGCTTAGATGGCAATCTAAGTACATATTACTAAGACTAGACTAGACAACTTCCCGTTAGAGAGGCGGGAAGAGGGGCCGCACGGTTGAATAATCGGATTAGTGTGAACACTTAAGTTATAGATGCCAAGAGGTTGATACAAGAAAATCTAATTAGTTACTTACGCATAAATTTATGAACTTTTTAGCGATTGATTTTCGCAACTACAAATCGACTAAATTTGACTCTATTTGGCCTTTACGAACTTAGGGCACCGGTTCGCCCGTTACTTGAACTTTAAAAGTATATAGATTTTTAAGCGACTTTGCTCCGCTAAACTCCTTTTGGAAACTTCTACTTTTATATACTTTACTTACATTTTTGCCGAATTATTTAAACTGTAACTCACTCACTACTTTCGTAGTTGACACTTTATCTTATGTTTCAGGAAATTAGTGTAAGCATGATGTGCATGGCATGGACGGGTCGAGGCGGTAGTGTGAGAACCCCAGTGGGAAAAGACTTGGCCATTTCTTTTGGGAATCTTTAATGAAACTTTTTAATTGTGTATCGATGTACAAAAATGTTGTGACATGGTCGTTTTATGAACTTGTAAACACTTTTTATTTCTAATTAATGACTTGATTGCCGTTATGTTTTATATGACCTGTGTAAAGATTTTCCAGCTCTTCACATTCCGTGTTTCCGCTTTAGCGGGGTGTGACAGACTTTGAACTATGTTTTATTTTAATGAAATGACTTGAATCGTTTAAATTTGCTTATGACCGTGTAATGATATTCCAGCTCTCACATTCCGCTATAGCGGGGTGTGACACTTATTGGGAGAACATGTACACCCAGGGACACCAAGCTTCGAGTTCTGCCGGTCCACCTTCACCATATGCTCCCCCTGCCCTCTACTATCCAGAGCCTTATCCCGGTTATATCCCGCCTGCTTACCAGCCACATGCTGATGATGATGATGATGATATGGAGGACGCTGACTGAGGGATTTTTGTATTTTGTATCTTATTCTGTACTATTTATTTGTGTACTATTTATTATTTCATAGACCTTTTTATTATGTATTATTTTATTTTATTTTTCCTTTATTATTCTAACATGTGTGGTTGCATTTTTTTTTTTATAGTTTTTTTTAAGACTGGCGGTAAGTTCAGCACCCGCTCATAAGCCTGGCATTCAGTTCAGCAACGACCGTTCCACGCTATATTCGTTATTTGACGACGGGTTACACTTTCTACCTTTCTATTTTTGTATTTATTTTTCTTATTAGTTTTTTGTATAATTTCCCTTAGTTTTTAATCGTTAACACATTAGGGACAATGTGTTACTTAAGTTTGGGGGGTCATCGGGAAATTTTACATTTTTATTTTTCGACCCTTAGCTTAGTTTCCATCGTGTTAGGTTGGTGTTAATTTGTACATTTTTGAGTCAGAAAAAAAAACAGAAAATACAAAAAAAAATTGAAAAATTGAAAAAACCAAAAAAATATAACGTGTCTAGTCGGTAAATACCTTAAACTTTAAGCATAACCAGACGCATTTTACCCCTACTCAGAAAAATAGTGAGAGTTTGAGCCTTTGAAAGTATTTATTTTTAATACTACTTTTTCATTTCTTTGAGTGTGCCGATGGTGATGACTTTAGAACTTGACACTGTTATACATATCGAGACCACATATGAGCAATTACATTAGGGTAACTTAGTGTGATTTGGTACAATGATAGGGGCAATTAGGATTAACCCATTTGATTAGCCTTTTCGTTTCTTTTTATATATTTTCCGCCTAACCCTTGTAACACTTACTTTTAGTGTTAGAAACCCTAGTGAACAACTTTGCGCCTAAACCTTTTCGTTTCTAAACACTACTATATAATTTGTACACTTTCCGTATTTTCGTTTCTTTTTAGATTAGATCCGAACTTAGTTTTTTGATTGCTATTATATATTAAGTGAAGTTAGGCATAAAAGAAAAGTTATATATATTATTGCCTTGTAATTTTTGTATTTGGAGAAATAGTTAATTATTAGCCTTTTGAGCATGTGTACTTACCACGAGGATTATTATATTGTAAGGCATGTACTAGGCTGGAGAAAAAAAAAAGGTGAAAAAAAAAAAAATAGAAAAAACAGAAAAGCGAAAAAAAAAAAATTATTTGTAGAATTTAGAAGAAATAGTGTATCTTGAGTCTTGTATTATATACGAAAATTGTATATTCGGAGAAAGAAAAAATAAAAGTTGAAGAAAATTGAGCAATCCAGTTCGTTAGAGAGTTTATTTAGTTCGGATTTAATCTAAGTTTTGTATTATTTTTATTTAACCCATTTATACTCCATTATATATTTTCACATGCCTTTACCTGTAAATTATAACCAGAATAAAAGTCCCCGTTTAGTTG
This sequence comes from Senecio squalidus, assembly GCA_910822075.1. NCBI lineage: Eukaryota > Viridiplantae > Streptophyta > Magnoliopsida > Asterales > Asteraceae > Senecio > Senecio squalidus. The sequence goes on along the minus strand of CAJVGC010000508.1, from coordinate 16,858,991 downwards.
TACCTAGACTCTAGTGGTGGAGATTTGATACGTTATCAAGCCTATGATAGAATATTCACCATGACTGAGCAGTTGAGCGATTCTACAGAAATATTTTACACACCCTTTTCGATTAGTTTGAGAGTTTGTGTGATTTTACTTCCCATAAAAATCGTGAGGTGTTTGGTTATGTTAATTTTTGGCTTTGATAATTACTTTTAAAACAGTTTTTGCTTGAGGGCAAGCAAAAAGGCAAGTTTGGGGGGAGTTGATATCGCATATTTATATAACTATTTATATGCGATATTTGGTCACATTTCATAGTAAACACGGTTAATAGGATATGATTTTTACATTTAATTGTGTGGAAAAGTGTTTTTGTCCAATTTACAAGTTTGCATGATCGGGAAGTGGAAATGATGGAAGAAACGAGTTTAAACGAGAAGAAATGGTGAAAATGTTGTTAGGACGGCGCACATGTGACAACAACGCCGCAGTGGCATTTTTTAACAAGTGACAACGTCGCACATGAAGCAGCAACGGCGCGGTAACTATAAATCACAATAACAGCGACGTCCTAAATGCTGGAACGGCGTAGTCACCTGTTTTCAGCAGTTTTCGAGTCGTATTCGAATACGTTTTCTACACGATTTTTGCCTATAAATACCGAGTTTTTCCAGCCAGAAAATTCATTCAATCATCATTATTCAAGTCTTAGAGCTGGAGTTCGAGTTTGGAAGCAAGATTTCGAGCTAGGAAGTCGTTTTCGTTCAACGTCGGTCACGACAAGTTTTCGGTTTCTAGTTTGTTTTTCTTTCCCTTTTTAGACTTTATTTTCCAGCATGTTTTCTCTTATTATTAGTTTTATTTTGAACACGATAATGAGTAGCTAAACTATTTTCACGCTTGTTTGATTAACGGATCTTGTTTGAAGTTTACTTTTGCGTAATTGATTATTTATGTTTTTGTGTTTAATCCCTGATCCTTATTTGCTTAAGTTTTAACATATTATCATAAAGTTGTTTATATATAATTTAATTAATCAACATTCTAGGTATTCGAGAGGAATCTAGATAGGTTAAATAATTTATATGAAGTAATCGGTCGGTCTATAATCGGTTTAAAATTACTAGGATTCGAGAGGACTTAGTAATAACAACTTAGGTAATTAAACTTAATTGAGTAAGTCTATTTGTTAAGATTCGGAAGGACTTGATAATTAGAGGAGTTATTCGAGAGGAAACTCTATAAGATTAAATCACTAAAAACAGGCTTGTTACTTACTGCTTAATTATTAATAATTATAACTGTATTCGAGAGGAACGGTGTAATTAGAGGTAGTTAAAGTTAATAAAAGATTCGAGAGGACTTTTACTATATTTTAGAAGTTTAATATTTAATCGATTTCGTAAATTTAAATGGAAAACAAGTGAAGTGTCAAACAAGTGTATTTTCTCTATTATTTGATAATCTCAATTACTTTCTCGACTCGATTTTTACTAATCACTTTTATTAATTACTTTGCAACTTTTAATCAATCAATCTTTTTGTTACGATAAAAACCCCCAAAAACAAATAGTATTATTAATTCGAAATATAAAAACTGTCACACCCCGCTAAAGCGGAAACACGGAATGTGAGAGCTGGAATATCATTACACGGTCATAAGCAAATATAAACGATTCAAGTCATTTCATTTTAAGATAAAATAGTTCAAGTTTCAACATTCAAAAACAACCAAGTAATTCATGATTTAACTTAAAGTACAAATACAAGTTTCAAATAAAATTCCCAAAATAGAAAGGTCTTTTCCCAATGAGCGCCTCACGTAACCATAATGACCCTTCCTTGCCATACATTCCATACACTTACATTAATTTCCTGAAACATAAGATAAAGTGTCAACTACATAAAGTAGTGACTGAGTTACAGTTTAGAGTTTCGATAAAGTTTCCAAAAATAGAAAGTACGTGAAAATAGTGACGTCGTAAGTAAAAAGAACGGTACAACGTTAGAACATATCAGTGAATAGTAAAAGATTTGAACGTACACAAGTAAGTTACATAAATAAAACTCGTATAAATAAAGTTGTAGCGGAATCCAGGAGCTAAAAAGGTGTATGCGTAGAGAGTATGTGTTTAACTAAATAGTAACTTGTATCAATCACTTGGCATAATATAAGTAGTAAGTATACACTAAACCGATTGTGTGGTCCTGAACTAGCCCAAAAATGTTTAATTGATTGAACGTTTGAACTTAGCAATATGTACTTGGGACGCTAACCCTGAGTAAGGAGTGACCCCTCCTAAGTATCGATACCCATATGACTAACGGCTGTTGCTAATAGTGTATAAAAGTACTTGAACCAAAACGGGCAAATGAACAAAGTTTCCAAAAGTTGCAATGAGTTCTTACGGGCTTATATATTCATCAAGGATTGGTCGCTAACAAGTATCCTAAATTTAGTTAACCCGCTAAGGCATCAACACATATACGCATAGTAGTACACAAGTTTCCAAGTTTCCAAAGTTCAAAGTTTCATGAAAGTTTCAATAGAGTTTCGTACAAGTTTCCAAAGTTTCAAAGTTTCCAAAGAGTTTCAAGTTTCGTACAAGTTTCCAAAGTTACGAGTTTCATAAGTTTAAAATGTTTCAAAGTTTCCAAAGTTTCGCACAAGTTTCCAAAAGTTTCAATAAAGTATCAAAAGTACCAAGTTTCCAATTGTTTCAATAATTCGCAAATAGTGTTAAAAGTTACAAAGTATGTGATCTTATGTTTCCCCCAAATAATGTTTAAAAGTACTAAAGTAAAACAAAGTGGGGTTGTAACTCACGGTTTGCGGAGATAGAGAACTCGGGAATCGGTCGGAAAAGGAGCCGGGAATCACGGAATGCCTAAGGATACCAAGATTGTCCAAAAGTTATTATCTCATTAGGTTACTTTATATAAGAGATTAGGTAACTTTTGTTTAGAATTAAGTGTTAAGGTCAAAACTGTTCCAAAATTTGTCCGAAGCGGTTAACGTTATTTTTAATCCGAAAGTTCATAGTTGATGTTATTTATTTATGTGATAGACATGTTTTGGTTACTGAAGTGGTTGAAGTTTTCTAACGAAATTTGGGCAGCGCGTTCGTGTCCAAAACCTAAAGTCAATTCCGCTCACAAAACACATATAAACACATATTCTTATATAAACAAGTCCAAAGAGCTCAATACAAGTCACCATTGTTATTATTTTAGTCACCTCAGTTTCATAATATTATCCATAAAAATCCAGAACGCGTACATAAGTTTTAAACGGCCAAAACGGCGATTTTCGGGAGAGTCAGCAGCCCGGTGTGCGGCACCTACCAGGGGGTGCTGCGCACCTCCTTGCTGTTCTTTCCCGTTTTGTGTTTTCCTTGTCAAAAACGTTTTGTTACTCAAAGATTTCGACATGCAATCTGTAGATACTTCATAATATGGTGTTTTTTTTTACAGTTTCTAAACAACTTTTAACCACAAAAACATAGATCTAAGTATTATTTAGTTAAAAATCGTTTTTGTATAAAAAGAGTTATAAATCTTTATAAAAACTCATTTTTATTGTTTAGATCTTACATGCAATTAGTAAAAACAGTAAATAAAGGTAGGAGAATGATTTCTACCGGATGAAAATGAATGGATGATGTTTTAGACGGATTTAGAGCTCCCAAATCGGTAGAAAAAGCTTAAACCCGAATTAGACTTGCACCTTCTTGCTTGTTTTGATGTTTAAACGTTTTTGATGGTGGATTTATGTGGATTTAGTGGCTGTATTTCCTGGATTTGATGGTGGTTTTAGAGAGAGTTTTGAGAGAGAATGGTACTATGTGTTTTTGTGTGTGTGTTTTAGATTAAAGAAAATGAAAATGAAAAGGAAATAGGGAAATGATGTTAAGGGGGGGGGGGGGGGGGGGGGGGGGGGGGGGGTTGGAATACTGAAAATGCAGTAATGGAGTGTTAAAACTCGAGGTTGATTGGTTGATTGTTTATAAAAACGAGACAAGGACTAAAAGTGTAAAATTTTTGAAATCTGGCAACAGGTGCTGCGCACCGTGCATAAAATCAGATTTTATCTGATTTTTGTTTTTACGTTATTGCTTCGTTGGACCTTTTTGTTAATTGAAAGTTCTTAATTATGATACGTTATGAACTTAGGAAAGTTCATTAGGTGTTTTCTTGGTATTAGGACTTATATAATTGATTCCGGTAGTTATTCTGACACTGGTTCCAACAAAATAAAGACACAATATGTACGAGCTAAAGAATTATGAACACTATAAAAGAGTAACTGGAGATTCGCACCGATAAGTTAACTGAGAATCACCTGAATTTTGGACGGTTGTCACAAAAACAACATTAGTCCCTGCGAACGAACCTTTACTTGCTTTTAAACTATATTACATACGAATAGGTCCACTGCCTATAAGTGTGTAATTGCGTGAAATAGTAGGTTTAAATTAAGACTAGATTTTACACATCACGAACACAAAAAGATGTTTTACAGCGAGTTTGATACGGTTTTGGACCTGAAAAATACCAATTTACAATTTTTCCAAAATTTAACCAAACTCAACAAAATTTATCCTAGTATCATATAAATCGATAATAACTTATAAATAAGCTTTTTAGACGAGTTTTACCTGAGCCTATAAAATACGGCTACGAATAACTCCGAAATGAACCACCGCGAAACTAACTTTCGCTTATACCAAAATGATCCCCTCGACACCAGGAGCACAAATATGCTTTCCGTTTATTTATCCGACGAAAAATAAATACCGAATCGCCGCCGAAAGTTAAACGAACTTATATTATTTTTTTCTTTCTTTTCTTTCTTCGGCGATGGCGCACAACAACAAGAAAATCAACAACATTATCATCTCATAAATAGGTGGTGAATTAATTTCGAAATTTACACTTTTAATCCTTGACTTTGCCTTAATGACAATTTTAGCTTAAAATACAAAATTCTTTACAAAGTTAGTCCTCTTGACTATAACTCTTTCCATGCTAGTTCTTTTTGACCACAACTTAACAACTTAAGTTCTTTTTACTCAAAATTATTACAAATGTAATCCTTTAAATATTTTCGTTATTGTTACGTACATGCGTTGTTCCGATTTCCTTCTCGTTTGTTTTGCAATGAACTTAGGCAAGTTCATTATGTTTTTCTTGGTATTAGAATTTATTTAATGATTTGATTCCGATTCCGATTCCGTGACATACACGTTTAATGTATAAGTAACGTAAACTACGTTAAGAAGTTTGTATGAGTTACCACGAGCTTAGCTTATCAAATAGTTATATCTACGCGACCATGTATCACCTAAAAGTTATATCACATATGATATCGAGGTCAAAAGTTAGCAAAATCGACCTACGCTTAAGACGGTTGTCACAGATCAAAAGACCATACCTATCAATCTATATAGGATCTATAATATGTACTAAAACATATGTATCAAAAGCCACATGCCAAAGTGCGTACCATTAGATAAGTTTCAAGTTAATGTTGTCAGAACATAACATACTTTCGTCAAATGTTTATTTTGTATAACATACTTTTTTTTGTTTATTTTGAAATCCACAATCCATTTGCTCCAGCAAAGCCAAGTCAACTAGAGCAGTTGAAGAGAAAGAAGTCACATTCCACTAGAGTGTCAAGTAAAAAGCAAAGACAAGGTGATGTTTCTACTACTTCTACTACTGCTGAAAGAAGTCCCAATGTATCTGCACCTACTACAACAGAGCAAGTCAAGCCCAAAGTTGAAGAAAAAGAGGGAGATATTGAGATATCAGAAGATGATTGCTCAGCTTTGATAGTGCATGAAGATGGGTTGTACATTGAACCTCTTGCTGTGGAGTTACCAGAGATTATTGACTGGAAGTTCTATGGAGGAACAAACAAGACTACATATGTAGTAACTAGAGCAGACAACAGGAAAGAAGTGATACCAGCCTTCCACATAATGATAAGAGATTTTTCAAGGGATGACATTCAGAGGCTTTATGATATTGGTATTAGGAAGTATTCTCAATCAAGAGGAGAATTATCTAGTACTGATATGGCTATGGATTGGTTAAATAGAATGTTCAATCCTGAAGAGAAGATGGTAAGCACTGTATTCAAAAAGGGAGGTGTTAATAATCCTGTAATTAATTGGTATATCTATGAAAGAAGTGGAGTTCATTCCATAGTCAGAAGACATGGAGCAATGCAATTCTACCTTGTTGAAAGAAGATATGATCTGGGATTAAGAACACTCTAAAAGCTGATCTCAGTTAGGCTACATGGTCTAAGAACTTCTAGGATGGCACATGAATTGGTATGGAGGATTGTCAGTCAATTGAATGAAGAATTGAAGAAGCAAGAAGAAGAAAAGGAACTCAAGCAAAGAGAGGAGTGATAATGATATGTAATCTTTAGTAGTTAACCATGTTAAAAACTTGTACTTTATTCAGTTAATAAAAGTTCAAGTTAGGGGGAGATTGTTGGGATTAAAACTTAGTTAAAATAATTTTAGTCTTATTAATAGTGCTTGGTTACTACTGCTGATAGTATTGTTTCATTACTACTGAAGATCGTTACTACTGCATGCAAGACAGTTAATGCGGTGAACATATGAAGACGGTTACTACTGCAGTTACTACGGAAGATGATCATTACTACTGTCCGATGAGAGTTTCTACTGCTTGAAGATAATTAGAGAATTATCTTGTTCCGCAAGTTTAGCAATTCTAGGTAGAATAGAATTGTAATTATTTAGACGTTACCTATTATAGATAGGGCTAGCCTCAAGGTCTATATATAGATCCTTGTAAACAAAAAGAAACACGTGTATTGATTCATAAGTTGTTCAATATATTAAGGCTTAATATTCGACAAATATTATTGTTATTCATTGTTCGTTGTTTATCATTATACAATATTTATTTGATCGATAAACTTGTAATATCAAGGTGTTCATCCGCTGCTGAACTTCCTTGATAATCAAGATCTTGTTTTAATCATACTTTGGGTTACATAGCCTAAACGATCCTGACATATTATGATATTTATTTATGTATGATACTTTCTATACACCTCCTTTGATCTATTATATTATATTATATATTATATTATACTATAGCATTTAACATAAATAAAATAATAATATTTTCATAATTAAATAAAAGAAAATATTAAAATTGTCTTATGAATAGTGAATCAAGCTGCTACGTTGGCCACAACAACTAGCTTAATTGTTTAAATAATCTTTTTTTATTTAACACTAACAATACTAAACTCCAACTCAACTTATCCGAAGGTTAAACAAAGAAAAATATAGTTTTTTAATAATACTAAACTTCAAGAAAAGAAAATAAAGAAAAAAAAATCTTTTTTTATCCCGACTTAGGCAACCGAGGCCAAGCTAATGAATAATGCTTAGAGTGGGTCCTATTCTTTTTTATTTTTGAATTTAACTCTTTAAAAATTGTTATTTTTTTGTTTAACCCCTTAGTTTCAATATGGAGATAATTACACATTACAC
>CAJVGC010000508.1:16788226-16851356 GCA_910822075.1 Senecio squalidus | reverse complement strand
AGGTTTTCCCTTTCTTTTCTTTTCACCTACTTATCAATTTGTTATTAAATTTAGGATTATAATTGATAGTATAATTAGTAGTTACCTATTTGTGTTTTTTCATCTTTCAGATGGATTTGTATCTTTGAAATCAAAGAATCAAAGAGGTTAGAGTTTCATTGGTTTTTATTTGTTTTGGGATTATGATGTGTTAAATTAAGTATTAGTTTATATTAATTTGCCATTTTTAGTGGTTAATTTTAAAGTTTTTGTTGCGTACAGATGGTGATGTTAACATGGATGATGATGGTCCCTATTTCTCAGCCTAAAATATGTATGTTTTCACAGTTTGTATGCATGATTTTGATTTGTGCATATTTACAGCTTTGAATCATTTCTGTTTGTTTCAAAGTGATGAATATGAAACCAACCACTATTAATCATTATCCAATTTTATTGCCGTCATTTTGTTGAGGAATAGTTTATTGCCTAGTAATGAATAATATGGATAATGATTGTTTATAAAATAACAAACCAACCACTATTAATAAGTATTATTCCTATTACTTACCCCATAATAACTATCATTCATATTACTTATCCCATAATTTTATCCCCTTAATCAGGTTTATAACGTTTCTTATTTATTCTTAGTAACACATTCTTAAATTCAATTATTGAATTTCTCTGTAAGCATTTTGTGATTGTTGATTTGTAATTTCAATAACCAATTTTTTGGTATTTAGATTCTACTGAAAAGTCATTATAAGTCAGAGCAACATATCCAAAATTGATTACCAATCGGACCTCATCTTACACCCCGCTATAATGCTCCTTTGATTAATAGTATAAAAGCTAAGTTATGTCATCGTTTTATTTCTCAAAAATCTTATTTATGTTCTAGAGCTTAGTTCAGTTACATGCCGTATTAAAGTTAATACTTTTTTAATTTGTGAAGGCTTTCATGTTTACAATAATATGGTAACTTATACTTTTTGTAATGGTTTGTTGGGGGTATATATCTTTGGAACAATGTGTTGATAATATAGTTGTGATCATTATTTGTTTTTCTTTCAAAGTTTCTGATTTGATTTTCTGTAAAGGGTTTTTGTGTTTTTACCTTTTAATATATTTTTCGATTATATTTTGTTACATTAAAGAAATAAAAAAAAATACCCAATTTTACTAACAAAACATTTATATTAAAATTCTAGTGTGAATCATAGTCAGAACTAACAGTTAATAATTCAATAATAAAGAAATAGAAAATATCCTCCAAATATCAGTAACTTTGCTAAAATCATGGAATGAAAACAGAAGTTAACGTCCAACAATAAATTTAGGATATAACAAAAATACCCTTGAACTCCCACTAAATTTGTAGTGCACGTGTTGCTTTAAGAATACTTCCTACGTTTCCTGTTTTAATAGGCTTTTTACATGTTAGTATGAGAGCCATGAAGACGGTAGAAATGTTATTCAACACAATTTTAATATACATTTAATAAATATCTTCAAACGTAATAATAAGAATTTAATTAAAAATAATTTAGTTGAGGAATATGAAATTCCAAAAAATTTAGAATTATTACATAGATGGACTATTTCTAAAATTCAACCAAAAATTTTATATTAATTAGGTACTTTTGAGGAACTAGGATTAATCCAAATAATAAAAACCTTAGAAGAAACAATAACATTGAATAATGATGAAATGGTTATTCAGTTACTCAATTAAAGAGATATTCATAGATATAAGTGTGAATATAACTCTTTACATATAGATTTAGTTCAAATTGCATTTAAACCTTTAACTTTGTAAGGTCTGTCAGAAAGCTTTATGGCTGTTTTAAGAGATGGTAGAAATAGAAATTGGAAACAATCTCTAATTGGAATTATACAATCTAGTTTGGCACATGGTCCAGTCTATTTTAATGTATATCCTAATTTACAATTATCTTTAACAGATACTAATATCTTAAATGTAGTAACTCTAAATGTTAAGAGTCATGGATATAATTATATGTCAGGATCTGAATTAATTTGCATATGTTATAGAATTTACTATAAACCTATAGTTACAATGAATCCTAGATGTAGAAGGGTTGATAAACCAAAAAATGAAACAATTTTAATTGAATCTAATTTTAGTTTATCAAAAATTTCCAACAGAAAATTTATTAAATGGAATGAAATTGATTTTCCAACAAATTGGATTATCGAAGAAGCTATACCTCTTCAACCTAAAATAAACTGTAATTTAACTAATATTATTCAGGATTCAAATGGAACACTTTAAATAGAATTTGAAAAAGATGAGGAAGAATCTCCTTTAATAAGAAGAAGTAGGTCTAATAGAACTATATCCAGTTATTCTCAATTTTCTCCATTTGATTACAAAGTCGAAATCCCTCCATCAATTCCATCTAGAAATTCAACTTCTCAAGGAATCTACGATGATGAGAATATTCCTGTCTCATTAACTGACTTTAATATCTAAATGGATTGTGGAAAACAATTAAATATGAATAGAGAAAAAAAAACAATTTATGAATACAATCTATCAACAAATATTAAAAATTAAATAATATTAGATGATATAGACATTAATATAAATGATGTTATAAATTATAAATCGTATGAATCTTTGGCAGAATTACTTAAAACAAGGTCTGTTATAAGACAAGCAATTAAATATAGAATAAATATTTTAGAACAAATTAGAAATTCCCTTATTATATGTTGATTACGGATAAGTCACAAAAAATTGATTTTACAAAAGGATCACAAACAAGATCCATAATTTCTGAAGAATTTAAATTACCTAAATGGAAACTATTTAGAAATTGGTTTTTCAAAAATATCTCAAAGGATGAACAAACACTTCTTCAAAATCAATTTTATGATTATTTAGAACAAATAAATCAAAGCATATATTTAATCCCATGGTATTTTGACAATTATGTTACAAATTATATCTCTAGTTTAGAAAGAGAATATATTTTGAAAGATGGAAAAATCATTAAAGAAATTTTTCCTCCACAATCAATTTTTACAATAAAAAAAGGAGAAGTTAGTTTATAATATAAAGCATTTAAAAAATTATTCAAAGATGACGCTTTAAAAAATACAACAGATCAAATTAGTGCTCTTATACAACAACAAAATTTTACAAATATGTACTCTATTGTATTAGGGGAACAATTATTTTCTTTAGATAATAGGGTTCGGCAATTACTAAATCATTTTCAAATAGAGGAAACAAAAGAGACTAAAATAATAAATAGTGTCCAACTTCCACAGAAATAACTGATTTTAAATTACAAAATACAAAGACTTTAGAAAAACTTATAAGTGAACAATTAAAAAATTTAAATTTAAATACTCTAAAAGAAGAATAAGAAAACTTTTCTAATGAAGAATATAAAAACTACATTGATAAAGAAATGAATAAAATAAGTAGATCAGAGAATACTTATTCTCGAATAAATTCTCTAGTAAACCACATCAAAGAATGTTTTATTATCCAAGACCAACTCCTCAAGATATCTTATATGAGGAACAGTAATATACAATTATTAATAGTTATAGTGGCAAAAACATCTATGAATTGAATATAGATGGTTACTCTGAAAGACAAATTTATAATTTAGCATACATAATGCTTATGTATAGCACTATTGCTAAAAATAATGGAAATAGTGATAAAACTATTGCAAATATGATAATTGCAGGATTTACAGATCAATTAAAAGGATGGTGGGATAATTACTTAAAACCCGAATATCATACATTAATCCTTAATACTGTTAAAATAGAAAATAATATAGAAACTACTCAAGCAATATATACTTTAGTTGTTAACATAATTGAACATTTTACTGAAAGATGGTCTATTAATTATCTAATATAATTAGGATACTCCTAAATGGATTAAGATGCCCAACTTTAACATCATTTAGATGGTATAAAGATATATTTTTATCAAGAGTTATGGAGCTTCCTAACACTAATAGCAATCATTGAAAGTCAAAATTTATTCATGGTTTACCTAGCTTATTTGCTGAAAGAGTAAGAACTGCTTTAAGGGGAAATGAATCCTCAATTAAATATGAAATTTTACTTATAGAAAATTAATAGGAGTCTGTGTCCAAGAAGGATTAGGACTTTATAATGAGATTAAATTAAATCAACAAATGAAGAAAAATAGGTTGACAAAAAGAAAACAACTAGGTCATTTCTGTGAACAATTTGGAATGGATTGTTCTCCTTCCAAACCAACAACTTCTACAAAACATAAAGAATTCAGAAATTTTAGAAGAAAAAGAAGTTTTCAGAAAAAAGAAAAAATTATAAGGCAAATAGAAAATTTGAAAATCATTTCAAAAAGAAATCAAAGGTTTGTTTCGAATGTGGTAAACCCGGACATTTTGCAAATAAATGTAAGATGAAAAAGAAGATAAATAGTCTAAAAATCAGTGACGAGCTAAAAGAAAGTTTATCAAAGATTTTGTTAACTTCTGATAATTCTGAAACAGATTCCATAGACAAATCTGATACTTCTTCAAGTAAAGAAAATTTACAATGTTTAGATAATGAATCTTTAATGTCATACTCAGATTGTGAATCTCAAGATAATAGATTTGAAGATGAAATATATAAAGTCCAGGCTCAGTTTGAAGATTTAAAAATAAATGTATTAAATCAAGATATACTTTTGAATTAATAAAATTAGTTAAAGATCCCGAAATAAGATCAAAATTAGTTGATGAATTATTTAAAGAAGAAAAAAAAAGCTCTTTAGAACAGGTTAATATACTACCTAATAACCAAAATTACATGATTGCAGAAGTTTTTAATTTATTAAAACCAAAACATCAAAGTAGTTATCAAATAACAAAAGATGATTTAATGCTTGAAATTAATAATCTCAAGAAAGAATTTCAAGAAATTAAGAAAAATAATTTATCCCTTGAAAATAGAATTATAAATTTAGAAAAAAGGGAAAAATATTATTCAAGATAATATTTCAGAGAATCATGAATTCTTAAATATTTTGGAAATTGTTACATCTCAAAAATGGCTAATAAAGGGGAGTACCTAGACTTGTTATAAATTATAAACCTTTAAACAAAGTTTTGAAATGGATTAGATGATTAGATATCCAATTCCTAATAAAAAAATATTTATTAGATAGATTACATAATTCAAATATATTCTCTAAATTTGACTTAAAATATGGATATTGGCAAATTCAAATAGATGAATCAGATAGATATAAAACTGATTTTAATGTTTCATTTGAACAATATAAATGAAATGTTATGCCTTTTGGATTAAAAAAATACTCCTTATGAATTCTAAAAAATTATGAATGATAGCTTTAATCCATATGGGGAGTTCATTATTGTCTATATTGATGACATTCTAATATTCTCTAAAAATATTGAATTACATTCTAAACATCTAGAAATTTTTGAAAAATTGATTATTCAAAACGGTTTAGTAATTTCTAAACCAAAAATGATGTTATTTCAGACCAAGGTTAGATTTCTATGACATAATATTGAAAAAGGAAGCTTAATTCCCATAAAGAGGAGTATTGAATTTGCTTCAAAATTTTCAAATGAAATAACAGATAAGACACAATTACAATGTTTCTTAGAAAGTATAAATTATATTTCTCCTTTTTATAAAAATTTAGCACAAGATACATCAATCTTGTATGATAGACTCAAAAAGATTCCTACTCCTTAGACACAAGAACATACTAATACTGTCTAAAATATTAAAGAAAAAGTAAAACATTTACCATGTTTATCATTAGCAAATCCTAATTGGGAAAAAATAATTGAAACAGATGCCTCTGATATAGGTTATGGAGGAATATTAAAACAATTAAATCCAGAAAATAAATTAAAATATTTGGTTAGATTTATTTCTGGAAAATGGAATAATAGTCAAAGAATTATGCTACGATAGCTAAAGAAATTTTATCAATTGTCAAATGTGTTTTAAAATTCCAAGATGACTTATATAATCAACAATTTACAATAAGAACTGATTGTCAATCTGCAAAATTTATGTTCACTAAAGATTTCAAACATGATGTTTCAAAACATGTTTGCTAGATGGTAGGCTCATTTAGCCCCATTTGATTTTAAAATTGTTTATAAGAAAGGGGAAGACAATTCCCTTCTTGATTTCTTAACAAGAGAATTTTTGGAGGAATGATTCCTCGAGGAAGAGGTTTAAACAACCCCTCTAATAGAGGAGGAAGAGGTAAAGCCATAATTCAACATGGCAGAGGAAAATTGGTAGATGCAAAAATATCCCAAGGAGCAATTCATGACTCTTCTCAGTTTCCTTTATTACAACGAAATGATCAATTATACCAACAATTTATGCAATTTATGCAACAACAAGGAACAATTAAATTTCCATATAAGGATGCAATCATCCAAGAAGAAGATAATGATAGTTCTTCAGACAACATTATTAAAACCCCTCATAGGGAGACAATTTTAATTCTTGAATATCAAGATATTCTTCATTACCATTTTAATTTAAATGAAACACCATGGGAATTAATGTCAAGGTATCTGGATACACAATATTACACAACCCCAACCTATAAATCCAGAACATATTATGAAACACTACTACTTGATACCTCTACATGTGAAATTAAACATACAACTAAAAAGGATCACAAGTCATATTACAGATTTCACGTTTATAGTAAGATCCACATTAAAAGAATTTTTACTATAGAAGATTGGGGAATATCTCCATTCAGGGAAAAACAATTTATAAACCCTGAAGATAAATTAAAAATCAGTTATAATTACTGGGATTATGTGAATAGTCTCCACAAAATATATATTGTTTTTTTTTTTTTATCAGAATCCCAATAATAAACATTCTTGGTTTATTAAGGTATCCTCTTCGGTTTATAACCCTAGACTACCAAATTGGTTTTTTAATTGGTGGAATCATATGGCCCCTTAATTCAAATTCTTGTAGAGCCATTCCAAATTTATTATGTTGAATGGGTAAATATTTTCCCAAAGCTATTTAAAGAAAAAAGAGCTAATTGTGTTCAACAAATTATTCTTTCTTTAATATTCTTTACGGAATTTTCAATCCCATGGATATGGAGATGAGAACCAGAAATTGAATCAGGAGATCATGAATTACCACAATTGAAAATATTATTTTATACTAAATTCTGGATAAATATGCTCAAGATAGACAAAGAAACTGGTGAATTAGCATCGAAAGACTCAATTGATTATATCCAAGCTACTCTATTAAAGTATAAAGAACAGAAGAAATTAAAAGAAAGGGAAAAATTAAAAGAGTTAGCCCCTGTTACTCTAGTTCACATAATTGAGGCAAATTAGTGTCCAGTGTATCAAAGCCAAGGTTATAGTGAATATCGATTTTTCAAAATCAAACTCTAATCAGGTCTTTATAAAAAGTGAAAGTTTCATAAAACCAAAACGCGAAGGCATTGTTTAACTTAAATTATTCGGAGCCCGATCACCTACGAATAATTTAGACTAAATAATGCTGGAACGGAATTGGTAAACGTTTTGAAACAAACCTTCCCGGTGATTCTTGAAGTTAAACCCGTGTAGATTTAGATGATAAACTTAAGAAGCACTATATGTTTTTGCTTATTACTAACGTTAACTTGGGCCGCGATACTAACATAACTCGCTTACTTCCTAGGTTATGTCCGACGAGAGAGCGTTATCCGATGACGAGTCTGAACCTTACTACGGCTCGCTAGCGCAATCAGAGAGTCAGGACCCGACTCCACCGACACCGACACCTGCACCGATACCTATACCTACACCGAGGTCTACATATACGTCTACGGTTCCTTTGCCTTACCGTACAGGTGCTAGGATGAGGACGAGACACAGGTGCCCGATGCCTACCATTTCACCCATTCGTCCTTTCGGAGAAGGATGTTCTAGACCCTCGACATCACACTCTTTCCGTTCATTTGATCCTTATTCGAGACCTCAGTCAGTCACAGAGAGGTATTCTGTGGAGAATGCTATGAGGGAGGTCGAGGCTCGGTAGAGGGAGACGAGACCCGAGAGGCGGGAGCCGCAGCCCTCAGGGACCCGATGGTTGACACCTGGAGAGATTCAAGGGTTGTGCCTCATGGCTACTGATCTTAGTGCATTTACACAGGCTGTTTTAGAGCAGACCACTCAGATTCAGGACTTGCAAGTTGATGTATTGCATGCGAGGTTGTTGGCGCGCAGGGCAATTAGGATGGCTCGTTGGTGGATGTGGATTAGTTTTATGTTGCTATTGTTGATCGTGGTGTTGGTTATTCGTAGGTTTTAGTTGTTGATGGTGGTTATCTTTTGTATGTATGACGTATATAACGCTATGTAGTGTTAGTAGGTTGTAGTTGGTTGTAGACGTTGTTAGGAAATTAGGTGAAGGAAATGGCTGATCAAAATATGTCAAAACTTTCTCTTCGGGGGTTACCAATTCGGGCACTAAATTTGCTAGCTCGTGGAATCGAGAAGTATAAGCGTCGATATCCGTCCCGACCATCGAATGATGCCATAGTTCATTCTTAAGTTTCTTCATAACCTCCTTCGGACAATATTCCGCAATCAACAACTCTTTAATTCTTGCCCAATGACATACTTCAGGCAGCGTTGGTCGTAGAATATTCAGTTGATTGTTCCACCACGTCAAGGCTCGATCTTGGAACATGCAAGAAGTAAACTCAACCATCCGATTATCAGCACACTGGCTGATTCTCAATACTGATTCTCAATACTGATTCTATACTTTCTATCCATCTCGATAATCCCATGGCACCCTCGGTACCATGGAAATCTTTTGGCCTGCAAGACATAAAAGTCTTATAACTGCATCCTTGATTGTTGTTGTGTTCATTGTTATGTTCCTTTCTTCGTTATCCCCCTTGGTTTATGCCCGCATTAATCCGAGCAATGAGGTAGGGTAGTGCCTCATTTAGTCGGGCATTTATTTGTTGAGCGATATGATTTGCATTTTGATCAGCCATTTCCTACACAAATTAGGACTCGTATTTAAAGTTTTGACATATTTCCTTCACATCATTTCCTAACAACGTCTACAACCAACTACAACCTACTAACACTACATAGCGTTATATACGTCATACATACAAAATATAACCACCATCAACAACTAAAACCTACGAATAACCAACACCACGATCAACAATACCAACATAAAACTAATCCACATCCACCAACTAGCCATCCTAATTGCCTTGCGCGCCAACAACCTTGCATGCAATACATCAACTTGCAAGTCCTGAATCTGAGTGGTCTGCTCTAAAACGGCCTGTGTAAATGCACTAAGATCAGTAGCCATGAGGCACAACCTTTGAATTTCTCCAGGTGTCAACCATCGGGTCCCTGAGGGCTGCGGCTCCTGCCTCTCGGGTCTCGTCTCCCTCTGCCGAGCCTCGACCTCCCTCATAGCATTCTCCACAGAATACCTCTCTGTGACTGACTGAGGTCTCAAATAAGGATCAAATGAACGGAAAAAGTGTGATGTCGAGGGTCTAGAACATCCTTCTCCGAAAGGACGAATGGGTGAAATGGTAGGCATCGGGCACCTGTGTCCCGTCCTCATCCTAGCACCTGTATGGTAAGGGAAAGGAACCGTAGACGTATATGTAGACCTCGGTGTAGGTATAGGTATAGGTGCAGGTGTCGGTGTCGGTGGAGCCGAGTCCTGACTCTCTGATTGCGCTAGCGAGCCGTAGGAAGGTTCAGACTCGTCATCGGATAACGCGAAAGCTCTCTCTTCAGACATAACCTAGGAAGTAAGCGATTTATATTAGTATCGCGGCCCAAGTTAACGTTAGTAATAAGCAAAAACATATAGTGCTTCTTAAGTTTCTCATCTAAATCTACACGGGTTTAACTTCAAGAATCACCGGGAAGGTTTGTTTCAAAACGTTTACCAATTCCGTTCCAGCATTATTTAGTCTAAATTATTCGTAGGTGATCAGGCTCCGAATAATTTAAGTTAAGCAATGCCTTCGCGTTTTGGTTTTATGAAACTTTCACTTTTTATAAAGACCTGATTAGAGTTTGATTTTGAAAAATCGGTATTCACTATAACCTTGGATCTGATACACTGGACACTAATTTGCCTCAATTAAGTGAACTGGAGTAACAGGGGCTAACTCTTTTATTTTTTCCCTTTCTTTTAATTTCTTCTGTTCTTTATACTTTAATAGAGTAGCTTGGATATAATCAATTGTGTCTTTCGATGCTAATTCACCAGTTTCTTTGTCTATCTTGAGCATATTTATCCAGAATTTAGTATAAAATGCTATTTTCAATTGTGGTAATTCATGATCTCCTGATTCAATTTCTGGTTCTCATCTCCATATCCATGAGATTGAAAATTCCGTAAAGAATATTAAAGAAAGAATAATTTGTTGAACACAATTAGCTCTTTTTTCTTCAAATAGCTTTGGGAAAATATTTACCCATTCAACATAATAAAATTGGAATGGCTCTACAAGAATTTGAATTAAGGGGCCATATGATTCCACCAATTAAAAAAACAATTTGGTAGTCTAGGGTTATAAACCGAAGAGGATACCTTAATAAACCAAGAATGTTTATTATTGGGATTCTGATAAAAAAAAACAATATATTTTGTGGAGACTATTCACATAATCCCAGTAATTATAACTGATTTTTAATTTATCATCAGGGTTTATAAATTTTTTTTCCCTGAATGGAGATATTCCCCAATTTTCTATAGTAAGAATTCTTTTAATGTGGATCTTACTATAAACGTGAAATTTGTAATATGACTTGTGATCCTTTTTAGTTGTGTGTTTAATTTCACATGTAGATGTATCATGTAGTAATGTTTCATAATATGTTCTGGATTTATAGGTTGGGGTTGTGTAATATTGTGAATCCAGATACCTTGACATTAATTCCCATGGTGTTTCATTTAAATTAAAATGGTAATGAAGAATATCTTGATATTCAAGAACTAAAATTGTCTCCCTATGAGGGGTTTTAATAAAGTTGTCTGAAGAGGTATCATTATCTTCTTCTTGGATGATTGCATCCTTATATGAAAATTTAATTGTTCCTTGTTGTTGCATAAATTGCATAAATTGTTGGTATAATTGATCATTTCGTTGTAATAAAGGAAACAGAGAAGAGTCTTGAATTGCTCATTGGGATATTTTTGTATCCACCAATTTTCCTTTGCCATGTTGAATTATGGCTTTACCTCTTCCTCCTCTATTAGAGGGGTTGTTTAAACCTCTTCCTCTTCCTCGAGGAATCATTTCTGCAAAAATTCTCTTGTTAAGAAATCACGAAGAGAATTGTCTTCCCCTTTCTTGTAATCAATTTTAAAATCAAATGGGGCTAAATGAGCCTACCATCTAGCAAACATTTGTTTTGAAACATCATGTTTGAAGTCTTTAGTGAACATAAATTTTGCAGATTGACAATCAGTTCTTATTGTAAATAGTTGATTATATAAGTCATCTTGGAATTTTAAAACACATTTGACAATTGATAAAATTTCTTTAGCTATCGTAGCATAATTCTTTTGACTATTATTCCATTTTCCAGAAATAAATCTAACCAAATATTATAATTTATTTTTTGGATTTATTTGTTTTAATATGCCTCCATAACCTATATCAGAGGCATCTGTTTCAATTATTTTTTCCCAATTAGGATTTGGTAATGATATACATGGTAAATTTTTTACTTTTTCTTTAATTTTTTTTTACAATATTAGTATGTTCTTGTGTCCAAGGAGTAGGAATCTTTTTGAGTCTATCATACAAGATTGATGTATCTTGTGCTAAATTTTTATAAAAAGGAGAAATATAATTTAAACTTCCTAAGAAACATTGTAATTGTGTCTTATATGTTATTTCATTTGGAAATTTTGAAGCAAATTCAATACTCCTATTTATGGGAATTATGCTTCCTTTTTCAATATTATGTCCTAGAAATCTAACCTTGGTCTGAAATAACATCATTTTTGGTTTAGAAATTACTAAACCGTTTTGAATAATCAATTTTTCAAAAATTTCTAGATGTTTAGAATATAATTCAATATTTTTAGAGAATATTAGAATGTCATCAATATAGACAATAATGAACTCCCCATATGGATTAAAGCTATCATTCATAATTTTTTGGAATTCAGAAGGAGTATTTTTTTAATCCAAAAGGCATAACAATTCATTAATATTGTTCAAATGGAACATTAAAAGAAGTTTTATATCTATCTGATTCATCTATTTGAATTTGCCAATATCCAGATTTTAAGTCAAATTTAGAAAATATATTTTTATTTTGTAATTTATCTAATAAATATTTTTTATTAGGAATTGGATATATAATCCATTTCAAAACTTTGTCTAAAGGTTTTTAATTTATAACAAGTCTAGGTACTCCCTTTCTTGTTCTGCATGTTTATTAACATAAAAAGCTGTACAAGACCATTGAGATTTTGATGGCCTTATCAATTTCTTATGAATTAAAGATTCGACTTTTTTTTTGCATAATTGCAGATATTTAGAATTCATTTGGCAAGGTCTTTCTTTTGTAGGAATTCTATCTTCATTAAAAAAAAATTCATATGAAAAGCTTACCGTATGCTTCTTTCTATTCCAAAAAGCATTAGGGTGATCATTACATATATTTAATGTAAATTTATTTGTTATAAATTTTATTTTATCTTGTAATTTAGGATTGTCTAATTGTTTATCAATTGTGTATGTTTGAACTTCTTGTTTTAAAACATTTATTTGATTATTTTTTGCAATTAAAATGTCTTGTATTTCATTTATCATTCTAGTCATTGGTCTAGTAATGAATTCAAATTTAATAGGTTTCTTTCGTATGTTCCAATAATTCTAGTGGAATCTATCATTTGAATTGGAAATATTTTATTTAGAAATGGTGCACCTAAAATCATTTGGTTAGTTATATTCCTAACAAGGACAATATTAGTAGTGATACATATATTATTCTGACAAATATTTGTATTTGAAAGTTTATAATTAATCTTTAATGGTATTTCATTAGCAGCTTTTAAACCTTGTTTTGTTTTTTAAAAATATTTAGTAGGAATTAATCCTTCCTGTAAACAATTTAAATCTGCTCCACTATCCACAAGAGCAATAAAATCCTTAGTAAAGTTATTTGCCATAAGTAATTTGACTTTTATTAGCCATTTTTGAAATGTAACATTTTTCATAATATTTAAGAATTCCTGATTCTCTGGAATATTATCTTGAATAATATTTTTCCCTTTTTCTAAATTTATAATTCTATTTTCAAGAGATAAATTATTTTTCTTAATTTCTTGAATTTCTTTCTTGAGATTATTAATTTCAAGTATTAAATCATCTTTTGTTATTTGATAACTACTTTGATGTTTTTGTTTTAATAAATTAAAAACTTCTGACATCATGTAATTTTGGTTATTAGGTAGTATATTAACCTGTTGTAAAGAGCTTTTTTCTTCTTCTTTTAATTATTCATCAACTAATTTTGATCTTATTTCAGGATCTTTAACTAATTTTATTAATTCAGAACTATCTTGATTTAATACATTTATTTTTAAATCTTCAAATCTATTATCTTGACATTCACAATCTGATTCTAACATTAAAGATTCATTATCTAAACATTGTAAATTTTCTTTACTTGAAGAAGTATCAGATTCGTCTATGGAATCTGTTTCAGAATTATCAGAAGTTAACAAAATCTTTGATAAACTTTCTTTTAGCTCATCACTGATTTTTAGACTATTTATCTTCTTTTTCATCTTACATTTATTTGCAAAATGTTCGGGATTACCACATTTGAAACAAACCTTTGATTTCTTTTTTAAATGATTTTCAAATTTTCTATTTGCCTTATAATTTTTTCTTTTTTCTGAAACCTTCTTCTTCCTTCTAAAATTTCTGAATTTTTTATGTTCTTTAGAAGTTGTTGGTTTGGAAGGAGAACAATCCATTTCAAATTGTTCACAGAAATGACCTAGTTGTTTTCTTTGTGTCAACCTATTTTTCTTCATTTGTTGATTTAATTTAATCTCATTATAAAGTCCTAATCCTTCTTGGACACAGACTCCTATTAATTTTCCATAAGTAAAATTTTCATATTTAATTGAGGATTCATTTCCCCTTAAAATAGTTCTTACTATTTCAGCAAATAAGCTAGGTAAACCATCAATAAATTTTGACTTCCAATGATCACTATTAGTGTCAGGAAGCTCCATAACTCTTGATAAAAATATATCTTTATACCATCTAAATGTGTTAAAGTTGGGCATCTTAATCCATTTAGTAGTGTCCTAATTGTATCAGAATTATCTGACCATCTTCCAGTAAAATGTTCAATTATGTTAACAACTAAAGTATATACTGCTTGAGTAGTTTCTATATTATTTTCTATTTTAACAGTATTAAGGATTAATGTATGATCTTCGGGTTTTAAGTAATTATCCCACCATCCTTTTAATTGACCTGTAAATCCTGCAACTATTATATTTGCAATAGTTTTATCACTATTTCCATTATTTTTAGCAATAGTGCTATACATAAGCATTTTGTGTGCTAAATTGTAAATTTGTCTTTCAGAGTAACCATCTATATTCCATTCATAGACGTTTTTGCCACTATAACTATTATTAATTGTATATTTCTGTTTCTCATATAAGATATCTTGAGGATTTGATCTTGGATAATAAAACTTTCTTTGATGTGGTTTACTAGAGAATCTATTCGAATAAGCATTATGTGATCTACTTATTTTATTTATTTCTTCATTAATTGAATATTTCTGTTTTTAATTGTTCACTTATACGTTTTTCTAAAGTCTTTGTATTTTGTAATTTAAAATCAGTAATTTCTGGTGGAGGTTGGACACTATTTATTATTTTAGTCTCTTTTGTTTCCTTTTTTTGAAAATGATCTAGTAATTGTTGAACCCTATTATCTAAAAAAAATAATTGTTCCCCTAATACAATAGAGTAAAGATTTACGAAATTTTGTTGTTGTATAAGAGCATTAATTTGCTCTGTTGTATTTTTTAAAGCGCCATCTTTGAATAATTTTTTAAATACTTCAAATTGTAAACTAATTTCTCCTTTTTTTTATTGTAAAAATTGATTGTAGAGGAAAAATTTCTTTAATGATTTTTCCATCTTTCAAAATATATTCTCTTTCTAAACTTGAGATATAATTTGTAACATAATTGTACTCAAACGAAATGTTTGGAACACAAACTCTACGATTTTCCATCTTATTCACCAACATCTGAGCGCCATAGTCCCCAATATAGGCATTCAAATCCCTCCTGCAATTCTTGAAGTCAATCCTAGTACCACCAACATGATTGTAACCTCCTCTAACAATATTGAACAACTTATGAAGGCGAGAAGCACCAACACCTGCTCCGAAAGATGTATGAACCAAAGCCTGGTCTGAAAAGCTCAGCTGCCTTTCACTCCGAAGCAAATGCCTCAATTAAAGGGGAACCATACTGTGGTTATGTGTTTCTCTAAAAAGATATAATCTGAATTTCGAGGTCTTAGGGTTTTTCCTGAATCGAAGGCAAGCTTTACATCCAGTAACCTTCACATTACAACGTCGCTTTTCCGCACCACTGTCCTCCAAAGAATCATAAGAAAGTTCGCGTGGCTTGCTTCTATACTACAAACTAGAATCCGCAAGTAAACTGAACCATTATGTTTCTTCCTTTGAGTAGACAAAAGAACATTAAAACCAGAAAGATATGCATACTTCCTATACATATCAATGTAGGCACCTAAAGACTCGTATTCTCTACCAAGAACAAGCTTCACATCATCAGCTACTTTCGGAGTACAAACGATAGATCAACCATAAACCGAAATAACTTCCCCACTTTCAGATTCATTGACATGATCCACACCTGAATATGAAAAAAAGAATAAAAAAGTATACATTAGTATTTCATAAATATACACTGGTGTATATAAACAGGTGTATATACATTGAATCCATTTGTTAATGTATATACACTGGTGTATATACAGTAGTCTATTCATAATATACACTGGTGTATAATACACAATGGTGTATGTACACATAACTAAATAATATACATTAGTCTCTTCATAAATAAACACTATTGTATATACACAGGCGAATATTATGAAGAGACTAATGTATATTATGTAGTTATGAGTATATACATCTGTGTATATCATGAAGAGACAAATGTATATACACAAGTGTTTATACACTACTGAATATAATATACTATTAGATTGGTTTATGCATACGCTGGTGTATATACACATAACTAAATAATATACATTAGTCTCTTCATACATAAACACTGGTGTATATACACTGGTGAATATTATGAAGAGAATAATGTATATTATGTTGTTATGAGTATATACATCTGTGTATATCATGAAGAGACAAATGTAAATATACACTGGTGAATATAATAAACTTACATATGATATTATCATTTCTATAGACTAGTGAATAAACTTACATGGTATGTCTAAAAACTATATTTACTGATGAATATACTAAAACTACCTATTATTCAAAATTGACAAAGTAAATACACTATATATTAAACGATATCAAATTACACAAAATTGAAAAAGAATCTTACCGATAGTAATTTGACTGATAGATTACAATTCAGAAACATGATTAGCTTCAATCAATCCTTCGGTTGACGAATTAGAAGAATTAGAAGTATTTACTTCTGATTGAGGACCGATATCACTTACAACAGTCGATTCCATCACAAAATTGAAGAATTAAAGCTAAAATTCTAAGCAATTCGAGAAAAAAAAACTAGGTCAATATGAACAGCAAATCAACCGGAACGAAAAAAATGATATCGAATAGGAGATTATATAAGCTGTAGAAATCTATATCTGATGAATATTATCGGCGATTCATACAAAGTTAACGCAAAATATTTCTCTAAGATTCATACAAGATTTCTCTAAGATTGCTAAACCCCTAACAAAGTTAACGCAAAAGAACGAGAAGTTCAACTGGGGAGATGCACAAGAGCAAGCCTTCAATATCCTAAAAACGAAACTGTGCAATGCTCCAATTTTAACTCTTCCTGAGGGAAACGAAGACTTCTTAGTATATTGTGACGCATCTAACCTAGGATTAGGTTGTGTATTGATGCAACGAAATAAGGTTATAGCTTACGCATCGCCACAACTTAAGAAACACGAAGTCAATTACGCTACTCACGACCTAGAGTTAGGAGCGATAGTTTTTGCCCTTAAAATCTGGAGACATTATCTCTACGGAACCAAATGCACGGTAAATCTGGAGACATTATCTCTACGGAACAGAATGAGAGGCCACGTCAGGGTGAATGTTATGAATGCAGTAGTAGGGAACACTACCGTAATGCTCCGAGGCTAAACCCTGCCCGAAACCCAAACCAGAACCGCAATCAAAACCCACCGCAAAACCAGAATCAAAACAATCAAAGGGGAAACGATGGGGGACAAGGTCGTGGCAGAGCCTTTGTGATTGGTGCTGAAGAAGCAAGAAACGACCCCCGGGTGATTGCAGGTACATTTCTACTTAACAACTATTATGCCTCAGTACTATTTGACTCAGGCGCGGACAAAAGTTTTGTGTCCCTAGAGTTTAGGCCTTTGATTGCGTTAGAAACCGAACCCTTAAGTGAAAAGTTTATGGTAGAGTACGCAAATGGGTAGGAATACCAAGCTAGTGACGTAATTAAGAATTGCACAATAACCTTAGCTGACCACTCTTTCGAAATAGATTTGATTCCTATCGAACTTAAGAGCTTTGACGTAGTAATAGGAATGGACTGGTTGACCATCCGAGACGCGAGGATATTTTGTTTAGATAAAACGGTACGGATGCCATTAGGAGATGGAAATGAATTGATAGTACAAGGAGATAGGTCGGGACAAACTTCGAAACTCATATCGGTGATGAAAATGCGCAAGTACTTGAATAAGGGCTGCTTTGCATTGTTAGTAAGCGTGAGGGACAAACATGCAAAGGCAGCAGACCTTAAGGATGTACCGATAGTTAGAGACTATCCAGAAGTATTTCCCGAAGAACTACCTGGATTACCACCTCAGAGGAAAGTAGAGTTTAGAATCGAGGTAATTCCTGGAGCGGCACCGGTGGCAAGGACGCCATATCGACTAGCTCCGACTGAGATGCAGGAATTATCCAACCAAGTTCAGGAATTATTGGATAAAGGATTTATCCGACCAAGCTCATCACCATGGGGAGCGCCGATTCTATTCGTAAAGAAGAAGGATGGATCGTTTCGCATGTGTATCGACTACCGAGAATTGAATAAACTAACTGTTAAGAACCGATATCCTCTTCCACGAATCGATGACCTTTTCGATCAACTTCAAGGCGCAACCTACTTTTAAAAAGATTGACCTAAGGTCCGGGTATCATCAAGTGTTGGTTTCTGAGAATGATATACCGAAAACCACATTCCGCACTAGATACGGACACTACGAGTTCCTGGTAATGCCGTTTGGACTTACAAATGCACCGGCAGTATTCATGGATTTGATGAATAGGGTATGCCTACCGTATCTAGACAAATTCGTTATTGTATTCATCGACGACATCTTAATCTACTCGCGTACCAAAGAAGATCACGCAAAGCACTTAAAGCTGCTATTAGAATTACTCAAGGAACAACAGCTCTACGCAAAATTTTCTAAATGCGAATTCTGGTTGCGTGAAGTCAAATTCCTCGGTCACGTAGTTAATGGATCCGGAATTCACGTTGATCCATCAAAAATCGAAGCAATAGAGAACTGGAAAACTCTCAAAAGTCCGACAGAAATCCGCCAATTTTTAGGATTGGTTGGATATTATTGGCGATTCATACAAGATTTCTCTAAGATTGCTAAACCCCTAACAAAGTAAACCCAAAGGAACGAGAAGTTCAACTGGGGAGATGCACAAGAGCAAGCCTTCAATATCCTAAAAACGAAACTGTGCAATGCTCCAATTTTAACTCTTCCTGAGGGAAACGAAGACTTCGTAGTATATTGTGACGCATCTAACCTAGGATTAGGTTGTGTATTGATGCAACGAAATAAGGTCATAGCTTACGCATCGCGAAAACTTAAGAAACACGAAGTCAATTACGCTACTCACGACCTAGAGTTAGGAGCGATAGTTTTTGCCCTTAAAATCTGGAGACATTATCTCTACGGAACCAAATGCACGGTATTTACGGACCATAGGAGCCTACAACATATACTAGATCAGAAGCTACTCAACACGAGGCAAAGGAGATGGTTGGAACTCCTTAGCGACTAAGACTGCGATATTAAGTATCACCCTGGCAAAGCGAATGTCGTAGATGATGCCATGAGTAGGAAAGAAAGGCAGCAACCGACTCGAGTACGTGCATTAGAAATCTACATTAAACCCGACTTGAGGAGGCATATAGCAAGTGCCCAGCATGAGGCTTTGAAAGCTGATAACATAAAGGTCGAAACTTTGCACAAACACGATAAGGATTTTGTAAGGAAGGACGACGATATCTATTATTTTAAGGATCGAGCCTGGATTCCCACAACTAACGAATTGAGGAAGGCCATCATGGATGAAGCGCACCGAACGCGATACTCCATTCATCCAGGGTCTAGCAAGATGTATAAGGACCTCAAGGAACATTATTGGTGGCCTGTAATGAAAAGAGACGTTGCTCTATACGTAGAGAAATGCCTCACTTGTGCGAAAGTGAAGGCCGAATATCAAAAGCCATCCGGGTTACTGCAACAACCTGAAATTCCCGAATGGAAATGGGAACAAATCACGATGGACTTTATCACAAATTTACCTCGAACATCAAAGGGTAACGACATGATCTGGGTTATAGTGGATCGGCTAACGAAGTCAGCACACTTTATTCCCATCAAGGAAAGTTTTAACGTGGAAAGGCTTGTCCAAATATACATCAACGAGGTAGTGACTCGTCACGGAATACCCACGTCAATTATCTCGGACAGAGATACTCGCTTCACTTCCAGATTCTGGAAGGCATTCCAAGAGTCGTTTGGCACTCGATTGGACTTAAGCACGGCTTACCATCCACATACCGATGGTCAAAGCGAGCGCACTATACAAACACTAGAGGACATGCTGAGAGCATGCGTTATCGACTTCGGAGGAAGTTGGGATAACCACTTACCACTAATAGAGTTCTCTTACAATAACAGCTACCATGCTAGCATCAAATGTGCTCCCTTTGAAGCTCTATACGGAAGGAAATGCCGATCTCCACTGTGTTGGTTGGAACCAGGAGATCGACAACTAATTAGCATGGATGTAGTGCAAGAAACGATTGATAAGATCACAACGATTAAGGAAAAACTTAATACTGCGAGAAGTCGTCAAAAGAGTTATGCTGATATGCGCAGAAAGGATCTAGAATTTCAAGTCGGCGACAAAGTAATTCTAAACTTCTAAAGGTGTCACCTTGGAAAGGTGCAATACGCCGCGGAAAACATGGAAAGCTTAGTCCGAGAGATGTAGGACCATTTGAGATACTCGAAAGGGTAGGTCCAGTTGCGTATCGTTTAGAACTACCACAAGAGCTCGGTAACATACATAACACTTTTCATGTTTCGAGACTGAAAAAGTGCTTATCGGACGAAACACTTATCACACCTTTAGAAGAAGTACAACTAGACGAAAAGCTCCAATTTTTCGAGGAACCGATTGAAATCATAGATCGCGAAACTAAGAAACTAAGACACAGTCGAATCCCTATTGTGAGGGTACGTTGGAACGCAAAGTGTGGCCCCGAATATACCTGGGAAAGAGAGGATCAAATGATGCTTAAGTATCCTCACCTCTTCACTTCTCCCACAACGAATACTACAAGTTGAAATTTCGGCACGAAATTCTTTCAACGTGGGGAGAATGTGACAACCGTCAAAAACTCAGGTCGAGAACGCTAACTCATAACCTCGATACGAATATTTGATACTTGTTATTACTAACTTATGTGTTACGTGGTTACGTAAGCATGACTCTTTAAGCTAAGCTCGTTGTAACTCACACAAAACTTTTAAAGTAGGGTTACGTTACATAAACATTAAACGCGTGTGTCTCGGAACCGGAATCGGAATCGGAATCAAACCAACAATTGAACTCTAAAATACCAAGAAAACATATAATGAACTTGCCTAAGTTCATAGCAAAACAATCGTAAACGCCAAACGAACGCAAATGCTTAACAATTACGCAAACGAAAAACGAACAAAACCATAAAATAGGCCCGGTGCGCCGCACCTAGGCCTTGGTGCGACGCACCAGGAGTCTGGACTGCTTTTGTTGTTACTTGAAGACCACAATTGCATAACACCACAATCAAACTCCTAGCCCAAACGTGTTGACTCCTCTTTTGGCCCACAATTACACCACCTAACTCCCTCCTTACACCCCCCTAAACCATCTCACTCACTCACATTTCCAAACAAACTCAAACACACACATTTACACACACAAACACCTTCCCCCCAATTCTCTCTCAAACTCACTCTTCTATTACAGAAATATTGCTGAGATAATCCATCTAAAAACCATAACAAATCGTCCTCATCATCAATCTAAGCATGGGTCTCCATTCATCTAGTCACATACAACGTTTTTCTACCGATTTGAAGCCGAAAACACCTTCTAGCTACTCTAAATCATCATCCATACACTTTCTTTGGGTAAAAACACTTTTCTCCACTGTTTAATACTTAAATATTTACTTGCATGTACGATCTAGTAACTAAAAACAAGTTTTGATAAAGTTTTATAACCATTTTTATTCAAAAACTGGTTTATATTAAAATGATGCTTAGATCTTTGTTTTTGTGGTTAAAAGTTACATATAAACTGAGAAAATGATGACTAATAAGGTTTATAACAATTGCATGTCGAAATCTACCATCAAGATAACCGATTTAACCACCAAAAACGATTTTTGGAGAAGTCCAGGCAGCAGGTGAGCCGCACCATGAACCAGTGTTGCGCACCGAGCTGCTGACAGCTCCAAAAATCGTTGTTAACTTTGATAAAAATCGCCACTTTGAACTTATTATCTTGAATCTGAATATAAACTACTGTAATGAACAGATACTTGTGTTTGGGATGACTTATTTGACATATTACATTTAGATTGAACTTGGTGAATTAGCTTAATTAGTGTTATAAAAATTGTAAGCGGGAAAGTGTGGGAAAATTTGGATTTAGAAACTATAGCGCGGAAGCGCTGCCCAATTTTAGTAAAACTAATTACAAACACTTATAACATAAGCATTTCGTTGACTAACGATTGTATGAACTAATAAATAATGTTACTTACGCCAAAACTTGGTATAAAATAGGATTCTGGTGATTCCGAGCACATTTCGAGCTTTTCCGAGCACGCTACGATCTTCGCAAACAGTGAGTTACAAACCCCTACTTTTAAATGCTTTTAAACATATTTTGGGGTGAATAGCGAGTCTTAGGCTTAAACACTACTTTTAAGCTGAAACAAACTTTGAACGCTTAACGAAACGATTTGATACTTTGATTACTTTACGAAACGATTTGATACTTTGAATACTTTACGAAACGATTTGATGCTAGAATACTATTACGAAACTATATTTATGCCAGCATTGTTGATGTTTTGCCAACAATGCTGAGGATACAAACACTAGATTGCCAATGACTAAACATCGATCGTCATGTTGCGGACGTTGTACAACATGGACGTGAGATACCATTAAAATTCCCATACACTCCTGCATAACAGTTGCTATTAATCTCTGGGAGAGGACCGATAGAATTTATGGATAACGCTATTAGGGTAGTTGACCGTCACCACAACGATAACAATAGATGGTGTATAGTTCTAGTGGGTAGGCATAAGGCTTAGCAACGAACGATCATTGGGCAATACTTAGAATTGTCACATAGTCGCGCTATGTGTTCAATGCCTACAAACATGAATACTATACTTTACGCATGGTTATGCGACAACTATTTGAAAACTATATTTTACGCCATCTTTATGTGCGTCGATACTTGTATGCTTTTACTTAAACTTTGTAGCTCACTAACTACGCCTCCCGTAGTTAACACTTGACTCGTATTTTCAGGAAACGAGTAAGCTTGCGATGATGACTTTACGCTTGGGGCTGATGACTTCAAGAATGGGAAAGGGTTCGGGTGGTTTGGCTATGAACACCTATTTTGTATTTCGGATATGTAAACTTTGTTTAAAACATTTGTAAACCTTGGATGTTATGTTTTCTTTAATATAACTTGGTGTGGAATTATAAACTTGTGTATCGAATGCTATTACTCTTCAAATCCTGTGTTTCCGCTATAGCGGGGTGTGACATTTAGAGAGAGAGAGAGAGAGAGAGAGAGAGAGAGAGAGAGAGAGAGAAGTTATGGTGTTTGTGTGTGTTATTGAAACAGGGATTAAAATTTTCAAACATAAGGGTAAAATGTCCAAAATACTAGGGGTGAGCAAAAACCGAACCGAAAACCCAAAACCCGAAAAAACCGATTAAAACCGAACCGTAAAACCGGTCCGAATACAAAAACCGATGGTTTGGGTTTCGATTTTTGAGAAACCGAAAAAGA
Source organism: Senecio squalidus (assembly GCA_910822075.1). Taxonomy (NCBI): domain Eukaryota; kingdom Viridiplantae; phylum Streptophyta; class Magnoliopsida; order Asterales; family Asteraceae; genus Senecio; species Senecio squalidus. The sequence continues at coordinate 16,827,634 of CAJVGC010000508.1, read as the reverse complement.
CGGTTCGGTTTGGGTCGGAGGGTAAAACCAAACCGAAAAAAACCGAACCGAACCATTATATGTATGTCAATTTTAATATGTTCACTTTTAGTAGATATTTTAAGTTTTATTCTTTTTATTTTTTTTCCGAAAAAAACCGAACCGAACCGAACCGAAATAAAAAACCAAACCGAACCGAAAAAAACCGAAACCGAGAGGAACCGAACCAATGTAGAAACCGAACCAAACGGTTTGGAACTTTCAGGAACCAAAATTTCGGTTTGGGTTCGGGTTGAGGTCGGAACCGACCCATGCTCACCCCTACAAAATACCCCTGATAGTGTTAATGTTGATGATGGATTAAAATTTTGATCTAAGGGTGGAAATTTTGTTCCTAATGGTTCCTAATTATTTGTATGGTTCTTATTGGAAACCAACTCTCTCTCTCTATATATATATATATATATATATATATATATATATAGATATATATATATATATATATATATATATCTTTGCATTTCTATATATATATATCTATAAAATATATATATATATATATATATATATATATATATATATATATATATATATATATATATATATATATATATATATATATATATATATATATATATATATATATATATATATATTAATTTTAGTAATATGATAAATTATATATAGTAATAATTAAATTATATTAATAATAATAATAACTTATTAAAAGAATAAAAAGAATAGCATTATTTGATTCTTATTTAGTAAGTTACTCCAATATGTAAATGCTAAATACTGAAATGATGAGGGTGTTGACGAAGGAGTAGCGAATATGGATGGACTATTTTTTTTTAATTATTAATTTCTATCAAATATTTTTGTTTATTAGTTTAACTCTTAATTTTTATCATTTTATTTTTACCTTTAATCTCTTTTAGTAGCATTATTATTTACTAATATGTGTTGTAGTAAATTATTATCATTCGTATTGATATCATGATTATAATCTTGTTTAAAGCATTGTTATTATATTATTATAATTATTATCGTTAGATCTAAAAGATATAATTATAATATTTTTATTTTTGAACAAATATCTATAGAATAAAATCGATCTTAGCAAAATCTTTAAATGAACAATCAAAATTATATAATTGTAAACCACATCGTAAAACGCCTGTAAGAAAAACTTTATTTTTAATCAAACTCTAAATATATTAAGTTCTATTATATTCTTGATTCATCTATTTTCATGTTTATGTTACTGTTTATTAATCTTTTGATCTTAGTTACCAAAGAGCACAAACTATGAGATTTATCTATATTCTACTTTATCAACAAAAGTTAATTGTTATTGATATGATTGCTTGGTATTTGTATTTTGACGAAAAATTAATACCAAGAAATTGTTATATAATCTTATGCAGAAGAGTATCATGTACAACATTTCTAGTAGGGTGTGACTGGATGTTCCACTTGTTGCATTGTTTTGCGAGCCCTGGTTTTTGTAAGTTTCTCAAAGCCAAGGGTTGGTTTGATATATTTTGCCTCGGGACAAATACAAAGACACGCAGCACACTTAGGTGGTGTTGTGCACCGTGGATCAAAACAATCTGAATCATCAACACAACAACCATTTGAAGTTTGGAGGAAGTTCATGATACCTGTTACAACCAAAAAGATATGAAAACTGTTCCATAGTTAACATAAATATAAACATAAAAAAGTGATGAATAATTAACCTGAGTTAAAAATAAAAACTATAAGGAAGAGAGTCATTGACAAAAGAACTCAATATGTGTACATTTAGCTTATATCGCATCCTCATTATATAGGAAAAATACCAAGATTCAATAGTAATGATAGTTATAAATTAAAGTCCTAAAAGACATTGAATGCAGGCAAAATTTAATTTACAATTAATGTCTATCATAGTAATAGTATATTCTTTTAGAGAAATGAGCATTGACCTAAAAAACTAATATAAAAATGGACCTAAAAGACATTGAATGCAGGCAAAATTTAATTTAGAATTAGGAGAGAATGTCACAAATCGTCCTTGTGGTTAGGTCCTTTTTCACATATCGTCCTTTTCAAGAAAACTTAGCACAAAGTGTCCTTTTATTTTTTGATTTTATCATCTATAGTCCTTCCGTCCACTTCCGTTTAATTTGTGCCGTTAAACACCCTCACGTGATAAACATGTGAGGGTAAATGAGTAATTAACCCCTCATCTCATTTATCCCTTTTCTTTTTGTTATTTTAACCCTAATTTTCATTTCACAAAAATCACAGTCACACACAAAAATCATATCTCATTTCTCCAGCCTAGTATTGCATCCCATCAAAGGTTCACATTTCAGTTTCGAGAAGATTGTTTGGTGAAGAAGATTGAGGAGGGAGAGGAGTCGCAGAGGTCGCAGAGGAGGGAGCGTGTGTGTTTGGTGAAGAGGGGGTTGGTGGAGTGGACTTCGCCTTTCGCAGGAGAGACAGAGCTTTGCCATGTCGGCTCTGCAGTAGACGACTGCTGGGGAGGTGTTGCAGAAATCGCAATTTCAAGATGATGGTGAATCAGGCATGGTTTCGTTCAAATTGGGGACGAATTTGAGTGAATTTTTAGGTAAAATTGATGAAATTGAGGTTTAATAATAATCAGAGGTTGAATTTTTAAACATGTTTTGGATTTTGATTGTAAATGTAGTCAATTATGAGGTTCGACTTGAGGATGGGACTGTGGTTGCAAAATCAGACGGAGTGGAGTTCAAAGTAGAAGATGGTAACTTACACCTAAACTTTTCGTTTGTCTTGTGGCTTTATGGTCACGGCTAATTGTTGCTAACGTATTTGTTTATAATCAGGCCATTTCTGCCCTGCTATTACCAAGGCTTTAAAAACGATGAAGAAAGGGGAAAAGGTGATTCTTACGGTGAAACCAGAATGTAAGTGTAATGCTGTAATTGTCCTGAAGAAGTTTCGTGCGGTACGGAGTGTTAATGTGTTATAATAATTTCTCTTGGTTGCAGATGGATTTGGAGAGAAGGGGAAACCCGCATCTGGTGATGTAGGTTCAGTCCCAGCAAATGCTACACTAGAAATCACACTCGAACTTCTATCGTGGAAGATCGTCACAAATGTTACAGATGACAAGAAAGTTATTAAGAAAATCTTGAAAGAAGGGGAGGGATATGAGCGCCCAAATGAAGGAGCTGTTGTTCGGGGTCAGTAGATGATCTTTTTTGAATCTTTATATTTTGTCTCACAATGTGTTTATTATATGACATCTGAAGAAATTTTAGGGTTTAATTTGATGAACTTGAGAACAGAAATGGTGAAACTGGGTATTAATAAGATGAGGGGTTAATTACTCATTTACCCTCACATGTTTATCACGTGAGGGTGTTTAACGGCACAAATTAAACGGAAGTGGACGGAAGGACTATAGATGATAAAATCAAAAAATAAAAGGACACTTTGTGCTAAGTTTTCTTGAAAAGGACGATATGTGAAAAAGGGCCTAACCACCAGGACGATTTGTGACATTCTCTCTAGAATTAATGTCTAACATAGTAACAGTATTTTTCTTTTACAGAAATAAATCGAGAGGTGTTCTTCTTGTATGAGGTTAATTCATAACTTGTGAAAAGCACTACGTCGCAGTGGGAGTTTAGTGGGATTTGTTTTGGTTGCAACGTTGTTTAATGTGGCGTAGTTGTTGTTCAATGTGTCGTAGTTGTTGTCCAATGTGTCGTAGTAATGCCCAGACCAGTTTTTAGTAGTTTTTAATATTTTTTATGTGTATGACTTGTATCCTAAAATATTGGTAAGTTAAAGAAGAGTTAGACATGACATTTACTTGTCGGGAAATAGTAAAATATCGGAAAGACTGATAAGAAAAGAGTAAGATACGACTTTAATCAGACGAGAAAGAAAGATAAGAAAAGAGTAAGATGCGACTTTAACTAGTCGGGAAAGAAAGATAAGAAAAAGGTAAGATACGACTTGGTATAGTCGGGAAAGAAAGAAAAGACTTTAAAGTAGTCTTGTAAGATTTAATTAACATAATTGTAAGATATACTCACTAGCTTAAAGCTAATATACTACATTCTAACCATATATTTATCAGTGAATACATATGTATACACAAGTGTATAAGATGGTATTCATCCGTGTATATACATAGTTCTTGAAAAGTTCAAAATATGTAGTATATACACCAATCAATATAAAAAAAAAAAAAAAAAAGTCATCAAAATTTAAAAGGTTTATATTTTTCAAAAAGAGAATTAAAATTTTCGTTCTAACTGTTTTTTTTTTATTTCGTGAAAGTTTATAATTTAAAAGATATTTACTTTTGAAAATGAAGTGGGTTTTGATAAATAAATAGTTAAAAATTGGTTCTTATGGTTCCTAAATATTTGAGTAGTTCTCATTTGAAACCAACTATATATATATATATATATATATATATATATATATATATATATATATATATATATATATATATGTGTGTGTGTGTGTGTGTGTGTGTGTGTTTCTGTGTGTGTATATGTGTGTGTGTGTGCGCACGCATATATATATATATATATATATATATATATATATAGAGAGAGAGAGAGAGAGAGAGAGAGAGAGAGAGAGAGAGAGAGAGAGAGAGAGAGAGAGAGAGAGAGAGAGAGAGAGAGAGCCCACGTTTTCTCTCCAATCTATTGGAAAGCACGGGTGACATCCTAATTTCCCGGTCCTGGCTAATCCCACAAAACACAAGGATTGCTTCCTTACAAACCCTAAACCTAATAGAGCGTCCACGAATCTGTTTATATACACATTCGCAGGAGAGGTAAGATTTGGCTCACTATATGAACTTCTTGTCAAGCTCATCATTCTATTCAATCAATGACGTTCCCCAACACTTAAACATCGACTTATCCAAAACAAAATAATGTTTTCTCAACTCTTAATGCTACCAGAGGATCAATGTATAGTTTCCAATCCGAATATCTCTCCCTCTGTTCAACAGTAAACCATTATCTCGATTAGGAAATCTCAAAGAATTTCTAAACAATTCTACGGTATAGTTAATACTCATACTTACTCATAGCATCTCAAACATCAAAATCTTGGCAGCACCAATTGGATGCATCTGAGAATATCCTATCATATAGTGCAATAATACCCTCAAATAAAAGGAACTGGGTGGAAGCCTAACATGTGAATGTGTCAGATAAGAGGTGTACAAGGCTACTTTTCCTATGGGTGGAGCACTAGCACGCTCAGTTGGTAAATGGAATATAGCATTATATTTCCTAAGGCAAGGATATAACTCTAAAAGTCCATTAATTGGTCGTCTACTAAAACGAGTGGGACAATCTTTAACATCTTCAGGGTTGATATCTCCGAAACCTTACAGGTTTTTTGTCGTAGGTTCCCTTCCTCTTATAAGCTACAATAGATAAATAGGAAAAAGATAAGGAATATGCAAACTAACCTAGAAATAAGGGAGTTGAGAAGAGTAAAAAGTACCAGCAGGGATGATTGATGAACATACTGCAATAACTTGCACTGAAAAACAAATATATTAACCAAAAACAATCGGTCAATTAGAAACGGGCTTGATAGACCCCAAATCATAACAAAAATACCCGACCCCAACTTGATAGCACCTTAGCACAACTAGCAAAGGCGTTTGCCAACCTTACCAAAAGTCAATGGTCGGCTTACCGCTGGGTGGCATTTGACAACCACCAGATGTAATTAGGCAGCCGTCGGCTTGGGTTGGGGTTAGCCAGTCGCCGGTTGGATCGTGACGTCTGGCTGGCATGCTCCTAGTGCATCCGGTAAAGGTTTTGTGACCAAAAGGTAGTCGGCGTTTGGGATTACCCAGCCGCCGGCCGGGACGTGACGTCAACACCGACCTATGAAATTGTTTTCCCAAAAAAAAAAAAAATTCAAACTGATTCTCGATTGATGGACTTCCCTGAGAGAATGAAACATGAGAGTTAGGCTTCAAAACAAAATTTTAAACCATAACTTGAGGGCATGATAGTGTTAGTATGGTTTAGGCTTTACATTTATATGCCCCAAATCCTAAAAATACATAAAAAGCTGGTAAACATTTAGCCCACAAGAAACCAGACATCAATTCGTAAACATTTAGTCGGTCGCCGAAGGCTTTTAGCCGTGCTAGCGAATATTATTTGTCGGTTGTTAATAGCCCCGTGTCGGCTAATGGTAATGCCTGAGTGGATGACTTTTAGCCTGGCTGGTGAAGGTTTCATGGCTACCATGATAGTCATCCTAGCATACTAGCGATCCTAGTATACTAGTCATCCTTGCATACTAACCGTTCTACCATGATAACCATTCTAGCATGATAGTCCATTTTTACATACCATTTGTCATGACTGTCAAGCTCGAATACTGTACACTTTCCATCTATCTATCTTCATGGTTAGAAAGTGTTACTCATTCTACCCACCAAAATGACATAGACGTTGAGACGTTATGCCAAATATAATAAGGTGAACGTTGGATCATAATGTCCATCATCAATAGCGACATAAAATGGCTAGACGTTGGAACCTCTGAAGAGATGTTGGTTATAAATACCCACATGATATCATTTTCTTAGGGACAACAATACACACACATACACACTTATATTGTTCATACTACGCCATAGCAATAATACCATCTTCATTTTCAATCTTGATCGTCTTAGGCTCGTTAAAAGTTTATTAGGTTTGCATTGTGTAATCAGGAGATCGATCAAAGTTTGAATCCACCCAAACATCTTCAATTCTGTGTTTGATGATCTTTTGATCAAACAATATCAAAATATTAATATTCGTGAATTTAGATTATAATTAAAATAATTTATTAGAGTATTATAAAATTTAGGTTTTATTTTTTAGTTTTTGATGAAGGGAGTAATATTAGAAAATAAAAGAGTTTTGAGATTTCAGGTTAATTAAATTGCCTAGTATTTATATATTTCTTAGATTAGAATTGTTGAAAACATTCTATAAATAACAAGTGAAAATTAATAATTTTTTTTATTTGTCAAATAACAAAACCTAAATCAAGAACAACCAATACTTTCACAAAACCACGTTTATCAAATGGATGAATACCACGAACAAGAATTAAAGACATACAAATTGGCACCATTATCACCAGGAATACACAATGTTCTTCATATTTTTGTTTCATAAAAAAAAAAATTCGCATCTTCTCTAATAAACTATCAACAATGTTATTGCGAAAGACCACCACCACCACTATTTCTTCATTTGATTCCATTTCCGCCGATTGTCGAAATCCAAACTTCAATTCCAAATCAATTTAAAAAACACCAAAACAATAAACCATAGATCGGACTTTCAACTTCAAAACATGTTTTTTGTGGAGGTTTTGCACCCTAATTGTTTCTAGATGTCCGTGCTAAAGTTACAAGATAGACAAAAAATATTGGATGTGGGTGATAGCCGATAACCACTTCGCTATTCTTGGGGATCCTGAACCATTAACAAATGATCAAGGAATACAAGTTGGGACCCCCGTATTACACTCTGATGCTTAAGTCGGATCATGTAAATGATAACGAACTACAAATAAGATTTAGAGAGAGAGAGAGAGTGAGTGAGTGAGAGAGAGAGAGAGAGAGACTGTGTGTGAGAGAGAGAGAGAAGCAATCGAAAGTATGTACCATCAAATAAAAGGAAAATTTTCTATCTATAGACACAACTTGAGGTTTTTGAGTGGTGCGGCGCTTTGTTTTGGCTTAAATGCACCACCCTAGTGACTCTAAATGAGGACATGAAACGCTCCTTTGGAGCATGTGCTTTTCGAATGTGTGAATACCCGAGATCATTATCGTCCACACTTTGTCTTCTTATGCAGAGTCTCGCGTAGATGATCCGAGATTATCTTGACATGGTTAGTGTTCGAGCAACGATTGTCAAACACGAAGATTAGGTGATGTCAACCTTAGATCTCCTGTGATAATCACAGTGCAAACCCAACAAGTTCTTGACGAACCTAGGGTGATCAAGGTTGAGGATGAAGGTGAGAGTGTATGAACTCTGCGCTTAAGGTTTAGCGAGTGTGTGTTGAGATAAGATCGAAAAAAGTGGTGTCAACAATGATTTGGACCATGTATTTATATGGCTAGTGTCAAGTATATGGAACGTTTGATCCATTAATGATGATCATGAATACTTGAACGGTCTTAATCATTAATCACCAGTATATGTAACGCCTTACTATTATGACGACAATAAAGTAGTCACAGACGCTGACAACTTGGACAGGCGGTGACAGCTTGACAAGCGGTAACAGCTTGACAGGCGGTAACAGCTTGACAGCCGCTGACAGCTTGACAGGGGAGCTCCACACCCTGACAGTGATATTATCTCTCTACAGAAAGATCTAGTGCTTGAGCAGACTACAGTTAGTCGTTGTCAAGAGGAGGTGCGCATGCTTAAGGAGAAAGTATCCCAGCAGGAGTCCAAGTTGTCTAAGGTTAAAACAGAGAAACAGGAGATTTCAGCAACCTTGAGTGTCCGTGATGAGAAGTTGGCTCAAAAAGATGGTGAGCTAGAGACTATGAGGCAAGCGATGGTCAAGATGCGTGAAGAACGCGATGTTGCCATGCACATGAGGAAAGATTTGGTTGCTGCATTGCCTCAGCTATTTGATTTGATGCTTAAACATCCTGATGTTGCTAATGTTCTTAACGACTTTAACCGTGCTTCTCATATGTTTGGGAGACATCTTGCCAGCAAGAAAGTGAAAGATGCACTCCCCAATATTTCTTCGGGGATCTTGCCTTATTTGGATCCCACAACGCATGGTAACATGACTCGTGTGAGCCAAATATTTGCAGACAGGGCCTTTACCATTATGACTACCCTGGTGCAAGACTTGGATTTGTCACTTCCAGCTATCATTGCCTTATTGTCGGCACAGCCACAACCACAGCCTTAGCTTGTTTATCCATGCATGTGATACTTTATGACTTTGGGACTTGGTTTATTTTGTGATTGGATTATGGCTTTGTAGCCTTTGAATAATTTTGTGCAATTTCTATGGTTGAAATTACTTGTTTTCTTTCTATGCGTGTACTTTGCTATAGAAATTATGTATGTATTTGTTGGTTAACCGTTAAAAAAATGTTTTACTCGCGAGGATGTCGCTTCCGAATAGGAAGTGCTTATCTTTTATCAAGTTGATCAAAGATGAAACTGAATGCATGTGTATAGACCAAGCAAGGTTGTTTGTTTGACTTGGTGTAATTTATTTTGAACTATGTTCTTGACGATGTCATTTCTGCATGCATGTGTTGTAACATTGTACATGATAAAAAGTGTTATCTTATTGATTTTATTGAATAAAAGTTGGGATACATGATCAAACCAAATTATTAAACATAACACTTCTTCAGGTTCATGACATTCCATGTCCTGGGAATAACTTGTCCGTCCATGTCTGACAAGGTGTAAGATCCATTGCCATTAGCATGAAGTACTTGATAAGGGCCTTCCCATGTAGGGCCTAGCTTTCCTTGACTTTCTACCCTGCTGGCCTCATTATTCCTCCATACCAGATCGCCAGGCTGAAAATAGAGAGGATGGACTCGCTGATTGTAATATTTTGCCATCTGCATGTGACTGGCGGCCTGCTTGATGAGAGCGATCTCGCTACGCTCTTCCACAATGTTTAAATTTTCACGTAGTGCTTCCTCATTCTCTGGTGGGAATTTGAAATTGTATAAAACTCTCACCAAATGTGGGAGGTACCAAGTTCGAATCTTGTTGGGGGCATGATGAGGTTAGTAGGATTACCTATCTATATATATAGGTAATCCCTAAAACCTAAATATAATAATGGGCTTTTGTGTTTAAAGCCCGCTACTACAACCAAGCCAAGGCAGGCTGTCAAGCTGTCAGCGGCAGTCAAGGTCAAGTTGTCAACGCCTGTCAAGCTGTCAACGCTGTCTGTCAGCGGCTGTCAAGTTGACAGCGGTGTCAAGTTGTCAAGCTGTCAGGGTGTCAAGCTCCCCTGTCAAGCTGTCAGCGGTTGTCAAGCTGTTACCGCCTGTCAAGCTGTTACCGCCTGTCAAGCTGTCACCGCCTGTCCAAGTTGTCAGCGTCTGTGACTGCTTTATTGTCGTCATAATAGTAAGGCGTTACATATACTGGTGATTAATGATTAAGACCGTTCAAGTATTCATGATCATCATTAATGGATCAAACGTTCCATATACTTGACACTGGCCATATAAATACATGGTCCAAATCATTGTTGACACCACTTTTTTTGATCTTATCTCAACACACACTCAATAAACCTTAAGCGTAGAGTTCATACACTCTCACATTGATCCCCAACCTTGATCACCCTAGGTTCGTCAAGAACTTGTTGGGTTTGCACTGTGATCATCACAGGAGATCTAAGGTTCACATCACCTAATCTTCATGTTTGACAATCGTTGCTCGAACATTGGCGCCATCCGTGGGACTCGTTTTTTAAACGGCGTTTCACTTTTCCCAATTTTTTTTTTCTCAGTAATCAACCGTTTCCATGGAGGCAACACATCCATCGCAGATCACCTCTTCAGCGCCAGAAATAACCTCTACCGTGACTACCACTGCACCGGAAACGTTGATGACTTCACCCCTTGCTTTTCCTCCATCACCTGTTCGTACCACAATGCCAGAATCATACGTCGACTCTGAATGGACGATGTCTGATTTAAGGTCGACACGAGGATATCACTCTTTAACTAGTCCCCTTTTTTCCACAAGGCTGGCGGGTACAAGTATGTTTACTTCACCACCGCCAGTGACAGCCATCCCTCCGTCTCAGCCTCTTTGTCCCACGGGACAAGCTCTCAGGAGGATGGCACGGATCAAGTCAGACAGCCTGTTTCCAACTTTCCTCAGACCGCTACTCAAGGGGTTCGGGAGGATCCAATTGTGGAGTTGCTTAGAAGGTTGGCTCAGAGTACTCATCCACCACCTCCTCCACCACCACCTACTTCATCGGACCTGTTGTCTCAATTGGTCGCGGCGTTGCGCCCAGCCCCGCCGCCTACGCCTGTCCATCTAGTAGATCCGTTGTCACAATTATTGGAGCAGTTAAGGCAACCACATATTCACACCCCACCACCAACTCCACCATAGGACACATCTAATGACATTTTGCGAGTGTTGAAAATACTAGTGGCAGCAGCGGCACCACCTCGAGCAGCCACTATGCCTTTGTCAGTGGTTAGTTCGAAGTTCTGTGACTGGGTGGCCAGATTCCCACTCCCAGATAAGCAAAAAAGTTCCGTCCATCGTTGGTACTTACGACGGTACAAGAGATCCCGATGACCACCTTGCTCTTTTTGAGCAGGCCATTATGACAGAGAAATGGCTGGACCTAGTTGCTTGCCACATGTTCCCTGGCACATTGCAGGGTTTTGCTCGTGATTGGTTTGCTGACTTACCGGACAAGAGTATTCAAGACTTTGCAGATCTAAAAGCTAAATTTGTGACCCATTTTGTACAGCAAAAGAAGCAGCAGCGAACTCATATAGAGGCGCATCTGATACGACAACGGGAAGGCGAGGGGTTACGTGACTTCATTCAGCGTTACACGCAGGAGTGCCAGAAAATTTTCGCGTTACCTGAAAGTCAAAAAATTTCGGGTTTTACCCTCTCTTTGCTCCCAGGACAACTGCAAGAGAAGCTGATCAAGCGAACTCCGGTGACTTTCAAAGAAGCTACTGACCGAGCATACGATTTCCTCAAATCCAGGGAAACTGTTAGTCTCACAAGGGGAACTCTCAACAGGAAAGACAAATGGGGGAGCTCATCAAGCGCTAGACCCGATAATCGCCAGGACAACAGGCATGATAACAGGCGAGACCATCACAGGGATTTCAGGCGAGATGATAGAGGTAGCAGGAGGCCTACTCCATATGATCGTGGTACAGGCCCCAATCTAAGTAAAAGTCCAAGCGAGATATTGAAGACAGAACAAGTGGGAGCAACTTTCAAAGAACCTCCTCAGATGTTACACAAGTCCGGAAAGAAAAATATGAGCAAACGCTGTGATTTCCATGAAGATTATGGTCATGATACTAATGCATGTAGAGAACTGAAGGCTGAAATCAAGCGTGCCTTAGAGGAGGGGAAATTAGAACATCTCGTACCAGGGGCAAGACAACAAGCAACAAAAATCCGGCCAAAAAGGTTTATAGTTGGCAGAAGAAGGGAGACAATGGCGATCATCCTGGACCGCCTGATGGCCAAGTATTCATGGTTCGAGGCGAGACATCGTCTAAGAGAAAAGCATCCGTCCTTCAAAGCCGGATGATGGTTCCTATTTCATTTCCTCCCCTAGCGGCTACTTCCAATAATCCTGTTGTCATTAATCATGCCACCGCTTTTTATTGTAGTGTGTTGAACTATTTCTAGTTGGGGTTTGCACAGTTACACCCACTAGCTGTAAAAGTCACGATTTTTGAGATGTTATTGGTGGCCATGGGAATAAAACCCTCAGTACCTTTGTTTAGGGCGTGCTATAAGCTGACTAAATCTCATGATTGGTATTCCGTAGAGTTGAAAGATAGAAAGAAAAAATTGGTTCGGGAGTGTTTCACTAGTCATAAGAATTGGAGATATAGATATGTGTTTGTCGATACCGCTTTCATAAATATTTGGGCTAGTAACTTGTTTAAATGGAAAACTGGGCTTGACAAATCGATAAACAATCCTCCTGTCCTGACGCCTCAAAGCCAAAGGCTATGCAAGCAGATTTTACGAAAATCGATTGTATTTCGAGTTTATGAGGAGGGTGCTTTGGTGTTGGCCCGTATTTCGGATAACTGGGATGAAGGGATGAAGCCTGTTTCCCACATTTCCCGGTCTCCGAGTCCACTATAACAGGCTTCATCCCTTCATCCCAGTTATCCGAAATACGGGCCAACACCAAAGCACCTTCCTCATAAACTCGAAATACAATCGATTTTCGTAAAATCTGCTTGCATAGCCTTTGGCTTTGAGGCGTCAGGACAGGAGGATTGTTTATCGATTTGTCAAGCCCAGTTTTCCATTTAAACAAGTTACTAGCCCAAATATTTATGAAAGCGGTATCGACAAACACATATCTATATCTCTAATTCTTATGACTAGTGAAACACTCCCGAACCAACTTTTTCTTTCTATCTTTCAACTCTACAGAATACCAATCATGAGATTTAGTCTAGCTTATAGCACGCCCTAAACAAAGGTACTGAGGGTTTTATTCCCATGGCCACCAATAACATCTAAAAAATCGTGACTTTTGATACAGATACTGGGTGTAACTGTGCAAACCCGAACTTGAAATAGTTCAACACACTCAAATAAAAAGCGGTGGCAGGAAGTCTAAAGTTGGAGTGGGAAAGGTAATGGATGTGACAACCGTCTAAACTCAGGTCGAGAACGCTAACTATTAACCTCGATATGTTTATATTTGTTGCCCGATATAACTAACTTTATGTGTTACGTGGTTACGTAGACATAACTCTTTAAGCTAAGCTCGATGTAACTCACACAAAACTTTTAAACGTAAGTTACGTTATTTAAACCTTTAAGCGCGAATTGGGATCGGAATCGTAAATCAACTTCGGAATCAATTTATGTAAGTCCTAATACCAAGAAAACACCTAGGGAACTTTCCTAAGTTCATAACGTATCATAATCAAAAACTTTTAGTTAACGAAAAGGTCCAACAAAGCAAAAACGCAAAAACGAAAAATCACAAAAAGAATTACAAAAAAGGTCCAGGACGACGCACACCCCCTTTGTGCGACGTCCTGGAGGTACCAGATTCGAAAATTTTGAATTTTACTTCTTGTCTCGTTTTACACCAAAAATCTAACCAATCAAACCCGATTTAGACTACTTATTACTGCATTTTTCCACTGTCCCAAGCTACCTTACTACTTTCCTTCATTTTCTTTTCTTTCTTTCATTTTCTTAAACACAAACACACACTCAAAACACACACACAACAAACTCTCTCAAAATCTCTTTCACCCTCCTCCATTTCCAGCCTTAAAATACAGAGAAAACATAATAAAAACACCATCAAAATCGTTCTATTAGCAAAGGGAATAAGGGGTTGCATAAAAACCGAGTCAAGAAAACGTTTTCTACACTTTTGGAGATCAAATCTCTCCCAAGACATCATCTAAGCTTTTCTTTCGGTAGAAACTCTTCCATTTTACTTATATTACTAATATAACTCGTTGCATGGATGATCTAACCATTTAAAATAAGTTTTTACAAAGTTTTATAATACATTTTATACAAAAACGGGTTTTTATCAAAATAAAACTTAGATCTACGATTTTATGGATAAAAGTTTTGTATAAACTGTTAAAATGACATATTATGAAGTTTAGACCGATTGCATGTCAAAATCTATGGTTGGAATAAACGTTTTTGCAAAAAAACATAAAAATGACGACCTGTGCGCATTCCCAAGGAGCCAGGACGACGCAGCGGGATGTTTATGCCTTCTGTGCGTAGTTTCTAAGGCCCAGGACGACGCACAGGGCTGCTTCCTTCCCGAAATGTTGTCGTTTGGTCATTTTAAACTTATGTACACTCGCTGATTTTCGTGACTAGTATTTTGGGACTGAGAACAATAAAATACAGACATTCATGAACTTTTGTTGGACTAATTAGACTAAAATGAACTCGTTTGATTTAATTATGTGATATATGCAATTGTGAGCGGGAAAGTGACTTTGGATTTTGGACATGAAATTTGGGCGCGGAAGTGCTGCCCAAATTTCGTTAGAAAATCCAAACCACTTCAGCGACCAAAATGTATGTATTATAATAATAAAAACGTTAACTTTGGACTTTCGGACTAAATACGACGATAACTATTTAGGACAATTTTTGGGACAAATTAACCTTGACACTTAAAGTTTAACTAAGATTACATCTTATAACATATTAATTATAAGTTAACTTAATGTAATCATAACACTTAATAAATCTTGGTATTCCTTAGGCTTTCTGTGATTCCCGGCACGCTTTTCGACCTTTTTCGATCTTATGATTATCTTCGCAACCAGTGAGTTACAAACCCCTACTCTTTAAACGCTTTTAAATACTTTTTGGGGTGAAATGCGAATCTTAGGCTTAAACATTATTTAAGCTGATAAACGCTTTAATACTTGAATGCTAAACGAAAACGCTTTGATACTCGAATGCTAGACGAAAACACTTGTACACTTTGAATGCTATTACGCAATGCTTTTATATTTCGAATACTAAAACGAATGACTATTTTGCCGGCATTGTTGAGGGTTTTGCCAACAATGCCGAGGATACGAAAACTATTTTTGCCAATGACTAAAATTTCGATCGTCATGTTGCGGACGTTGTACAACATATACGTGAGATACCACTAAAATTCCCGATACTACCAAGGACATTAGTTGCTATTAATCCCTTTGGAAAGGACCGTTAGTAGATATGGATAGCGCTATTAGGGTAAATTGACCCTCACCACAACGACCTATAACGATGGTGCATAATACTAATAGGGTAGGCTATAGGCTTAGCAACGATCATTGGGCAATATTTAGGATTGTCACATAGTCGCTATGTGGTCAATACCTACAAACACGAATGCTATACTTTTACACATGTTTATGTGGTAACTAATTGGATACTAATATTTTACGCATGGATATGCGCCAACTATTTGAGAACTATGCTTTACGCCATTTTTATGTGCGTCGAACCTTGTATGCTTTTACTTAAACTTGTAGCTCACTAACTACGTCTCCCGTAGTTAACACTTGACTCGTATTTTCAGGTAACGAGTAAGCTAGCTGATGACTTTATGCTTTGGGCGGATGACTTCAAGAACGGGAAGGGTTTGGGTGGTTTGGTTATGAACACCCTATTTTGAATTCGAATATGTAAACAATTTTTCAAACTATTATGTAAACCTTGATGTGATTTTTATTTTAATATAACTTGGCGTTTATCTATATCTTGCTATCGAATGCTATTGCTCTTCACATCCTGTGTTTCCGCTTTAGCGAGGTGTGACAGACTTGGTATCAGAGCGCAAGGTTATAGTGAATACCGATTTTTTTTCAAAAATCAACTATAACCAGTTTCTAAACAAAGATTTTATTTAACCAAAACGTGAAGGCATTGTTTAACTTAAATTATTCAGAGCCTGATCACCTACGAATAATTTCGACTAAATTATGCCAGAGCGGGATTGGTAAACATTAAACGACCCTTCCCGGAGAATTCTTGAAGTCAGACCCACACAGACCTAGACGCTTTACTTAAGATACTCTATGTGCTCCGCTTTTTACTAACACTAACATGATCCGTATCTTCGAACTAACTCGTTACCGATTTAGGGTATGTCGAGAGGGAAAGAGATAGCTACATCAGTCGACGAGACCGAACACTCTCACGAATCCCAATCACGCTCTAGGAGTCAGCAATCGTCACCACCCACCCTACCTTTCCTCCGTCGGGACGGTGAAGGAAGCTCACGATTCCCAACACGTCGCGCACGACATTCACCGAATCGTCACTCGCGACCTCAGATAACTACGCCACAACCACCCCCTGTGCGCGGGTTGACTCCTGAAGAGATTCAGGCACTATGTAACATGTCCGTCGACCTCCGAGGATACACACAAGTCGTGAGAGATCACTCCCATCAGATACGGGGTTTGTACACGGAGGTGCTGCGCGCAAAGGCAATGGCACGAAAGGCAGTTCGAGCAGCACACAATTTGATGCTGATTATCATAGTACTAGTGTTCCTTATGGTTTTGTTGGTTATATTTAAAGTTTAGAGGTTGTTGTAAGATGTCTTTTGGGTTGTAAGCAGAACATGTAGGTTATGGAAGATTGTAAGCGTAGTACTTTATGTTGGTTGGTAATGTACGACAATAGTCGATGATGTTGGATTTTGTAAGAACATCAAATTTTGAGCGATATATATAAAATGGACGGATTATAATTACAATTGTTGTGTTCTTGTTATTTATCATTATTTGATTCTGAAGTGAAAAGTATCAAAACCCTAAACCTGATTTCTCTCTTGTGTAGGAAAATGGCCGATCACAACGATGAGCACATTGTCCAAAGGATCAATGCCCGACTGAACGAGGCAATCCCCGGCCTTATAGCCCGAATCAACGTGGGTATCCACCAGGGAGGACCAAGGGGGAATAATAATAACAATGAACAGAACCACAATCAACAGAACAACAACCAACAAAACAACAATCAGGAAAACAATAGCCAAGGGAACAACCAGGGGAACAACCAGGGGAACAACCAGGGGAATAACAAGAGGAACAACCAAGGATGTAGCTACAAGACCTTCATGTCTTGTAGGCCAAATGAATTCCATGGCACTGAGGGCGCCATTGGACTATCGCGCTGGATCGATAGTATGGAAGTTGTGCTAAGAATCAGCCAGTGTGCTGAAAACAAGAAGGTGGAATTCACTTCCTGCATGCTTCAGGGACGAGCACTAACCTGGTGGAACAGCCAGCTTCAGGTCCAAGGTCCGGAGGCTGCATATAACATGCCATGGGCAAGGTTCAAGGAACTACTAGTAATCGAGTACTGTCCCAAGGAAATCTTGAAGAAGCTCAAGATAGAACTCTGGAACCACTCTATGGTGGGGACTGACGTCGACACCTACACTGCGCGATGTCACGAGCTCGCAAACCTAGTACCCGAACTAGTAACCCCCAAGGACAAGCGAATCGAGCACTACATTTGGGGGCTCTCACCCGAGATTAGGGGTATGGCTACAGCTACCGAGCCAGCCACGATGCAACAAGCTGTGAGTTTGGCTGGCCGCCTAACCCAGGACTGGATAAGGAATGGAGGAGTGTGAAAGTTGGGTGCAAGGACGCTAAGGGAAAGAGAAAGGTTGAGGAAACGTCGGGGAATAGGAGGGAGCGTTTTAACAAGAAGGCTAAGACGGTAAGGAACTACGGAGTGGCTACGGCAGAGAACACCGGCTATCAAGGAAAAGCACCAAAGTGCGGTAGGTGCTGGTATCACCACGAGGGGAACTGTAGGTCGTGTACCAAATGCAACCGCCTCGGACACTGGACTCAGCACTGTAAGGCAATCAACGCTGGACCGCAGCAGGCGGGAAGGCAACAAAACGAAGGACCCCGTCAAGCAGGGAGGCTTCAACAGAATGAGAGGCCTCGCCAGGGAGAATGTTATGAGTGCGGTAGTAGGGAGCACTACCGAAATTCTTGTCCTAGGCTAAACCCTGCCCGAAACCCAAACCAGAACCGCAATCAAAACCCGCTGCAAAACCAGAATCAAAACAATCAAAGGGGAAACGATGGGGGGTCAAGGCCGTGGCAGAGCTTTTGTCATTGGTGCTGAAGAAGCAAGGAACGACCCCCGGGTGATCGCAGGTACATTTCTCCTTAACAACTATTATGCCTCAGTACTATTTGACTCAGGCGCGAACAAGAGTTTTGTGTCCTTAGAGTTTAGGCCTTTGATTGCATTAGAGACCGAACCCCTAGGTGAAAAGTTCACGGTAGAATACGCAAATGGGCAGGAATACCAAGCTAGTGACGTAATTAAGAATTGCACAATAACCTTAGCTGACCACTTTTTCGTAATAGATCTAATCCCTATCGAACTTAAGAGCTTTGACGTAGTAATAGGAATGGATTGGTTGACCATCCGAGACGCGAAGATATTTTGTTTAGATAAGACGGTACGAATGCCATTGGGAGATGGAAATGAATTGATAGTACAAGGAGATAGGCCGGGACAAACTTCGAAACTCATATCGGTGATGAAAATGCGCAAGTACTTGAATAAGGGATGCGTTGCATTATTAGTGAACGTAAAGGACGAACAGGCAAAAGCAACAGACCTTAAGGATGTATCTATAGTAAGAGACTATCCGGAAGTGTTTCCCAAAGAACTACCTGGACTACCACCTCAGAGGCAAGTAGAGTTTAGAATCGAGGTAATTCCTGGAACGGCACCGGTGGCAAGGACGCCATATCGACTAGCTCCGACTGAGATGCAGGAATTATCCAACCAAGTTCAGGAATTATTGGATAAAGGATTTATCCGACCAAGCTCATCACCATGGGGAGCGCCGATTCTATTCGTGAAGAAGAAGGATGGATCATTTCGCATGTGTATCGACTACCGAGAATTGAATAAACTAACCGTCAAGAACAGATATCCTCTTCCACGAATCGACGACCTTTTTGACCAACTTCAAGGAGCAACCTACTTTTCAAAGATTGACTTAAGGTCCGGATATCATCAAGTGTTGGTTTCTGAAGATGATATACCGAAAACCGCATTCCGCACTAGATACGGACACTACGAGTTCCTGGTAATGCCATTTGGACTCACAAATGCACCAGCGGTATTCATGGATTTGATGAATAGGGTATGCCGACCGTATCTAGACAAGTTCGTTATTGTGTTCATCGACGACATTTTAATCTACTCGCATACCAAAGAAGATCACGCAAAGCACTTAAAGCTGTTATTAGAATTACTCAAGGAACAACAACTCTACGCAAAGTTTTCTAAGTGCGAATTCTGGTTGCGTGAAGTCAAGTTCCTCGGTCACGTAGTTAATGGATCCGGAATTCACGTTGATCCATCAAAAATCGAAGCGATAGAGAACTGGAAAACTCTCAAAAGTCCGACAGAAATCCGCCAATTTTTAGGACTAGCTGGATATTATCGGCAATTCATTCAAGATTTCTCTAAGATAGCTAAATCCCTAACAAAGTTAATGCAAAAGAACGAGAAGTTCAAGTGGGGAGACGCACAAGAACAAGCCTTCAATACCCTAAAAACGAAACTGTGCAACGCTCCGATTTTAACTCTTCCTGAGGGAAATGAAGACTTCGTAGTATATTGTGACGCATCTAACCTAGGATTAGGTTGTGTATTGATGCAACGAAATAAGGTCATAGCTTACGCATCGCGACAACTTAAGAAACACGAGGTCAACTACGCTACTCACGACCTAGAATTAGGAGCGATAGTTTTTGCCCTAAAAATCTGGAGACATTACCTCTACGGAACCAAGTGCACGGTATTTACGGACCATAGGAGCCTACAACACATACTGGATCAGAAACTACTCAACATGAGGCAAAGGAGATGGTTGGAACTCCTTAGCGACTACGACTGCGATATTAAGTATCACCCTGGAAAAGCGAATGTCGTAGCAGATGCCTTGAGTAGAAAGGAAAGGCAACAGGCGACTCGAGTACGTGCATTAGGAATCTACCTTAAACCCGATTTGAGAACGCGTATAGCAAGTGCCCAGCATAAGGCTTTGAAAGCAGATAACATAAAGGTCGAAAATTTGCACAAACACGACAAGGATTTTGTAAGGAAGAGCGACGATGTCTATTATTTTAAGGAGCGAGCCTGGATTCCTACGACTAACGAATTGAGGAAGGCCATTATGGATGAAGCACACCGAACACGATATTCCATTCATCCAGGGTCGAGCAAGATGTATAAGGACCTCAAGGAACATTACTGGTGGCCTGGAATGAAAAGAGACGTTGCTTTATACGTAGAGAAATGCCTCACTTGTGCGAAAGTGAAGGCCGAATATCAAAATCCATCTGAGTTACTGCAATAACCTGAAATTCCCGAATGGAAATGGGAGCAAATCACAATGGACTTTGTCACCAAGTTACCTCGAACATCAAAGGGTAACGACATGATCTAGGTTATAGTGGATCGGCTAACGAAGTCAGCACACTTTATTCCCATCAAGGAAAGCTTTAACGTGGAAAAACTTGTCCAAATATACACCAACGAGGTAGTGACTCGTCACGGAATACCCACGTCACGTTGAAAGAATTTCGTCCCGAAATTTCAACTTGTAGTATTCGTTGTGGGAGAAGTGAAGAGATGAGGATACTTAAACGTGGGTATTCGAATACTACAAGTTGAAAATTTTGAATTTTACTTCTTGTCTCGTTTTACACCAAAAATCTAACCAATCAAACCCGATTTAGACTACTTATTACTGCATTTTTCCACTGTCCGAAGCTACCTTACTACTTTCCTTCATTTTCTTTTCTTTCTTTCATTTTCTTTTCTTTCTTTCATTTTGTTAAACACAAACACACACTCAAAACACACACACAACAAAGTCTCTCAAAATCTCTTTCACCCTCCTCCATTTCCTGCCTTAAAATACAGAGAAAACACAATAAAAACACCATCAAAATCGTTCTATTAGCAAGGGGAATAAGGGGTTGCATAAAAACCGAGTCAAGAAAACGTTTTCTACACTTTTGGAGCTCAAATCTTTCCCAAGACATCATCTAAGCTTTTCTTTCGGTAGAAACTCTTCCTTTTTACTTATATTACTAATATAACTCGTTGCATGGATGATCTAACCAATAAAAATAAGTTTTTACAAAGTTTTATAACACATTTTATACAAAGTTTTTATCAAAATAAAACTTAGATCTCTGATTTTATGGATAAAAGTTTTGTATAAACTGTTAAAATGAGAAGTTTAGACCGATTGCATGTCGAAATCTATGGTTGGAATAAACGTTTTTGCAAGAAAAACATAAAAATCACGACCTGTGCGCCGTCCCAAGGAGCCAGGACGACGCAACGGGATGTTTATGCCTTCTGTGCGTCGTTCCTAAGGCCCAGGACGACGCACAGGGCTGCTTCCTTCCCGAAATGTTGTCGTTTGGTCATTTTAAACTTATGTACACTCGCTGATTTTCGTGACTAGTATTTTGGGACTGAGAACAATAAAATACAGACATTCATGAACTTTTGTTGGACTAATTAGACTAAAATGAACTCGTTTGATTTAATTATGTGATATATGCTATTGTGAGCGGGAAAGTGACTTTGGATTTTGGACATGAAATTTGGGCGCGGAAGTGCTGCCCAAATTTCGTTAGAAAATCCAAACCACTTCATCGACCAAAATGTATGTATCATAATAATAAAAACGTTAACTTTGGACTTTCGGACTAAATACGACGATAACTATTTAGGACAATTTTTGGGACAAATTAACCTTGACAATTAAAGTTTAACTAAGATTACATCTTATAACATATTAATTATAAGTTAACTTAATGTAATCATAACACATACTAAATCTTGGTATTCCTTAGGCTTTATGTGATTCCCGCCACGCTTTCCGACCGTTCCGATCTTACGATTATCTTCGCAACGAGTGAGTTACAAACCCCAACTCTTTAAACGTTTTAAATACTTTTTGGGGTGAAATGCGAGCCTTAGGATTAAACATTATTTAAGCTGAGAAACGCTTTAATACTTGAATGCTAAACGAAAACGCTTTGATACTCGAATGCTAGACGAAAACACTTGTACACTTTGAATGCTATTACGCAATGCTTTTATATTTCGAATACTAAAACGAATGACTATTTTGTCGGCATTGTTGAGGGTTTTGCCAACAATGCCGAGGATACGAAAACTATTTTTGCCAATGACTAAAATATCAATCGTCATGTTGCAGACGTTGTACAACATGGACGTGAGATACCACTAAAATTCCCGATACTACCAAGGACATTAGTTGCTATTAATCCCTTTGGAAAGGACCGTTAGTAGATATGGATAGCGCTATTAGGGTAAATTGACCCTCACCACAACGACCTATAACGATGGTGCATAATACTAATAGGGTAGGCTATAGGCTTAGCAACGATCATTGGGCAATATTTAGGATTGTCACATAGTCGTGCTATGTGGTCAATACCTACAAACACGAATGCTATACTTTTACACATGTTTATGTGGTAACTAATTGGATACTAATATTTTACGCATGGATATGCGCCAACTATTTGAGAACTATGCTTTACGCCATTTTTATGTGCGTCGAACCTTGTATGCTTTTACTTAAACTTGTAGCTCACTAACTACGTCTCCCGTAGTTAACACTTGACTCGTATTTTCAGGTAACGAGTAAGCTAGCTGATGACTTTATGCTTTGGGCGGATGACTTCAAGAACGGGAAGGGTTTGGGTGGTTTGGTTATGAACACCCTATTTTGAATTCGAATATGTAAACAATGTTTCAAACTATTATGTAAACCTTGATGTGATTTTTATTTTAATATAACTTGGCGTTTATCTATATCTTGCTATCGAATGCTATTGCTCTTCACATCCTGTGTTTCCGCTTTAGCGGGGTGTGACAATGGATGTAGAGGGCTACTTTTCCTTGCGGAGGGGAATGGGCTCTTTGGTTTGGTTCAGGTATGATAGCATTATATTTCCTAAGGCATGGATACTCATCCATAAGTTTTGTTAGCATGTGGTCCTTGAGATTGCTAGGGCTACGAAAAACTGATGGAGTTTCCATCACAATAGAATCTGTCACTGGCACTGGCTCTCCCAGGTCAAAACAACCACAACTACAGTATGCCTAATAAATAACAAGGTATATAAGCTATTACTACCTACATGTGTAAACAAAGCAAAGCAATGGACAAGCAAATATGTACCTGTAAGGTAGCGAGCAATCCGGTAAAACCTGCAGCAAAACATACAATTACAATTAGAAAAGAGTTAATTATTTAAGCGTACACAAAACTGGACTATCGCCGCCACGGCTTACCGGCCATGCCATGGTGACCGCCGGTTCTGGATAGCATTTTGCCATGACACAAACCTATATGAACTGACTCCTAACGGTCTCGGTTGTGTTGTTGGCAAAACTAGCTCTAACTTAGTCGAGGTCCAACTAAACCATATAGCACAAAGTCGCAGACAATGGACAACTTTATTACTCAAGGGTGACAGCCGGTTATGGATACCGGCTAACCAGCTACCGCCGGTCCAAGTGGACACCGGCTACCGCCGGCCAAGGTGACACCGGCTACCGCCGGTCCAAGGTGATACCGGCTAGCCGCCGGTCCAAGGGAATACCGGCTAGCCGCCGGTTCGAAGGGGATACAGCTGGTCGAAGGTAATACCGCCGGTTCAGTGGCCCGCCACGCTTCCCACCGCCGGTTAAGGGTTTACTCCCCGCCGCCATCAATAAAAAAAAAAAAAAAAAAAAAATACTTACGAATTATGATAGTTACGACTTGCAAACCGTTGTTGTGGCAAATCCTACTTCGGGGGCATGATGAGGTTAGTAGGATTACCTATCTATATATATAGGTAATCCCTAAAACCTAAATATAATAATGGGTTTTTGTGTTTAAAGCCCGCTACTACAACCAAGCCCAGGCAGGCTGTCAAGCTGTCAGCGGCACTCAAGGTCAAGTTGTCAGCGCCTGTCAAGCTGTCAACGCTGTCTGTCAGCGCCTGTCAAGTTGACAGCGGTGTCAAGTTGTCAAGCTGTCAGGGTGTCAAGCTCCCCTGTCAAGCTGTCAGCGGCTGTCAAGTTGTTACCGCCTGTCAAGCTGTTACCGCCTGTCAAGCTGTCACCGCCTGTCCAAGTTGTCAGCGTCTGTAACTGCTTTATTGTCGTCATAATAGTAAGGCGTTACATATACTGGTGATCAATGATTAAGACCGTTCAAGTATTCATGATCATCATTAATGGATCAAACGTTCCATATACTTGACACTGGCCATATAAATACATGGTCCAAATCATTGTTGACACCACTTTTTTCGATCTTATCTCAACACACACTCACTAAACCTTAAGCGCAGAGTTCATACACTCTCACATTCATCCTCAACCTTGATCACCCTAGGTTCGTCAAGAACTTGTTGGGTTTGCACTGTGATCATCACAGGAAATCTAAGGTTCACATCACCTAATCTTCGTGTTTGACAATCATTGCTCGAACATTGGCGCCATCCGTGGGACTCGTTTTTTAAACGACGTTTCACTTTTCCCAAATTTTTTTTTTTCTCAGTAATCAACCGTCTCCATGGAGCCAACACATCCATCGCAGATCACCTCTTCAGCGCTAGAAATAACCACTACCGTGACTACCAGTGCACCGGAAACGGTGATGACTTCACCCCTTGCTTTTCCTCCATCACCTGTTCTTTAACTAGTCCCCTTTTTTCCACAAGGCTGGCGGGTACAAGTATGTTTACTTCACCACCGCCAATGACAATCATCCCTCTGTTTCAGCCTATTTTGTCCCACGGGACAAGCTCTCAGGAGGATGGCACGGATCAAGTCAGACAGCCTGTTTCCAACTTTCCTCAGACCGCTACACAAGGGGTTCGGGAGGATCCAATTGTGGAGTTGCTTAGAAGGTTGGCTCAGAGTACTCAGCCACCACCTCCTCCTCCACCACCTACTTCATCGGACATGTTGTCTCAATTGGTCGAGGCGTTGCGCCCAGCCCTGCCGCCTACGCTTGTCCAACCAGTAGATCCGTTGTCACAATTATTGGAGCAGTTAAGGAAACCACATATTCACACCCCACCACCACCTCCACCACAGGACACATCTAATCACATTTTGCGAGTGTTGCAAACACTAGTGGCAGCAGCGGCCCCACCTCGAGCAGCCACTATGCCTTTGTCAGTGGTTAGTTCGAAGTTCTGTGACTGGGTGGCCAGATTCCCACTCCCAGATAAGCAAAAAGTTCCGTCCATCGTTGGTACTTACGACGGTACAAGAGATCCAGATGACCACCTTGCTCTTTTTGAGCAGGCCATTATGACAGAGAAATGGCTGGACCTAGTCGCTTGCCACATGTTCCCTGGCACATTGCAGGGTTTTGCTCGTGATTGGTTTGCTGACTTACCGGACAGGAGAATTCAAGACTTTGCAGATCTAAAAGCTAAATTTGTGACCCATTTTGTACAGCAAAAGAAGCAGCATCGAACTCATATAGAGGCGCATCTGATACGACAACGGGAAGGCAAATGGGGGAGCTCTCAATAGGAAAGACAAATGGGGGAGCTCATCAAGCGCTAGACCCGATAATCGCCAGGACAACAGGCATGATAGCAGGCGAGACCATCGCAAGGATTTCAGGCGAGATGATAGAGGTAGCAGGAGGCCTACTCCATATAATCGTGGTACATGCCCCAGTCTAAGTAAAAGTCCAAGCGAGATATTTAAGACAGAACATGTAAGAGCAACTTTCAAAGCACCTCCTCGGATGTTACACAAGTCCGGAAAGAAAAATATGAGCAAACGCTGTGATTTCGATGAAGATTATGGTCATGATACTAATCCATGTAGAGAACTGAAGGCTGAAATCAAGCGTGCCTTAGAGGAGGGGAAATTAGAACATCTCGTACCAGGGGCAAGACAACAAGCAACAAAAAATCCCGCCAAAAAGGCGTATAGTTGGCAGAAGAAGGGAGACAATGGCGATCATCCTGGACCGCCCAATGGCCAAGTATTCATGGTTCGAGGCGAGACATCGTCTAAGAGAAAAGCATCCGTCCTTTAAAGCTGGATGATGGTTCCTATTTCATTTCCTCCCGTAGCGGCTACTTCCAATAATCCTGTTGTCATTAAGATCCGATTGTCCAATTATGAGATTAACAAATCTTATATTGATACAGGCTGCTCTACTGACTTAGTGTTTGAGCATTGTTTCAAGAAGTTACCCCAAACAGTCAAGGACACAAAAAGACCAGCGCAGGCACCGTTGGTTGGTTTTTCTGGCGAAACACACTGGCATGTGGGAGAAATAACTTTACCGATGATGATGGGGGAATATCCACAGTACAGGGTTGAAATGGTAGATTTTGCCATTGTCAACGCTCCTTCAGAACACAACGTTCTTCTTGGCATACCATCGCTGGAGAAGTTCAAAGCCATACCTTCCACTATTCACGGCATGGTGAAGTTTCCTACTCCATCTGGAGTTGCTACTATCAGGGGGCAAATGTCATGGCCACAGGAATGCAAGCAAGTCGAAAAGCCAAAGCAAAGCACCGATCGGGCTACACAGGCGGAGGTAACAGACGGTCCAGAGACCAAGGTAGTGATCAATGCCAATTTTCCTGATCAACCTGTCATTATTGGCTCACAATTACCTTCACAGATAAAAAACAAACTCATTAGTTTGTTAAAATCAAGCCTAGATGTTGTCGCATGGCAGACGTCTGATATGACAGGTGTCCCTCGGAGCTTTGTCGAGCACGCTCTAAATGCCAATCCAAACATTGTCCCAATCAAGCAGAAAAAGCGCGGGCTTGCTATTGATCGCAGCAAAGCAGCATGTGAACAAGTCAACAAGATGGTGGAAAGTGGAATCGTCAGAGAGGTAAAATACCAGACCTGGATTGCTAACCCGGTCATGGTCAAGAAAAGTGATGGTTCATGGCGGTTATGTGTCGACTTCAAAGATATCAATAAAGCATGTCCGAAGGATAACTACCCACTACCAGAGATTGACTGGAAGGTAGAATCCTTGGATGGCTTCCGGCTAAAGTGTTTCCTAGACGCCTACAAAGGTTATCACCAGATCAACATGAAGCGCAGTGACGAGGATAAGACAGCTTTCCATACAGACCAGGGCATCTACTGTTTCCAAAAAATGCCATTTGGTCTAAAAAATGCAGGTGCAACGTACCAGCGCTTGATTGATCAGGCATTAAAGGATCAGATTGGGAAAAATGTGGAAGCTTATGTCGACGACATTGTCATCAAAAGCAAAGCGGAGGATATCATGTTGGCAGATATAAAAGAAACTTTTGAGGCACTGCGGAGGATCAACATGAAGCTTAACCCCTCCAAATGCAGCTTTGGCATGGAAGAAGGCAAGTTCCTAGGGTACATCATCATGCCAAGAGGTATTAAAGCTAATCCCAAGAAAATACAGGCTGTTTTAGATATGGTCTCCCCATCCACCAAAAAGTAGGTGCAAAGTTTGAATGGTAAGCTAGCAGCACTCAGCCGATTCCTCTCAAAAGCAGCTGATCGGTCTCTACCATTTTTCCACACTTTGAAAGGCTGTATAAAGAAACAAGTTTTTGCATGGACACCTGAAGCTGAATCAGCATTTCAAGAGCTAAAGAAGTTTATGGTCACCCTTCCTACGCTCACAGCTCCTGTACCGGGAGAAACATTGGTGGTATATCTGGCTGCTTTTATGGAATGTGTTAGCGCAGTTTAGATGGCGCAACGTGGGTCTACCCAAATGCCCGTGTATTTTATCAACAAGGTGTTGAAGGGTCCAGAAATAAATTACCCGTGCTTGGAAAAATTAGCCCTTGCTTTGGTACATGCAACTAGGCGTTTGAGGCATTACTTTCAGGCTCACCCTATTCATGTCTTAACAGACAAACCAATCAAGCAAGTACTGGGAAAGCCTGAGGTGTCAAGACGTTTAGCTAAGTGGGCAGTCGAATTGGGGGAGCATGAAATCTTATTCCATCCAAGAACTTCTATGAAAGGTCAAATCTTGGCAGATTTTCTTGCCGAGATAGACGGAGAAGAAAAGGAAAGGCAAGTACATTAGGTAGAAGATACACCATGGACACTTTTCACTGACGGTGCCTCTAATTTGGAGGGTTCCGGAGCTGGTTTAATTCTTACAGACCCCAATAAAAATGAGTATACTTATGCCCTTAAGTTCGAGTTTCCCACACCTAATAATGAAGCAGAGTATGAAGCTTTGTTAGCAGGCTTGAAAATCGCAAGGAAAATGAGGGTGAAAAGCATATCCGTATTTGTAGATTCACAGCTCGTTGCCAACCAAGTCAGTGGAGCATTCGTTGCAAACCAACCCTCCATGCAGTTGTACTTAGCAGAAAATAAAAAGGTAATCTCCGGATTTACAAAATTTACCATTGAGCAAGTGCCCAGAAATCGCAACAAGTTAGCTGATGCACTAAGTAAGTTGGCTTCGTCCACCTTCGCCCATCTTAAAAAAGAACTACTGGTGGAAATCTTGAAAGAAAAGTCCATTGCGCGACTAAAGGAGGTTACCACGGTCACAGAGGAAGAATGTTGGATGACTCCGATTTTAAATTTCCTCAAACATGATGTACTACCGGCCGATCCACAGCTAGCAAGAAAAATTCGTATGAAGTCACCAATGTACACATTGGTCGACAACTGCCTGTTTCGCAAATCTTAATTGGGACCACACCTACGTTGTGTTGGCCCAACCCAGGCTAAAAACATTATTGAAGCTGTACATAGCGGCGCATGCTCCCTCCACGCTGGTCCACACTCTGTCACTGGTAAAATCAGGAGATTGGGATACTTTTGGCCAACGATGCATCAAGATGCAAGGGAGGAAATCGAAAAGTGCACAGTCGGTCAACAAAATGCTTCTGTCTTCGAAGTTCTTCCACATCTAATCGTCTGCCAACTCTGCATCGTAGGTGAAGTCTAACTTACTGGGGTTATGAAGAAGTAAGGCGTGTCACTAATCATGCTTAGATAATTTAATTATGGACTATAGCAAGACTTAGTAATCCTCTTACGGAAAAAGGAAGGTTTAAAATATTAAGCTGCAACAATAGTACAAGAGTGTTAAAGAAAGTAGTCATAATGATGGTCGCACTAGAATAAACAAGACATCATACCATCAAAATTAAAGATACAACATTCATAAGGATAAAAGGATAATCAGATTAAATAAGTGAATCCGAAGTTCGAACTTTTACATAAACTGAATAAACGAAGTACAATAATGTAAAATGAAATAAAGTACAATAACATCGGAATATATCAAAGCAATTCCACGTAAGCGATCCAATAGGTTGCGGAAACAAGCATCAGACTATGGCAACTTCGCATCTTGAGTTCCAAACACTAAATTTCCAGATGCATCGGTACTAGTAGGGAGTCTAGAAGAAATGGAAGTTTTAAACCTGGGACATTTGTTCCGGTAGTGTCCAAAGGTACCACACTCGTAACACGAGCCGGGAATCATCTTGCAAAAACGCTCCGTGTGTCCTGATTTCTTGCATCTCTTGCAAATCCAACATGCGACTTCACTAGCGTGGCCACCTCCACACTTGCCACACTTAGGGCGATTTCTCCAATCCTGTGTAGGTGTGACTACGCGGTTCTTAGTCTTTTGCGGTCTTTGATCACGCTTACGTCTCTTCTTCTTGCAACTGGAGTTTCGGTTTCTCTTACCACTAGTCTTGGGTTGAACCTCAGTGTCCTGTGGTATGTCATCGTGGTCGACATTACTTGGTTCCATATCAATGCTTACTCCACTAGGTGTAGAGTCTCGAATACTCTTCAGGACTCTCTCACTAACCTTTGCCACGAGGTCGGGCAAGATAGCGGCAAGGCTTTCCGTAAGTATTGTCTCAAATTGATCGACTAAGTTACTCTCGTTGCTCTGCGGTGTCGGTTGCTTACGCTTAATAGTTCCTGGGACATCATCGTCTGAGGAGAAAATAACAGGAATATGAGTGTGTGCATAACTCGAGATTAAACCAAATGTTAAAACGAGTAAAGACAAAACATATAAAAGTCAAAGGGAATGCACACAAAAGGTTTTCAGAGTAAGTGATTCACAAAGGGGACCACTTAGTTCTCTATAACCATTGTCTCTGATACCAATTTCTGTCAAACCCCGCTCAGGCGGAAACCCGAGGTGTACAATATATTAGGTATCAGAAGACCAAGTATTACATCGAATAAACACTATAACAATAAGATTACATTAAATGAAGTTTGGGAGTTACAACAATACAAAATAGTACATGGCCTAAATAGAAACTAACTACGTCTAGCTAAGTGTCTTCGAAAGTCCATACAATATCCAAGGCAAAAATAGTAACTCCATATTCGATGCAAAACTCAACCTCCTGAAAAGCGTTAAAAATACGACGTCGACATAAAGTTGGTGGGTTATTCGTATTTTATAAAAACATAATATTTTGAAGATTTTGACCCATTAGAAAATGTAGTTAGAAATCAATAGTAAAAATGGATAATATCTTGAATTATAACAATGTGCGATATATGCATAAACCTTAGATATTCATCTACACCTGAACCGTACTGTAATGTAAAGGCAACAACGTAAAGCAACAACGTAAAGGCAACAATAACCCTCTGCCTTAGTGTGTCCAACTAAGGTAGTTACGAGGTAAACTTAGCGGCAATAACACCCCTGCGTATAGTGAGGGATGAGGGTTTGTAAAACCCATATAGATCTATATATAAATACCGATGGCTCAACTAGAGTTAACAGGTGTTTAATCGAGGGCCCTATACTACCACCAAGGCCGTATAAGTGAGGTACACTAAATCTAAAGGCATCATAATCTAAACATGCATAATCAAGATATGTAAAATTTAGTTAACGCTAATCATGCCCGAAGTAAAATTTATAAAACGGTAAAAGGGCATCGAATAACTCACTAATCAGCGATAAGTATGTCGGGTAGACACAAACTGGAGAATAATACTCCACCGCCTAAGTGCCCTAGCATAAGACATAAAAGGTCTAAGTATCTCTAATGTAATAGGTTTATCCTCGTATTAATTAACGTTGAATTAAATATTAGGGTTTAGTAGAGTTTAGACGAATGATAAATATTTAGGATTAAAGTCGTCGAATCGACCGGTGATAAGTCGTAGTGAGATGACGAATAAAATGTACTTGATATTTCGAGTTGATAATGACTTCTAGAAATATCGATCGTTTAGGTTTATAAATACGATTAGATAGGAATGATATTCCGAGCCTAAAGTGACTTCCAAGAATATCGATTGAAAGGAGTATTAGATTTAGTCAAAGTTAACCGAAGTCAAAGTCAACTAAGTCAAAGTCAACTAAGTCAAAGTCAACCAAAGTCAATATCAGAGATAGTTGACTTGGTCAAAGTCAACGAAAGTCAACCGTTTTGAAAGGAAGTCAAAGTCAACGAAAGTCAACCTTTGACAAATTTGAATATTTTAAAGATTTAATTTGAATATTTGAATAAAATATGATTATAAAATCAGTTTCATAAGTTGGTTCAAAAGATTAGGTTTAAAATAAAAGATTTGCTTGTTTTCGGAGAGATAACGATTTAACGATAAAACGAACGTTTTTAATAGTAAGTAATATGTCATTTAAGATTTCTTTTTATGTTTTGAGTCCAAAACATATGTTTATCAGTGTATAATACTTTACGTATACTAAAAATAGGTTTACGTGTACTTAAAATCGTCAAAATACGCAACAAAACGAGAACGGTGC
This sequence comes from Senecio squalidus, assembly GCA_910822075.1. NCBI lineage: Eukaryota > Viridiplantae > Streptophyta > Magnoliopsida > Asterales > Asteraceae > Senecio > Senecio squalidus. Next base: position 16,795,474 of record CAJVGC010000508.1, on the reverse strand, counting down.
TGAACTGCCTAGAATGCGGCGCATAGGGGGCCCTATGCGGCGCATTCAGAGGTCAGACATCAACCTTTTCAGTTTTTGTAAAAATCGCTTAAGTCGTTTTAGTGCCGGTTAGTTAGTTCGAGTTTTAAGTGAATAGTTACAGATTGTTAATTAGAGTCATTTAGTCAAATAACTCATAAGTAGTTTATATAAATTATACATATTAATACATATACTTATTTTACCAGATTTTAGTTATTTTCCGTTAAGTTCGTTTATAATATAGATTAGATATAAATACTTAGATTTACAAGTCCACTAAGCTTTAAGAAAGGTGTTGGAACATTTTCGATAGAGAATTTACTAATAAACCTATATGTCATTATCCGGTTTTATTTATGTTAAACATAACGTTTTCGATTAAGTTTTCTAATAACCTATTAACATGGTAAGGTTATTAAGTTTTATAGCAAATTTTAGATATTTAGTCATATTAGTCATTTTAACCATATTAACCAGTTTTTAAGATAGTTTAGGTGAGAAAATGAAGAATCAAAAGAAAAACGTAAAGAAGGGTAAAAGTGTAATTTTACCGAAAAGCCTTTGAAATGGCAAGTTATGCACGAGATGCTTGCTGGAAAAGACTTTGAAGTGAAGGTGGAGAATATTAAGCTCCAAACATGAAGAGAAAGATGAGAACGTTAGAATATGATTTTTAAAGAGGAAAATGAGAGAAAACGCTTATAAAGAATTTACTTACCAATTTCACCAAAACGGGAAATCTTGAATTTCAAGAACAAGCCGGAAGGTTTCCAAGGAGAAAGTGGTGAAAAGAGCTCCAAACCAAGAATAAAAGGAAGTGTTAGAGATAGGATTTTAATAAGAGCGTTTTTTAAGGAAAATGGTTGAAACGGGTCGTTCTTAGCGAATTTCCAAAGCTTGAAGCTTCCAACTCAAGAATAAACCAGAGATTGAAGACTTGTTAGTTAAATTCCTTGCAAGAATATAAGAGTTTGATTAGTAAACTCTTTGAGTTCAAGAAAAGAAGTTAGAATGAAAAGTCAAAGATGAGTTTATGAAGGAAGAATGCTTACCGGAAGTTGTATGAGCCAAATGAAGTCTTCAAATGGTCTTTCTCTACTCAAAGATCACTTTGGAATGTGATTTGTTTGTCTAAAAGTTCCTGGAAATGAAAGGAACTTGAGAGAGTTTGAGTTCTAGAGAGAGACACAAAGTTTGACCAAATGGGTTGAAATTGGTTTAAGGATCAAAATTGGAATGAGAGATGAGTTGAAATGGTTAAGAATCCACAATTTACTCATCCATACCAATTAGAGCAAGTTTTGGGCAGGAATCACATGGTAGCATGTGAGTTGGGGTTCCAATAAAGCAACAACAACGTTTTTGTCAATATCTGCACTGCAGCTCGAATGCCTCGCATTGGGTGCCCATTGAGCCGCATTAGGGGCTTCCATCTGATCCGTTAGTTTGTCCGTTAAAAGGACTGAATTTGTAACAGATTCCGTTAGTTCCTGTTAAAGGACTAACCTTGTAATAGATTTTTAGTTTGAGGGTAAATTTTGAAATATTTTTAACGTTAATTTTTCTCGAAAAGACGAAGGCTTTAAAATACCAATATTAACCTACGAGAATACTTAAAAATTGCTAGGCACTTAGGTACTATAACGTTTACGTCACGAAGGACAAAGCAATCATTTAAATCCCGACTAAACCAATATCGCGTGAAACAAAATAAATATCAATAATAATAGGGTCAAAATAAAATAAATAAAAATAACGGTAGATGATAAAACGCAAAGTGTTACGAAATTTGCGGTTGTCACACATGGTAAGCGATAATGGAAAGCAGTTTGCAAAAATCCGTTCAAGGCTTGGTGCTCTGACATGAACATACAATAGAAATTCACGTCAGTAGCACATCCTCAGGGAAATGGCCAAGTCGAAGTCATGAACAAAGCAATCGTGAAAGCAATCAAAGCAAAATTGGGCAGGCGCAAAAGTGCATGGGTGGATCTATTACCAGGTATCCTTTGGGCTCATCGAACCACCCCAAGTACAACTACATCTGAAACACCTTTCAGCTTGGTTTATGGCACGGAAGCAGTCATTCCTCCAGAAATTACTAATCCAACTCAAAGGGTTATGGACTTCAACCCAAACGAGAATGAGGAAGCACTTCGTGAAAATTTAAACATTGTCGAAGAGCGTAGGGAGATCGCTCTCATCAAGCAGGCCGCCAGTCACATGCAGTTGGCAAAATATTACAATCAGCGAGTCCATCCTCTCTCTTTTCAGCCAGGCGATCGTATGGAGGAAGAATGAGGCCAGCAGGGTAGAAAGTCAAGGCAAGCTAGGCCCTACATGGGAAGGCCCTTATCAAGTACTTCATGCTAATGGCAATGGATCTTACACCATGTCAGACATGGACGGACAAGCTATCCCCAGGACATGGAATGTCATGAACCTGAAGAAGTGTTATGTTTAATAATTTGGTTTGATCATGTATCCCAACTTTTATTCAATAAAATCAATAAGATAACACTTTTATCATGTACAATGTTACAACACATGCATGCAGAAATGACATCGTCAAGAACATAGTTCAAAATAAATTACACCAAGTCAAACAAACAACCTTGCTTGGTCTATACACATGCATTCAGTTTCATCTTTTGATCAACTTGATAAAAGATAAGCACTTCCTATTCGGAAGCAACATCCTCGCGAGTAAAACATTTTTTCAACGGTTAACCAACAAATACATACATAATTTCTATAGCAAAGTACACGCATAGAAAGAAAACAAGTAATTTCAACCATAGAAATTCCACAAAATTATTCAAAGGCTACAAAGCCATAATCCAATCACAAAATAAACCAAGTCACAAAGTCATAACGTATCACATGCATGGATAAACAAGCTAAGGTTGTGGCTGTGGTTGTGCCGACAATAAGGCAATGATAGCTGGAAGTGACAAATCCAAGTCTTGCACCAGGGTAGTCATAATGGGAAAGGCCCTGTCTGCAAATATTTGGCTCACACGAGTCATGTTACCATGCGTTGTGGGATCCAAATAAGGCAAGATCCCCGAAGAACTATTGGGGAGTGCATCTTTCACTTTCTTGCTGGCAAGATGTCTCCCAAACATATGAGAAGCACGGTTAAAGTCGTTAAGAACATTAGCAACATCAGGATGTTTAAGCATCAAATCAAATAGCTGAGGCAATGCATCAACCAAATCTTTCCTCATGTGCATGGCAACATCGCGTTCTTCACGCATCTTGACCATCGCTTGCCTCATAGTATCTAGCTCTCCATATTTTTGAGCCAACTGCTCATCACGGACACTCAAGGTTGCTGACATCTCCTGTTTCTCTGTTTCAACCTTAGACAACTTGGACTCCTGCTGGGATACTTTCTCCTTAAGCATGCGCACCTCCTCTTGACAACGACTAGCTGTAGTCTGCTCAAGCACTAGATCTTTCTGTAGAGAGATAATATCATCTTTGCTATTCTCAACCTGCACATGCAACTCGGCGCACAACCTCTTTAATTCCCCATGTTCATTACTTACAAGCTGTCGAACATAATCCATAAAACACTTGAACATTTTTATATCGGCTGCATCAACTGCACCCCCAGTACTCTCGGTCATAGACTGTGTCATACCAAAATTCTGGCTAGTTGCCAACCTAGTGGACCCAAAAGGAGCGCTGATTGTCCCAAACATACTACTGGATGATCCAATGGTGGCACTTGCTCCAACTGATCCAGTGTTACCCCCGCGATTGACCAAAGTAGCATTTGAGGGAAGACTGGAGGTAAAGGTCAATTTTGGCACCTTGGACGAGGGGATGTCATAATCACTTACATCTACACTCATTCCCCTTTTACCTAGTCCCAATGTATCTCGGTGATATGCTTAAAATAATCGATATTTTGTTAATCATATTTCTCATTTTTACTCTAGTTTTCTGCAACTTTTGTTATGATCTGGTATGTTTTCAATGATAAATGCAGATTAGAGTTGAGTTTGGATCATGGAGCGAAAAGGAGCTAAAACCGACTCAGAACGGATACAAACGAGCAAGAAAGGTGAAAATCTGAAGAACCAGCCGGCGGCTGAAATCCCTTAGCCGGCGGCTGGATTAAATTTCCAAAAATGTTCGTAACGTACCGCGGAAGCAACTTTTCGGCCCGTGCATTCCAGCAGCCGGCTGAATCTGGCGGATCAGAGCCTATTTAAAGGGCTGCTAGGGTTCGAATTAAAGACATCTTATTCCATATTTTCATCCATATTCGACCTGGAGAGCTGCAAGGAGAGTCCTGGAAGCCTTTGATCACGTTGGAAGCTTCGGTTAGAGTCTTTTAATCGTATTTGAAGTTTGCTATTATTGGTTTGCACTTTATTCATAAATTTCTTGATACAATGTTTTTGTTTAAAGATTCTTATGTTATTTTATCACAATCCAACATGAGCTAACCTCTTTAAGTGATTGCTTGGATTGTTGAACTTGGATCTATGTTTAATTAAGTTTATGTTTGAACTAATTGGTTTTTCCGTTATTATTTACGTTTAATCGCGATCCATGTTTATTCAATGTCATTATAATTACTACTTAGCGTGATTGATGAAGTTATATCATAACTAACGTTCTTATAATTTTATCAGTTATTTACGATTATATAATTCATTAGATAATTGTAACTTGAGACTTAATTGAGATAGGCTAAGATATTAGTAATTTAATGAATTGAATGAACATGACAATTATATCAAAATTGAATAATTGAGACTTTTGTTAATTCGTAGTCGACAGGTTAAATTGTTAATAATAGTGACCTTAAAGCACAATTTAGAGTGGATAATCTAAGATAACTCTTAATGTACGATCATTCGTATGATCTTTCTCTAAAATTGTAGGATTAGATAACTCTAATAGGAAGTCTAATTATTATAGAAATCACAGTTAAACCAATCAAACATATTCTTATTATCCATGATCCAAGTAAAACGGAATTCCAGGTAATCACTGCTTTTTAATATCTGATCAAATCTTAAAGTCTTTTCGATACATATTTTCATCCGCAATTCCACTTAGTTAAATCAATTGCTATTTTATTTATTTGTTTTTCTAAAATATGTTCTCACAGAACTAAAACGTCCCCCATATTTTACTTGCTTTATTAGTTTAATTATATAATTTAAGATAACGAATATAAATACACGTTCCCTGAGTTCGATCCGGACTTACTGAATTCTATATTATCGTACGATCAGGTACACTGCCTGTATTGTGTGTTAATCTACTTTAGTAAAATCCCTTTCTAAACTTTAAATAATTTTATGTTATAAAATACACATCAAGTTTTTGACGCCGCTGCCGGGGAACGGTAGCTATTTTTATTCGTAATTTTGAATTTTTAATTATTCGATCCTTTTGGAAAGATTTATCTTTCTGGAAGTTAATTTTACTGTTTATTACGTGATAATTGTTAATTGGACTAATCGGATTTTTAAGGTTACGATTTTTCAGAAAAGTTACGAACAGAACTTTTCAACCGCCGGCTGAAGTAAAACAACCGCCGGCTGAATATATCCAGCCGCCGGCTGATTAGCAGCTGCTTGTTTATTTTTCGTTTAATTGTAGTTTTAATTGTTCGATTTGTCTGGTTTTCAGTTATCACATGCTACTGACATATTTTCTTCTGTTCTTATAGGTTTTGCATGACCCGGAGTTCAAATCCAAATCTTGTAGAGCCATTCGAAGATCCGGAGAAAGTTTTTCGTGTTCGACGCAGATTGTTTTCCCCAAAAGCTCAACCCATCACAAGTTTTAAAGTTCACCAAAACGAAGGTTTCGAATCTGAGTTTATGCCATCTTCTGAAGAGGAATACAAACCGTTGTCTGACCAAGAAGAAGAAAAACCAGTTCCCGTAACAGATTCCGATTCATCCGAAGAATCGGAACACGAAATGGCAGTCAACATTAATGAGATCACCTTGGAGGAGTACTATGCTCTTACCCCGAATGTTGCAACAGACATTCCCAACCCAGCTATCACTCGAGGAGCCGAATTCCAGCTTAAGGGCCAGTTTCTTAAGGAACTTAGAGAAACCCCTTTAAATGGAGAAGAAAATGAAGATGCTAATGTTCATGTGGAGAAAATCATCGAGATTGCTGATGCTTACACTATTCCTGGTGTGACCAAAGAGAATGTTATGTTGCGAGTTTTTCCTATGACACTCAAAGAAAATGCAAAACGGTGGATTGGGAATGAACCAGCTAATTCAATCACTACATGGGCCGATCTTAGGACCAAGTTTTTGAAGAACTACTGTCCCCCGTCAAAAACCTCTAAAATGATTGATGACATCAGGAACTTCACTCAAGACGTTGATGAATAACTTTATCAAGCATGGGAGCGTTACAAAGATATGTTACATAAATGTCCCCCGCATGATCTCAACAATCAAGAGGTTATCAAAACATTTTACAAAGGGGTTGATCGTCAAACTAGTAACGAGTTAGACTCTGAAGGAAAAATCCCACGGAAAATTCCAGCTGATGCTTGGGCTGCCATCGAAGGACATGCTAAGCACTCAAAGCTATGGGAAGACGGTGGTAAAGGGAGATGGAAAATGGCAGATAACAGCGACGGTCTCGCTGCTATAACTAACAAACTGGATAGTATTTGAAGAGACATCAAGCGCGTCAATGAAAAAGTTCATGCTATTCAAGTCGGTTGCGACATTTGCAACGAATATCATTTGACAAAGGATTGCCCTAGGAAGGATGAGGAAGAAGCCACTGAAGAGGTAATGTATGGAAATTACCAAGGAGGAGACAGGAATAACAACAACTATCGCCAAAGAGGAGACAACAATGGTTATCGCAAGCCTTACAACCACAATAAGGGAAATTCAAATGGGCAGAAACCATATCGGCGGTGTGGGTGGTTTCTATGCTAAGGAGGCTCCTAAGCACCGTTTCCACCCAAAGGAAGATTTACATGAACTGATGAACACTAATGACCCACAATAATCAGTTTATGCAAACACGATCAAGCGAATAGATGACACTTGATTCCATCATCCGTAATCAAGTGCTTCGATTAAGCAACTTGAAGGCACTATGGGACAACTGGCGAAAGTAAGTACAAGAAGATTTCCGGGACAGCTACTGAGCTTCACGGAACAAATCCTCGTGATCACGTCAAAGCAGTTACCACCCGAAGTGGTAAAA
>CAJVGC010000508.1:16755482-16788126 GCA_910822075.1 Senecio squalidus | reverse complement strand
CCCCGCTAAAGCGGAAACACGGGGCGTGAGAGCTGGAATATCATTACACGGTCATAAGCAAATATAAACGATTTAAGTCATTTCCATAAAGAAATCTAAATGGTTCAAGATACAATATTTCAAAAGCAACCAAGTAGTTCACGATTTAACTTAAAGTACAGTTACAAGTTTGAAACAAGAAAATTCCCAAAACATGAAGGTCTTTCCCAATAAACGCCTCACGTGACCATATCGACCCTCCTTGCCATGCATTCCGAATGCTTACATTAATTTCCTGAAACATAAGATAAAGTGTCAACTACAAAACGTAGTGAGTGAGTTACAGTTTAGAGTTTGATGGAGTTTCCAAAAATAGTAAGTTACCAGAAGTAGGAAGTTACCAAAAATAGAAGGTTACCCAAAAATAGAAAGTTACCATAAATAGAAAGTAGATGGTAAAAAGTTATTAAGTAAGCGAGTAAAGTGAATAGATAAACTCGTATAGTAGTGATAGCGGAAACCAGGCGCTAAAAATAATGTTTAAGCGGAAATAGGCGCTAAAATAGTGTTAAGCGGGATCAGGCGCTAAAATAATGTAAAAGCGGGATCAGGCGCTAAAATAATGTCAGGCGCTAAAATAATGTAAAAGCGGGATCAGGCGCTAAAATAATGTATATGCGTATGGGATATGTGTTTTAACTTAACTAAAGGTACCTTGTATCAATCACTTGGCATAATATAAGTAGTAAGTATACACTAAACCGATTGTATGGTCGAGAAAACTAGCCCAAAAAAAATATTTAAGTAAGTGATTCAATGAGTGAGGTAGTAATATGTACTTGGGACGCTAACCCTGAGTAAGGAGTGACCCCTCCTAAGTATCGATACCCATATGACTAACGGCTATTGCTAATAGTGTATAAGAGAGAGAGAGAGACTAAAACGGGCATTTAATTAAGGATACTAAAAACATTCAAGAGATCTTACGGGCTTATATATCCATCAAGGATTGGTTACTAACAAGCATCCTAGTTTAGTTATCCTGCTAAGGCATTAACACAAATACGCATGATAGTTTGTAAGATTCAAGTTAAAATGCTTCATAGATTCAAAGTTTAAACCAAGTTAACAATAGTTTGCAAATAATGTTTGTAAGTTACAAGCATGATCTTATGTTTCCCCCAAATAATGTAAAACATATAAAACAAGGGGTTGTAACTCACGGATTGCGAAGGGAATTGAACTCGGAGACGGTCGGAAAGGAGCCGGGAATCACGGAATGCCTAAGGATCACCAATATAATTCAGAAAGTTAACTTCTTATTATGTTCTTTATGTATAGAAGATATCGTGTGACTTTGATTTGTAAATAAAGGTTAAGTCCAATATTGTTCCGAAAATTTGGTCCGAAGCGATTAACGTTGTGTTTAGTTTGAAAGTTTATTGTTTTTGATTGTTACGTCTTTAGTGCTTTTGCTTACTGAAGTGGTTTTATAATTTCTAGGGAAATTTGGGCAGCGCTTCCGCGCCCAAATTTCATGTCCAAAAATTACACCACCACTTCCGTTCACAAATCACCTAAAACACAATAATACATATAATATAGTCCAAAATAGTCCAAAGAGTCCAAAGTAATTCACCAATGTTATAAATTTTATTTATCTCAGTCCACAGTAGATAGGGTAAAAGTCCAGAATGCAAACGTAAACTTAAAACGAGTAAAAACGACGATTTTCGGGTGAACAGCAGCTCGGTGCTGCGCACCTGGGCACAGGTGCGGCGCACCTAGCTGCTGTCCATTTCCCGTTTTGTGTTTTTCTTGTTAAAAATGCTTTGTGACTTAAGGATTTCGACATGCAACCAGTAGGTACTTTATAAAATGATGTTTTCACAGTTTCTAAATAACTTTTAACCACAAAATCATAGATCTAAGTATTATTTAGGTAAAAATCGTTTTTGTACACAAATGACATAAATCTTTTCAAATACTCGTTTTTGTTGTTTAGATTGTACATGCAATTAGTAAGTATCTTTCAAAACTTCATTTTAACAGTTTCTAAAACATTCTCATTTACAGATTCGTGGATTTAAAGGGTTTCTCGATTAAAAACGTTTTTGACCATGAAAAGTCAAAGATTTGTATAAAAACTCATTTTTAACCGTTAGATCTTACATGTAATTGATTATTTAAGTAAAAATAGTAAAAAGAAAGTAATCTACCGGAGCAAAAGCTTGGATGATGAGTTTTGGTCGGATTTGGGTCTTCAAAAATCTTTACAATGGTGGTCCTTTTCGAAATCTTTTGCTTCCTATAGCTTCTTTGGATGTTATGAATGGTTTGTATGGTTTAGAAATGATTTTTAGTGGTGTAATGTTGCTGGGAATGAAGAACTTTGGAAGGAAAGTTGAGAGGAAAAGTTATGTGTGTGTTTTAAGTGTGTGTAAAATGATTTAGTAAAATGAAAATTAAAAGGAAATAGGTGTAGTAATGATAATCTGCTCTTGGAACACTGGAAATGCAGTAATTACTCGTTTTTCATTGGTCAAAATGGGTGGTGAGTGTGTAAAACGAGAAAAGGACTAAACTTGTAACATTTTTGAAAATCTGGAGCCAGGTGCTGCGCACCGGGCAATTTTTCAGCTTCAAGATTTTTCGTTTTTGCGTTATTGCTTCGTTGGACCTTTTTGTTAATTGAGAGTTCTTAAGTATGATTTGTTATGAACTTAGGAAAGTTCAAAAAGTGATTTTATTGGTATTAGGACTTATAATTTGATTCCGGAAGTTATCCCGATACTAGTTCCGACGAAATACGGATAGAGTAATTACGAAATTAGAACGATACGAACACCAAAAGAGTAACAAAAGATTCGAACCGAGGAAGTAACTGAAGGAATTTCCCCGAACTTGGGACGATTGTCACACGAGTGAACATGATAAAGGAATAGCTAGCGAATTTCGCCGATAGAATGACCGAACGAGTTCCTGATTTTTAGACGGTTGTCACAACATCCTAGAATTCACAATACATAAAAAAAAAAAAAACAGATTAAGTTTTCTTGGAACAATCTGTATAACCTATTTGGCATTCATGTCCAAAAACAGATTACTCCAATTTTTCACAACAATTGAAATAGCACTAGCATTTATTTATGATTCATTTAGTAACGAAAACCTAATTTATAAATGATGAAAATGAAGATTTGGAATACCTTTGAAAAGTATGAATTGAATCTCACGTGAATTTGGGGAATCTAATGTTGATGGGATTCAGAGATCCGCTGCGGCCGATCGAAACAAATGCAAACAAAGAAAAGGAGGTTTCTTTTTTATATGTTTGACTTTTATTAAATCCCCAAAATAGAAGTTTGACAATCAAACCTTTTACATCTATCACCATTTTCATTTTAAATCTTCAATACTCACACAACTGTTACCTTTTCTTTGAAAATGATATATAGAGAGAGAAACTACATAATCGGTCAATTGGTTAATATATAAAATTCCTATAATACCCTTTTTTAACTTATCTATTATCCCTAAACTAACATTAATTTACAAAAATGACATCAATCATTTTCAACCATTGATCAAGTCATCTAAGGGCCAAAAAAGAGTTTTCGCAGTTCTCGCAGAATTTTTGAGTTCTCGCAGGAACCATTCACTATATATATATATATATATATATATATATATATATATATATATATATATATATATATATATATATATATATATATATATATATATATATATATATTAATTTTAGTAATATGATAAATTATATATAGTAATAATTAAATTATATTAATAATAATAATAACTTATTAAAAGAATAAAAAGAATAGCATTATTTGATTCTTATTTAGTAAGTTACTCCAATATGTAAATGCTAAATACTGAAATGATGAGGGTGTTGACGAAGGAGTAGGGAATATGGATGGACTATTTTTTTTTAATTATTAATTTCTATCAAATATTTTTGTTTATTAGTTTAACTCTTAATTTTTATCATTTTATTTTTACCTTTAATCTCTTTTAGTAGCATTATTATTTACTAATATGTGTTGTAGTAAATTATTATCATTCGTATTGATATCATGATTATAATCTTGTTTAAAGCATTGTTATTATATTATTATAATTATTATCGTTAGATCTAAAAGATATAATTATAATATTTTTATTTTTGAACAAATATCTATAGAATAAAATCGATCTTAGCAAAATCTTTAAATGAACAATCAAAATTATATAATTGTAAACCACATGGTAAAACGCCTATAAGAAAAACTTTATTTTTAATCAAACTCTAAATATATTAAGTTCTATTATATTCTTGATTCATCTATTTTCATGTTTATGTTACTGTTTATTAATCTTTTGATCTTAGTTACCAAAGAGCACAAACTATGAGATTTATCTATATTCTACTTTATCAACAAAAGTTAATTGTTATTGATATGATTGCTTGGTATTTGTATTTTGACGAAAAATTAATACCAAGAAATTGTTATATAATCTTATGCAGAAGAGTATCATGTACAACATTTCTAGTAGGGTGTGACTGGATGTTCCACTTGTTGCATTGTTTTGCGAGCCCTGGTTTTTGTAAGTTTCTCAAAGCCAAGGGTTGGTTTGATATATTTTGCCTCGGGACAAATACAAAGACACGCAGCACACTTAGGTGGTGTTGTGCACCGTGGATCAAAACAATCTGAATCATCAACACAACAACCATTTGAAGTTTGGAGGAAGTTCATGATACCTGTTACAACCAAAAAGATATGAAAACTGTTCCATAGTTAACGTAAATATAAACATAAAAAGTGATGAATAATTAACCTGAGGTAAAAATTAAAACTATAAGGATGATCGCCATTGACAAAAGAACTCAATATGTGTACATTTAGCTTATATCGCTTCCTCATTATATAGGAAAAATACCAAGATTCAATAGTAATGATAGTTATAAATTAAAGTCCTAAAAGACATTGAATGCAGGCAAAATTTAATTTACAATTAATGTCTATCATAGTAATAGTAATTTTTTTTTTTTTGGAAACGACAAATATATCAACAACCAAACCCGCCTAGCAAAAAGCCAGAAAAGCGGGGAAACAAACACCCAAAACGGTTACAAACAAGAAATAGGGTCCGACAACCAAAGGGACCACACGATATTAACAGCACTAGTTCTATACTTAAACCAACTAAAAACTATAGATACAATATTTTGATACACCCTGACTGGGGATAACATAATCCCATTGAAAATTCTGTCGTTCCTCGCCTTCCAAATGCACCATAAAACGCCGTAGCAAATCGCCGTCAAAAGCATCGATTTCTTTTTAATTTGACCTTCTCCCCCAAATAGCTAGCCAATTTACGACATCACTTATCTTATTAAAAGTGATGATCTCCATATTCAACCATTTAAAAATCTTACCCCAAATCAATTTTGCAAACGGACAAGTAAGAAGCAAGTGATCACCTGTTTCGTCGACATTGATACATGAGCTACAAATTGTCGAGTCAATATCAACACCTCTGATTTGTAAAGCAGTAGCCGTGGGAATTCTGTTAAGCTTAGCTCTCCACACAAAACATGAGACTTTAATAGGAACAGCTTTGGTCCATATAAATCTACCGTCACAAATCCAATGGTTGGAACGGTCAACTCTTTTTCTAAGGGCACTTGTGCAGAAGGTACCATTGGCTGCAAAGCTCGATTTCCACCCATTGAGGTCCCTGTTCTGTCTAATAATGTCACCGCTGGGAATACCATGTTTGTTAAGCACACTGTCAACACGACAAATCGACCTCCAGACCCCTATTCTGTTGCCAGCGAACATACCACCGCTTCTAACACGCGCAGAATCATGAAGACCTTTAATAACCGAAACCCAGAAAGCAGTAGCTTCAGTCCTAAATCGATACCACCATTTTGCCATCAGGGCAATGTTAAGCGCCCTAATGGACCCGAGGCCTAGACCACCCACCTCTTTTAGGCTTAAAATCCGCTCCCAGGAGACCCAACTGATATGTTGCTTGTTATTCGTTCCTCCCCACAGAAATTTTCGCCTAATACGCTCAAGATTATCTACAACACTAATGGGGGCAGTAAAGATAGAAAGAAAATAAGTAGTAAGACTACCGAGCACTGATTTAGCCAAAGTGAGTCGTCCTCCAAAACTCAGATTGGTAGCTTTCCACGAAGAGAGTTTGGAATTAAATTTATCTAATATCGGCTTCCAAGATACTATACGGTTCATATTAGCTCCAACCGGGATTCCAAGTTAAGTAAAAGGAAGCATCGCCGGTTCACATCCAAGAGGGTGTGCCAAAAGTTTAGAGTTTGTAAAAGGGCCAAAACATTTTTCTTGGACCAAGTTTTTACAAGGCCCAAAAAAGTCCACTAAAGGAGTAGAATTAGTTACAGTGGGTGTCTCCTTACCGTTTTCACCATCCCCCCTTAATTCCATTCTTGGGACTGTCATATTACAATGGGAATTTAATTGCATTAACTTCTTGTGTTTTTCCACACGACGTTTGGGAAACTCCTTGCAGATCTTTTAATGTATTCACCTTGAGTCCTGCGCCATCATTAATGTTCTCCGGCAGCGAATTGGCATCTCCGCCGTTATCATTCTTGACCGGAGATATCTCTGGGCCTTCTTCAGTTACCGTGTTCTGGGGTATCTCCCCTTCTTCCATGACTTCATCTTCCGGTTCAGTATCATTAACTTCAATATCATCGCACTCAAACGGAGACCATTGTGTATAGGATTCAATTACCCCTATCCTACTAACCTTGCCATTATCCACCATTACTACTTCTTCGTTGATGAGTTTTCGAGAGTCCGTGAGAATGCAAACGTTGTAGGCCGAAAAATCAACTGCCTCTGGTCCGTAATCCAGATTGGTGACTATTTTCCCAAAACGACTAAGAACCTTCTCAATGTTTTGGAGGCTCCAATAAGGCAACGGAAGACCCACAATATGCAACCATGCTAATCTGTTTAGTTTCCCGTAGAACTTATCACTGTTTGGCATCGAGATAAACCATTTTCTCCAAATATTCTTATTGCTCATAAAGTTTGAGGCTTCCATCCGTGACTCGAAAACCAATCCAAGTCTCAGGCCACCCAGATATTTAGTGCTACATTTGTACCTGTCAAAGGGGAATTGCTTCATCTTAAGAATGTCTTGAGTCTCCCCAATTAACATATATCCGGAGGATATTAGAGCCTTCAGCTTAGTATCAGGAGATAAAGAAATGGGGGTATGCGAGAGAGGGGGGGGGGGGGGGGGGGCTGAGGTTGGACCAGAGGGATTCGTCACAACAGAGGCAAAAGTTCTGCCGTCAACCGGAGCGCGGGAAAGCAGCGAAGTGGGAGGTTGCTTTGCTTTAGTCGACCTATCGGCAAGCGGGGTGTTGATGGAAGTTTGTCTCTGAAATTTAGAGATATTCACCTGCAACTCCGTATTATTAATTCTAATTCCTTGAAGCTCCATCTCCAATCTTCTGGCATCCAAAATCCCACCAAATCGGATGAAGGCAAAGAGTTTCTTATTCACGTCTCTCTTGGTAGCGATGTAGACGTCAACTACCAAACCGAACTTCGCAAATTCTCTCCATAGCACTTCTTTCCTTGTTCTCTCCGGGATGCCGGAGACAAACATCGACACCATTGCCTCATTAACTGATGGAGGTTTTTTTCTCCGATCAACTCTTGTCCATTCTCCTCCCTTCATCATTATAATAGTAATTTTCTTTTAGAGAAATGAACATTGACCTAAAAAACTAATATAAAAATGGACCTAAAAGACATTGAATGCAGGCAAAATTTAATTTACAATTAATGTCTATCATAGTAATAGTATTTTTCTTTTAGAGAAATTAATCGAGAGGTGTTCTTCTTGCATGAGGTTAATTCGTAACTTGTGGAAAGCATCGTGTCTCATTGGGAGTTTAGTGGGATTTGTTTTGGTTGCGACGTTGTTTAATGTGGCGTAGTTGTTGTTCAATGTGTCGCAGTTGTTGTCCAATGTGCCGTAGTAATGACCACACCATTTTTTAGTAGTTTTTAATATTTTTTTTATGTGTATGACTTGTACCCTAAACTATTGGTAAGTTAAAGAACAATTAGACATGACATATACTTGTCGGGAAATAGTAAAATATCTGAAAGAAAGATGAGAAAAGAGTAAGATACGACTTTAATCAGACGGGAAAGAAAGATTAGAAAAGAGTAAGATGCGACTTTAATAAGTCGGGAAAGAAAGATAAGAAAAAAGTAAGATACGACTTGGTATAGCCGGGAAAGAAAGAAAAGACTTTCAAGCAGTCTTGTAAGATTTAATTAACATAATTGTAAGATATACTCACTAACTTAACGCTAATATACTACATTCTAACCATATATTCACTAGTGAATATATATGTATACAAAAGTGTGTAAGATGGTATTCATCAGTGTATATACATAGTTCTTGAAAAGTTCAAAATATGTAGTATATACACCAATCAATATATATATATAGATAAAAAAAAAACGTCATCAAAATTTAAAAAGTTTATATTTTTCCAAAAGAAAATTAAATTCTCGTTCTAACGGTATTTTTTTTATTTCGTGAAAGTTTATAATTTAAAAGATATTTACTTTTAATAATGAAGTGAGTTTTGATAAATGAATGGTTAAAAAGTGTTTCTTATGGTTCCTAAATATTTGAGTGGTTGTCATTTGAAACCAAATATATATATATATATATATATATATATATATATATATATATATATATATATATATATATATATATATATATATGTGTGTGTGTGTGTGTGTGTGTATATATATATATATATATATATATATATATATATATATATATATATATATATATAGAGAGAGAGAGAGAGAGAGAGAGAGAGAGAGAGAGAGAGAGAGAGAGAGAGAGAGAGAGAGAGAGAGAGAGAGAGAGACCCACGTTTTCTCTCCAATCTATGGGAAAGCACGGGTGACATCCTAATTTCCAGTTCCCGGCTAATCCCACAAAACACAAGGATTGCTTCCTTAAAAACCCTAAACCTAATAGAGCGTCTACGATTCCGTTTATATACACATTCGCAGGAGAGGTAAGATTTGGCTCACTATATGAACTTCTTGTCAAGCTCATCATTCCATTCAAACAATGACGTTCCCCAACACTTAAACATCGACTTATCCACAACAAAATAATGTTTTCTCAACTCTTAATGCTACCAGAGGATCAATGTATAGTTTCCAATCCGAATATCTCTCCCTCTGTTCAACAGTAAACCATTATCTCGATTAGGAAATCTCAAAGAATTTCTAAACAATTCTACATTATAGTTAATACTCATACTTACTCATAGCATCTCAAACATTGAAATATTGGCAACACCAATTGGATGCATATGAGAATATCCTATCTTATAGTGCAATAATACCCTCAAATAAAAGGAACTGGTGGAAGCCTAACATGTGAATGTGTCAGATAAGAGGTGTACAAGGATACCTTTCCTATGGGTGGAGCACTAGCACGCTCAGTTGGTAAATGAAATATAGCATTATATTTCCTAAGGCATGGATATAACTCTAAAAGTCCATTAATTGGTTGTCTACTAAAACGAGTGGGACAATCTTTAACATCTTCACTCCGAAACCTTACAGGTTTTTTGTCGTAGATTCCATCCCTCTTATAAGCTACAATATATAAATAGGAAAAAGATAAGGAATATGCAAACTAACCTAGAAATAAGGGAGTTGAGAAGAGTAAAAAGTACCAGCAGGGATGATTGATGAACATACTGCAAATAAGTTGCACTGAAAAACAAATATATTAGCCAAAAACAATCGGTCAATTGGAAATGGGCTTGATAGACCCCAAATCATAACAAAAATACCCAGCCCCTACTTGATATCACCTTAGCACAGCTGGAAAAAGCGTTTCCCAACCTTACCAAAATTCAATGGTCGGCTTACCGCTGGGTGGCATTTGACAACCACCAGATGTAATTAGGCAGCCGTCGGCTGGGGTTGGGGTTAGCCAGCCGCCGGTTGGATCGTGACGTCTGGCTAGCATGCTCCTAGTGCATCCGGTAAAGGTTTTGTGACCAAAAGGTAGTAGGCGTTTGGGATTACCCAACCACCGGTCGGGACGTGACGTCAACACCGACCTATGAAACTGTTTTCCAAAAAAAATAAAAAATCAAACTGATTCTCGATTGATGGACTTCCCTGAGAGAATGAACATGAGAGTTAGGCTTCAAAACAAAATTTTAAACCATAACTTGAGGGCATGATAGTGTTAGTATGGTTTAGGCTTTACATTTATATGCCCCAAACCCTAAAAATACATAAAAAGCTGGTAAACATTTAGCCCACAATAAACCAGACATCAATTCGTAAACATTTAGTCGGTCGCCGAAGGCTTTTAGCCCGGCTAGCGAATATTGTTTGTCGGTTGTTAATATCCCCCTGTCGGCTAATGGTAATGCCTGAGTGGAAGACTTTTAGCCTGGCTGGTGAAGGATTCATGGCTAGCATGATAGTCATCCTAGAATACTAGCGATCCTAGTATACTAGTCATCCTTGCATACTAACCGTTCTACCATGATAACCACCCTAGCATGATAGCCCATTTTTACATACCATCTGTCACGACTGCCAAGCTCGAATACCATGACTGTACACTTTCCATCTATCTATCTTCATGGTTAGAAAGCGTTACTCATTTAATATACTCATTCTACCCACCAAAATGACATAAACGTTGAGACGTTATGCCAAATATAATAAGGTGAACGTTGGATTATAATGTCCATCATCAATAGCGACATAATACTCATTAAATGGCTAGACGTTGGAACCTCTTAAGAGATGTTGGTTATAAATACCCACATGATATCATTTTCTTAGGGACAATACACACACATATACACACTCATATTGTTCATACTACGCCATAGCAAGAATACCATCTTCATTTTCAATCTTGATCGTCTTAGGCTCGTTAAAAGTTTATTAGGTTTGCATTGTGTAATCAGGAGATCAAAGTTTGAATCCACCCAAACATCTTCATTTCTGTGTTTGATGATCTTTTGATCAAACAATATCAAAATATTAATATTCGTGAATTTAAATTTAATAAAAATAATTTATTAGAGTATTATAAAATTCACGTTTTATTTTTTATTTTTTGATGAAGGGAGTGATATTAGAAAATAAGGAGAGGGTTGAGATTTGAGGGTAATTAAATTGGTAGTATATATATATTTCTTAGATTAGAATTGTTGAAAACATTCAATAAATAACAAGTGAAATAGTACTATAGGTAAGTGAAGATTAAAATAATTATTAATAATTGTTTTTATTTGTCAAATAACAAAACCTAAGTCAAGAACAACCAATACTTTCACAAAACCATGTTTATCAAATGAATGAATACCACCAACAAGAATTAAAGACATACAAATTGGGACCATTATCACCGGAATGCACACTGTTCTTCATATCTTTGTTTCATCAAAAAATAAAAATTTCGCATCTTCTCTAATAAACTATCAACAATGTTAATGCGAAAGATCACCACCACCACTATTTCTTCATTTGATTCCATTTCCGCCGATTGTCGAAATCCAAACTTCAATTCCAAATCAATTTAAAGAAACACCAAAACAATAAACCATAGATCGGACTTTCAACTTCAAAACATGTTTTTTTGTGGAGGTTTGAGACACCGATTGGATTTCTCCTATTACCTATAAATTCCAAAATTTTCACTATTTTGGGGTTCTTCTTTTTACTACTTTGTATTTACCCTTCTTGCTCTTATCTTTTTGTTGGAGATGTTTGCTAAATCTCTAAGGAAGACTTTTGATCTAAGTGTTTTCCAATACTAGTTTAAGATGAACAGGTCATGGACATGGTTTACTTTCGAGAAGAAAGGGAAGGATGGTCGTTTGCCTATTTGAACCATGGATGGCGAAATCTCTTTAATTGGATAGAGATTTCATGGGTTTCATCGGATGTAGTGGACATTGATGTGTAAAATCTAGTCTCAAATTTATAACAAGAATTATCGATTAAACCTTGACTTCTATAGAATTAGGCAGTAACCTTATCGTGTATAGTATAACTTTTTGTAACATCCCGGTTCTCGGAAATTAGAATATTTTGTAAGTATTTATTTATTTATGATATAAATGTTTTATATTTATGTTATTTGAGAAGTTTTATAAGTGAAGGACTAGAATTGTAAGAAAGATAGTTAATTTTAGTTAGAAAGGACTTAAATAGTTAATAATGTTAGTAATTTTGTAAATTTAGGAAGACTTGGAAAGTTGAGGGACTAGAGAGTAAATTCGAGATTTTGTATGAGTAAGATGATAGGTGTCAATTGCAGAAATCTTTGTATGTGTTTTGAGTGTGTGTTCTTGAGAGTAAGCAAGAAGCATTTGTAAATTCTCAAAAATTGGTGTTAAAATAGTGAAGATTATAAAGAGTCAAGAGTAGAGGATAAAGAAATTAAGCTAAATGGGCATTTGGAGAGGAGAAGGTAAATTTATATATATATTTGGTATTCTTGATAATTTTGAGTTGTTATATGAGATATAGTCTTAATTAGATGCTTAATTAGAAGTAGAATTTGCTTAATTGATAATATTAGGTTTTTATTAATTTGGGGATAATCATGAGAATTAGTAATTTAAGCATTTTGTATGTTAATTTAATGTTAGAATTATATGCTTTAGTTATATGAATGAAATAGAGTGTGATTTTATGATGTCTTCAATTGGTATTTGCCAAACGGGTCAAAAGACTCAAAGGGTGGTAAATGGGTAGAAATTGGTTAAAGAAAAGAAAATGACAATTTTATATAATGTGTTTATTATGGATATAATGTAGATGGTAATTAGAAATGCTTCTATGTATATGTAAAAGCTTAACGGGTCAAAGACCCAAAAAGTGGCATGATGGGTAGAAAATGGATAAGCGAGTTAATGTTAAGATTTTAGAAATGAATGTGTAACAAAGTTGTTAGTTATGTTGTTATGAGTATTGAAAGCTATAGTTGTTTTTGGTCTTATAAACTTAGATTTAAAAGACAAAGGGAAGGGCAAAGCAACAAGAGAGTAGTAAACGTACTTCGACACCAAGGTGAGTATACGAAGTTCATTTGCATAATGTTATATGTTTAAAAATGTGTATCAACACTTTTGAAGTTTACAAGTATGTTATTTTTACCATATCTTTAAGTTGTTAGCGGAAATGGAAGTTAAAAATATCATAAACTAACATTTAAGTGCAGGAATTATTCGAAAACGAAAATCAGCCAGGCCAAGGCCCATAATGCGCCGCATCTGAGCTAGAATGCGCCGCATTCTGAGCTCAGTGGCCATGGTTGATTTTTGTTGAGTTGAATGCGCCACATTTGGACCCTAATGCGCTGCATTCGATACCCGGACCAGTTTTTAGTGAATTTTAAGGTAGTTTAAGTATGGGAATGATATTTTAACATATTATTATGTTAGAGAAGAATAGAGAAAGCATTTATATGTCGAAGAGAAGTAGAATCGACTTTCATTAGTCGTAGAAGAGTAGAGTTAACTATATTTATATACCGCAAGGGTATATAGTGAGACTTTATATAGTCTTGGAGATGTATCAATACGTCATTAAGTATACTCACTAGCTTTATGCTAATGTATATTGTTAATTGTTATATTTGTAAGTAAAAAGGATCTCTAATTTTGCAAGGCAAACATATGAAGAATGGATGGGGACCTAAATAGAATATTAAATCTTTTGTAATGAGCTTCCGCTGAATATGTTATGAATGTTATTTTAGAAGAAGTAAAACAATAACTTTTATTTTGGGTAAGTTATGTAAATGTTGTAGAATGTTTATAAAAAAAATAAAAAAATAAAAAAAATTGGTGTGTTTAAAATCCTAGTGTTTCACTTTTGGTAAAAACAAGTTCGAACACAGGGACTGTCGTATAGAAATTTAATTTAAAAAAATTTGTAAAACAAGTGAGTTAGGGTTATGACCGAATTGTCACATTGCTTAAAAACTAATTGAAATTAAGAAAACGAAGATTCAGATATCGTTGAAAGGTTTGAATTGTAAACAATGATTAAAAAGAACTTCACTTGGATTAGCTTACAAGTACTTTGTTTTTCACTAAATCATTCACAATGTTGAACTACTTAAAAGGTAATTAAACTGAACTCTCGTTTTCATTTAAAACATTAATCATCTTACATATTGTTATCACTCTCGTGTATATTTTATAAGTTCGTTAACTAAGCATTAAGAACGTGGGAAGATTTTATGATTTAATCTTATAAGTTTTCTTCTCGAATGGCCTCTTAGAAAATCTAACCAAATTTCTCAGACTAGAAACTAACAAACATAGTCAAGTTTTAATTGTTTAAAATATTTAATACTAGTTACTCTCGAATACTAGTACATTCAATTAATTAAAGATGGATTTATTATTTCATAAATTGTTTGGTAAACACATAGATGCAAAGAACGATGCCAAACCTAAAATCATTCAGTGAATTGTATTATTGCAGGAATTCGATTTAGAAATCCGCAACAAAAAGGATTGAGAAAATGCATCGCGGATCATCTATCTCGAATCATTCCACCACCGTTTGACCTCGCCGAAATTATCGAAGAAAACTTTCACGATGAGAGTTTAGTTATGGTGTCTAGATTGCCTTTCTGTCACATATCGTTAATTATGTGGCGATTAAAATTTAAATTTTACCAGATCATTAGACTCCCCAACAAAATACACATTTCGTTTCTCAACTCAAATTCTATTCTTGGGAGGATCCAAAACTCTTTAAAACATATTTACAATAAATGATGACAATGTATTGGGACGAAAACTACAAAGCCCCCGATGTAATGCCAAATAAATAATTGATATTATTAGATGATAAACAATCATCTCGAGCCTCCAATCCCGAATTCGCAACACAAATGTCAAACAAACAATTGACAAATAACAGATGTCAATCGTATTCATCCAAAATCACCTCCGAGCAATACACAATCATTTCAAATAAGCTTCAACATCTAATCTAATACATCCACAAGCAACGATATTAATAAACACGTAGTGTAGTCATGCAAACTTTAAAAACAATGTTGGAGACCCGAAAAACCGATTTTATCACTTCATTCGGTTTTGAATATTTTGTTCTCACCTTCGCAACCCAAAGCTAGGAATACTCAAATGAAATCAAAGAGTACTCCACACAAAACCAGTCATAGAATAGTCTCAAATGAAAGGTAATCAATTACGCAAAAGCCTATGT
This sequence comes from Senecio squalidus, assembly GCA_910822075.1. Taxonomy (NCBI): domain Eukaryota; kingdom Viridiplantae; phylum Streptophyta; class Magnoliopsida; order Asterales; family Asteraceae; genus Senecio; species Senecio squalidus. The sequence continues at coordinate 16,772,785 of CAJVGC010000508.1, read as the reverse complement.
TAACCGAAACCCTATTATGAACGGATTACGAACAATTGCCACAATCACTCAAAGACAACTAAACATCGATTATAATAAAATCAAATGAGTTTGTGAACTTCGGAAATCAGATTGTGAGTGTGAGAGTATACCTTTCCAACCAAATCTACTAAAAACAAAAAATCGGAATTGTGTATGACCGAAACCCTAATGAACGATTAACACAAGCAATCGATATTTAAAAATAACACACACTACCCATAATTGATTACTGACCCCAAGGGACTAATATAATTCTTGAAAATCAGAAAATAAATGATAGATTGATAGATAGACCTTACCAAACAACTCCCATAATCGAGAATACGAACATTGGGATGATTTTATGTGATTAAATGATCTCTAAACGCCTAACGACCCTTCCAATCAATCTCTACCCCTTGATCAACACATCGCCCAAAGTGCAGCCTTTTGGGTTTCCAAGTCGAAAATGACAAACCAAAACCCCTAAAACATGCTTCAATTAATTTTGACCATAAGACAGGACTTTAAACTTCTATTATAGAATTCTGAGGATTTTAAAATCCTACGTCATATAGAATCCTACACCATAGAGCTTAAATAGCTAGAGATGGCAAGGGAGCCGGTAATGTCGGGGACCTCACTCCCCATCCGTATCCCTGGTTCTCGCTTCTCATCCTCATCCTCGTCCCCATCCCCATTGCGCAAATGAATTGACGTCCCTATCCACGTCGGGGATCCCCAACGGATTATCAAGGAATTTTATTGTTTTTAGAATATAGAAAATGAAATATACCTGACCCACATAAAATTTCTTAATTAAATATGAACAACTGAAAATTGTTTTGGTTTATAACAGTGAACAAATAGAGTTCTAAACTTCTGTTTAATAAAAACAAAATATCCATTAGCAGCATGCTCAATTGTTTCAAATAATGGTTTTGTATCAGTAAAGATATTCAAACAAACTTTCAATTCAATTTCAGTTTCGATTTTAATATAATAAAAATACCAAATTAAACAATGCATTAATTTACTTTCTTGTACATGGAATTAACGTTTGGGATATGTTTTAGTTTTAGGGAATTTTAGAGTTAGTATAATTGATAGTTAATACTAATAATAATAATGATAAAGTGTTCGGGTCCGGGTACGGGGTCAGAAATTTATGGACTTCTCATCCCAGATTTCATAAATCAGGGATTCCCTGATCAAACAGGGTTTGGATATCGGGTTCCCAAAGGGGATCGGGGTTTATTTCCATCCCTACATATAGACCAAAAATTCAAAAAATGTATTTTTAGGTCGTTTCATATGGTTACTACATGGGAGGAGAATGTGATTTTTACTCGAAGGATGAAAGCAAGTGTGTGGCTTAAGGGCCTTCTAACCGAGTTAGAAGAACACATAAACACTAAGTTGGTTGTAGGATCGAAGTTCAAGCATTGTGTAGGTTGCATGGAGATACTTAGTATATTATCTGATCCTCGTTAACCGGTTATAAATAAGTATTGGTTTAGTATTCTAATTAATTAGATGGTAATACTAGCTTAGGATTATCTTTTATTGTTATGGGATCAAGAGATAAGACTTGGGTTACAAGTTCAGTTGTGTGATCAATTTAGGAGTGGATTCCCTAACTAATTAGAAGCCACTTTTCGAGCCTCCCTAGCCTATAAAAGGGTGTGGGTTGAAGGTTAATACTAAGCTTGTACGAATTTCCTCTTTCAAAGTCGAATAAACTGTTAAAGCATTCAACTCATTCTCTATTTTTTTTTTCTTTTCTAGTGTTCGAAATAGCAATCAATTCGCAAAGTTATCAGCTTATTCTGGTAGCTTCCTTCTTCGGGTTGTTGTGAGTTCTCTGCTTTTCCAACATACTTTATATTCCAGATCGAGCAGGTTCCGTAAAATATCATGTGGCTTTATCATCGAGATACTGTCATTAGACTATAAACAATATTTGATAGATCCTAAATCACCATGATTGATTCTCATGTCCGATTTGAATCAACGAGTTATGCCTCAGAATCCGTCAAACATGTTTTATAGGGTTAAGGTCCCCACGTTTTATCCATTTCGATCACTGATACCATATTTTTGTAACAACGTACATGAGTAATGTTTAACTTTTAAACTCACACTTTGGTAATTTGAAACATTTACATGTTATCCAAAATGTAGAAATTAGTTTAATCTACTTTCATATATGTATTGTAATACTCTTCAGCCGGTAGGATTGGCAAACTATGATGTATTAAATGATAATCAGTTTTTTTTTTCTTTTTTTTTTTTTTGAACATCATATATTGTATAAAAAACAACCTAGCAAGGGGCTAGAGAAATAACACAATTTACAAATTACAAGATTTGAGAGTAAGGGTTGCTAAACCAATCGTTCCAACAAAGCTGGAGTTTTCTACTTCTATTACTAATCCATAAGAACGAGAAAAGTTTTACATCGTCTCCAAGCGTGTCTCTTCTCGGCCTCTTGCTATTGAAAGTAGTCTCGTTCCTATGCCTCCAAAGAATCCATAATCCAGTTTGCAAGACCACATCCAAACAACGTTTTATCGGTTCGGTTGTCGAATAGTATCTGCAAAAGTGAGGATTTGATGTAGATTTCCCAAGTTTGTGATCACCACGTGCCGATTGAACGCCACAACGAAACAGTATGACATTTTAAGAAAATGTGTGCTTCCGTTTCTTGATAGTCATCACAAACGGGACATCGCGTTGATTAAAGATCGATGCCACGTTTGTCGAGATTTATTCTTGTCGGAAGTCGTTCATTCGAAATTCTCCAAGATGTGATGTTGACTTTTTTTGGTAACTAAGAATTCCAGCGCACTTGGTTTCTTCTGAGCATAGTGTCTTGTTTTCAATAAACCTTCTCATGCTGCTACTTCGAAAGTTCGGGCCGAATTAATTGTAAAATCCCATGAGTCACTTATTTAACTTAAGTAGACACTAGAAACCAGGCTTCTTAATTCATCAAATTGTGCAACTTCAGGGACTAGTCTCGGTCGTCTATGGCATACCCAAGAAAGTTGAATGGACCCATTTACTTGAGTAATTCTGTCTACAACTTTGCAATTGGGCTGAGCTTCAAGCAAAAATAACCGATTATAACAATCCTTCAAGGGGAGCCCTCCAATCCATGTGTCATACCAAAACATAGTTGATTTTCCATCACCTTTTTCTCTTAAAACATGAGTGAATGTCTAAATTCTTCTTAGCCATTGTGTTGTCTAACTTTATTATTTCTTTCCAAGGCCCCCTGTGAGAACATGGATGTGTAAGTACATGTGATGAAATTCTACCATTTTCTCCATGAAATGAATGAATAATCTTTCTCCATAGAGATTTTGTTTCAATTCGATACCGCCACCACCATTTGGACAACATGGAAAGGTTACTTGCGTGAGGAGCCAAAACTCTGTTCCAAGCAATCCAAGGTATTTTCTTTTCATCCACTCCCTCCCCCCAAAAAAAAAAAATCTTCTTATCGCTTCAAGATCATTAATAACCTTAGACGGAGATATAAAAAGAGAAAAAAAAAATACGTACCAAGGCCTCCAAGCACAGGTTTAATGAGAGTTAGAAGACCTCCGTATGATAAACTCTTTGCTTTCCAAACGGATAGGCTATTTTTGAATTTATCAATAATTGGAAACGAATTTGAACATTTTTTCATTTTAGCACCAAGAGGAAGACCAAGATAGATACAAGGAAGTCGAGATGGTTGGCAACTTAAAATCGACGAGAATGAGTCAACTTCCATTTGGTTTACATTAACACCAAATAGTTTACTTTTGGAGAAGTTAACTTTTAAGCCTGACGCCATGTAGAAACATCACGAAAAAGATTTTTCTCATTTTCTAAAGACCACTCTCCCATAACTAACACATCATTGGCAAATTGAAGGTGTGAGATGGGAATACGATCATTAGCTACTTGTAAGCCTTCAAATATTTTTTTTATCTTTCGCCTCAAGAATAGAAACATTAAGAGCTTCCGAAGCCAATATGAATAAAAAAGGTGATATTGAGTCTCCTTGACGAAGCCCTCTCTTTATCTTGTATTCTAGTGTTGGTGAACCATTGACCAAAACGGATCCATATGCCGAGTTAAGACATCCTTTGATCCAAGATCTCCATTTTAAACCAAAACCCATTTGAGACATAATGTCATCAAGAAAATTCCAATTTAGGGAATCAAAGGCCTTTTCAGAATCGACTTTAAAGATCATGAACTTTTTGTTTTTCTTCAATGCCAAATAATAATTTAATTAACCATAAGCGGGCCATCAATTATTTGTCTCTCTAAGCGGATTGAACTTTACTTATAACCGAAGAAATCACTTTAAGGAGCCTATTAGAAAGGACCTTGGAAATGACTTTGTATTGGCACCTAATAAGACTAACGGGTCTAAAGTCTTGAATATTCATTAAGTCATTAATTTTTGGAATGAGAGAAATGAAAGAAGCGTTGCACCCCCTCAAATTTTGAGAATTTTCCTCAAAATTTTGTACTAGATATATTATGTCATTTCCAATGGTATCCCAATGAGTTTTTATAAACTTAAAAGTAAAGCCATCCGGGCCTGAAGCCTTTTCTCCGCCACAATTCCAAACCGTCTCTTTGATTTCCTTTATAGAAAAAGGGGTTTCTAGAGAGGAGGCGTCGGCGGTGGAAAGATTGTTGAAAAGGTTACTAGTGAAGGAAGGACGTCTTACATATTTTTCATCATATTTATCTTTATAAAATTCGAAAATATCTTTTTTATAAGATAAGGATCCGTTACCCATGAGCCATCAATGGAGAGACCATGAATGCGAGATCTCCTTAACTTGTTGATGATTTCATGAAAAAACTTACAGTTTTCATCTCCTTCAACAACCCATTTTATTTTCACCTTTTGGTTTAGGTCTTGAACTTTGAGTATTTCCATCTGTTAATGCATATATTATATGACAGTTGTTCTGGAATTATCGTTTAATTGTATTCTTAATAGTTAATAGTTTGTGTCCCACGAACTTGTATGTTCGTGGGCTTAGTAGTCTGTTTGGGTAACTCATGAACTTGTATGTTCGTCAGGCCCACAGAGCCCTTTAGTGATGAACATGTTGTCCTATATAAAGGGATAACATGTTCAGGTTTAGGGTTAGACTTTACGGGAGATTACGTGAAAACTCTGTGAATATCGATTGTATTACTGCGTGAGCGATTTATTCTAATATATATATTCAGAGTTTATTAGTATTGCTTTTGTAATCGTTATTTACAGTTCATAGTATTATTTTGTATCAGTTGATTAACGATATTCCACATCGTAATCAATTGATTTAACCTTGTTGATCGGATAACTGGGACCTATAATTCGTATCGATTTGGTTCAAGGCGAAATCACCACAATTGAAATATTGGGAATTCTGGGAATTGACGAGGACAAATTAAAGAAGAATTCGTTTTTAGGGTTTTTCTCAAATTAGTGTTTATTCACTGTTTGGCGGCCTAGTTCGCGAAGGCATCCTAGTTCGTGAAAAAATTAGGGTTTAGTTTGTGGATTGTTAAACTCCAAGTTCGGCGAACATTGTGGTGTTCGTTGACCTTTTAAGTTCGTTTACCTTCAAGTTCGTTGGAGGATTAAATTATTCAAGTTCGTGGATTAAAGTATTCAAGTTCGTTCGTGGATTAAAGTATTCAAGTTCGTTCGTGGATTAAAGTATTCAAGTTCGTTTGTGGATTAAATTATTCCAGTTCGTGGATTAAAGTATTCATTCCTTGACTTGTTGGTTTTAATAGTTCGTTCATACAAGTTCGTAACATAGTTCGTGAATTAAGAATTTTACCAAGTTCGCGATGGAATCAAAATCATTAAACAGTCCTCCCAAGCTACTAAATGCCGCAACTTATTATGACTGGATTGATAAGTTTGAATCCTACTGTAGATACAACGATGTTCAAATGTGGTTATGTATTCAATCTGAGTACGTACATCCAACTGTAACAATAGAAGGAGAAGTTCGGAAAAGTCCAATCAACAACTTGTCGGCTGAACATAGGAAGGGGTTGATTCTGAGAATAGAGCATGGGCAAGTTCGAAGATGTCCCTTCCCACTGAGATGTTACATCTCACTAGGACTTATAAATTTGCTTATGCACTATGGAAAGCTATAGAGAAAAAGTATGTTGGTACTTCGAAACAAGAGAAAAATAAAGGAATTATACTGAAACGACAGTTTGCTATTTTCAAAACTACTGCTACAGAAACACTAGAGGATACAATTAATAGATTCTATCATCTTCTAGCTGAATTGGAAAACCATGCAATAGACGTAGAAGACGGGAACAGGGAAAGATTTCTTGAATCTTTGCCAAAAAGGTGGGAAGTTTATGTTAATCTTATGAAATATGAGATTGAGGAGGAAGAGGACGAGGCTGAAGATCAGTTGACATTGGAAAAGATAATTTAGAAACTGCGAGGTTATGATTTGACCAACTCAAATGCTGATGCAGCACAGGAATATCCCCAAAATCCAGCAATTTACTATGGGAAAATTCAAGAGACAAGCACATTAAACAATGATGTCAAGGCTTTCATGTCCGACAAAGAACATCCTTCTACAGGAAGCACATATTTTCCTTCAAATGGAAAGACCTCTTAGGTGTCAAAGTCTACTCACACTCATCAAAACATGTCTATGAGTGTGAAATCAGCTGAAGAATCCTTGAAGATCTTATCATGTTTTTTGGTTGCATATGGAAACCATGTTCAAGGAAAGATCACTGACCCAGGATTGTGGATGAGGATTTTGCCCAGGTGGATCAAGATGACTTGGAGGAAATGGACTTACAATGGAAAACAACGATGCTTACCAATAGAATAAAGAGATTCATGGCTAGAACAGGACGAAGTCCTCGAACAGGAAAAGCTGGGTTTGACAAATCAAAAGTGTGTTGTTTCAACTGTCAAGGAACAAGACATTTTATAGAGAATGTCAACAACCAAAAGTTGAGTACAATCGAATCCATATCAAGAACGATCAAGATCCATACATCCACAACAAAGAAGCCTAAACTCTCAGGCAATAATTGTTCAACATGAATATCGTACATATGACTAGAAAGCTTGTTCTGATGATAAAGATAGTGAAAATCAAGCTTTAATGGTTTCAGTTGAAGAAATTCTCACTGATAGTGAAGCCAGTTCTACTGCTAGTGAAAGGATCTCCAGCGATGATGAAACCAGTGATGCTGAGGAGATAGAGAGTAAGGAATGTGAAGAAGGTACTTCTTTATCTTAAGTCTACCAAAGAATTCTGCAAGTCCTTTACTATCCTAAATGTTCAAAACGAAAACTTGACTAAGGCCCTCGCATCTTTAGAAATCCAACATAAAGACCTAAACTCCGAATTGGTAAATCAAGTAAACTTGAAAAATGATTTTGCAAATAAACTTCATCAAAATGCCAAGGATAGAAATGAATTTATAACTACAATTAGTAGTCAAACAATGAAAATTGACATGCTTTTTGGAAGTCTAGAAAAACAACAGAAACTTTATGTAGAACAAGTTGAGGAGTTAAATAAATGTGAGGTCAATATGTTAGAACAGAGTAGAAATATTGAACAATTTAGGAACTCTTCAAACACTCTAACCTCTATTTTGGGTCGGCAAAGAACTAGTGGTAATGTAGCTGGGTTGGGATACAAAGAAACTCCTCCACCATTTAACAACAACCTTAGTTTCTTTAAATCGGAATTCCCTTTAAAAGAAGAATAGCGTTAATCTTCAAACATTGAGAAAATCCAATCGGAAAATTGTCAAGAATCAACACAAAAACCATTACATAAAACATTCGTTTCAAGTAAAAGTGTTGAATCCGATAAGACCAAGTCTCAAGAAGTTGAAAATGAAATGAAACAATGAACAAAATGGAAACTTTAAATTGTTTCAAATGTAGTGAACCTGGTCATGTAGCCTCAGTCTGCACAATTAAAAGAAAAGAGCCAAAAGGTAAACAACCATCTAAGACATAAACTCCTCAAAAGGCTCAGTCATTGCCGTCAAAACCCGTACAAATTATGAGGAACCCAAATAATAACTGGGTTGAGTCAAAAGAAAGAACTAGTGGGTATAACAGACCGAGTTTGGGTAGTCAAAGTAACTTTCAACGTCCACAACAAAGGTTTGTTCGAAACTTAAGACAAAATCACTTTGAACAAATATTTCAAACTCCACTATGAAAATTTAACAACAACTTCGTCCAATGTCAGTTCTCTCCCACAAATCAAAATCTCACCCAAAATTGGATGAGTCATAGAGGTGTGAATAACTCTAATAGTCATCAATTTAACAACTTTAATCGTCAAGTGTCTCCTAAAGCTAAAAATTGGACGGTTTCTTTAAAGAGTTCACATATGTGGACGAGAAAAGACAATCCAGGCCCGTAATGGCCTGGGTTCCTCGTGAAAACTGATAAATTTCGTTTGATGTGCAGGATCCGAGTCACGGTTTGATCAACACGTGGTATGTTGATAGTGGTTGTTCTAGGCACATGACATGAAAGAGGGCTTTGTTAACTAACTTTGAGTCATAAAAGAAAGGACGAGTTAGTGTTGCTTGAGATAAAGGCGGAGAAATAACTGGAAATGGAAATGTGACATATGGAAAAGTGACATTGAAGGATGTATTTTTCGTTGAACAATTAGAGCAAAATATCTTGAGTGTATCTCAAATTTGCGACAATGATAATCTTGATCACTTCACAAAGAAAGAGGTTTTAATTATGAAATCAGGTATTGAGATTCCTGAAGACTTTATACTGAAGAGGGCACCAAGACAAAAGAATACTTACGTTCTGGATATGAACAACACAAATTGTAACTTGAAGTCCACATGCTTATTGTCTAAATCAACGAGTGAATAAGCATTGATTTGGCATAGGAAGATGGCACATCTACACTTTCGCAAGATGAATGAGATAACGAAGAATGGGTTAGTAACTGGAGTACCTTTGAAAAGGTTCGCATATGAGGATAAGTGTGTACCGTGCAAGATTGGAAAGCAACACAAGAAGCCTCATAAGTCTAAATCACTAAACTCAATTGAGACACCATTTGAACTCATGCACACAGATCTTTTCGGACCAATCAAGAAAAAGCGTTTTGGAGGGAAATACTATTGTCTAGTAGTCACTGATGACTTCTCTCGCTACTCTTGGGTCTTCTTTTTTACTACAAAGAGTGAAACATCCGGAAAATTGATCAACTTCTTTGAGATGATCAAAAACGTCTACAAAACTAAAGTCAAACGTCTAAGAAGTGATAAATGGAATCATCCAACAGTACACTGCATCCTATGAACCTCAACAAAATGGAGCAGAAAGGAACAACAGAACACTAATCAAGGTCGCAAGAACAATGTTGGCTGACTCGCACTTACCATTCATTTTCTGGGGAGAATCTGTCAATACAACATGCTATGTCTTAAATCGAGTGTTAACGGTTAAACGTTTCAAGAAAACTAGTTATGAATTGCTAAATAGTCGAAAACAGAATCTTGCTGGTTTGGAACCTTTTGGGACTCCATGCACCGTTTTGAAAACAAATCATACTACAAAATTTGAACCCAAAGCAGTTCAAGGGTACTTTCTTGGATACGTTGATGGGTGTGCAAATAAAGGAGTTTATCTTAAACAAACGAAAAGTAGAAATTGTTTTTAAGTTAGAAATAACAAGTTATACTTTTCAAAAACAAAATGATCCAGTAGTTTTCTTCGATTATAATTCACTTTTTGATTCATTTAATCTCTCTTCTATAAGTGTGACAAACACAGGTTCAACCGAAGAACATTATTCGTCTTCAGATGATGAAAATTGAATTTGTCCAAGAATGCCTGTGATCCATGAGGTTTTTGAAGAAGTGCATGAACCAGTCAACATAGATGATGAAGATGATGAAGAAGATACACCAGCTGGCGAAGAAGAAGAACAAGCAGATAATGATCAATCTGATGAAGATATTGTTGCTGAACTCCAAGAGTCAAGGATAAACAAAGATCATCCCCTTGAAAACATTATTGGAGATCCAAATGCAAGTGTACAAAGAAGAACTCAACTACAATGATTGTATCCTGCAGCAATACTGTTAGCGGATTATAGCAAATTTCGTTATATGTGCTTTGTTTCTCAATAAGCTTGTATACTTCGTTAATCTTAACCTTGTTAGATCGTGATCTATCAAAAAAGTTCAGCAGCGTAGATGAACACTTTGATATTTACAAGTTAATCTAACAAACTATATTGTAAATTACGATGAACAATAAGAATAATACGAACAATAAGTTTGTCGAATATTAAGCCTCAATTGCATTAATCAATGATATCAATACAACGTGTTTTCTATCTTACAAGGATCTATATTTATAGACCTTGAGGCTATCCTAGATAAACTAGGAAATTACATCATTATCTAATAAGAAAACATAATCTAATTACAACTCTAACTATTAGATTAAACGTGCATGGCAAGTAGTTCTTCCGTACTATCTTCAAACAGTAGTAACTTCAAGCAGTTGTAACAAATGGTCCGTAGTAATGAATCTTCTCCGTAGTAATAGTTGAACAGCCGTACTAACTTGATCTTTCGCAGTAACTTGATACGTCTTCAATCTTCTTCCATATTAAGTACTTTCTATTTGTAGAAGCAGTATTATTGAGTTAAAACTATTTTAAGTTAGTTATAAACCCAACAATCTCCCCCTAACCTTGAAATTTTATAAACTATCAAAAGTACAAGTTTCATACATCAACTATTTAACTACTTTCATTACATAACTATTTATCTAAGCTTTTGTTCTTCTCTGCTGCTTGTCTTGCCATTTCTTCTTCGCCTTATTTTGCCAACTCTTCAGTGAGTTGCATCATGATGCTCCAGACCAGTTCATGTGACATCCTCGAAGCAATAAGTCCAAAAAATTTAACTTTAATCAACTCCTTTAATGTCCTCAAGTCATGTGGATACCATCTGTCCACTAGATAAAATTCCATAGCTCCATGAGTTCTAACTATGGAATAGACACCACTTCTTTCATACACAAACCACTTGATGACAGGATTTGTTGGACTACCCTTCTTGAATACTGAACTGATCTTCTCAGATTCTGGCTCAAACATGCCAATTAAACAGTCCATGGCCATATTTATGCCTGCACTTTGACCTCTGACATTTGAATACTTATTTCTTCCAATATCATACATTCTCTCCAAATCAGACCTTGAGAAGTCTCTAACCATTCTATGAAAAGCTGGAACAATGGTTTTTGACTTGTCTTTCCTGGTTACCACATACTCTGTCTTCATTGCTCCACCAGTGAATTCCCAGTCTATGATTTGTGGAGGCTCAACAACTAGAGGTCTAATCCTCGGTCCTTCTTCATTAATAATCAATGCAGAACAATCATTTGGGGATATTTCAATATCACCCTCTTTTTCTTCCACAGTAACTGGTTCTTTCTTGACTTGTACAAATGGGATAATAGGACTTCCTTGAGAGGTAGTTGAAGTAGAAGTGTCTGCTACTCTTGGTCTCTTAACAACTCTTGTTGACATGGACTTCTTTCTCTTCAGCTTCTCAGGAGGATTGGGCTTAACTGGAGCAATACTAACAGAGGGGTTTGGAACTTCTTTACCTTGAGCATCAAATATCTTTCTGCCAGTGTCATGTGCTCTTTTCAAAGCTCTCTCCAATTCAAACTTCTTCTTCTCTTGCAGTTTGGTGAGTGCAATCCTTCTTTGAGCATCCTTTTTCCTTTCTTTCTCCACCAATTCCAATAAACTCCTCATCTTCATTGGTCCTAATGACCTGCCACTGTAGCTCTTGGATTTGAGATAGGTGATAAATTGCTTCCTATCTTCAGCGTGTTTATCTTTGGTGGATTGTTTCTTCTTAAGCACTTTCTTCTTCTCAGTCTCAGCTTTGGCTAGATCAGCCAATTCCTTGTCTACCATTGCCTTCACAGCTAATTCCTCTTCTCTCAGCCTTTGGATTCTTTCCATTTGTTCAATTTGCAGTTTGGTGTGAATTTCCCTAATTGTTTCTGGGTCATCTCCCACATCTAAGGCTTTAGTTGCAAATTGTAAAGCAACAAAGTCTGCAAGCTTTTCTTCCCTTTCCTTCTTTTTCTTCAGCTTTTCTTTTTCACTTAGATCCTCTGCTATCTTCTTCCCTTTAGCCTTCTCTTCAGGCTTTATCTCTGTAACTGGTTTGGGAATATAAGATCTAGCAGGAGGAACACTAATTGGTCTTATACCTGAAGGTCTGGAAAGTCAATTACTCCACTTGTGCTTTGTGAAGCTGCAGGGATTGTCAAAGCTTTTGCCTTTGGAAGATCAGCTGCTTCAATTCTTCTTTTTGCAATGATCTTGGCCATCTCCATTTTCAACAATTCAGCAGCAACTGCTTTTTCATCAACATTAGGAGCAGTATCTGTCTCCTTAATAGGTGCTGTTGTGATTGTTGTAGCTTCAGAGAATATTTCCTTCAATGGTTCACTTCCTTGGATTGCTTCAGATGATGTTGGAAGTGATGCTGTAAGTGATGCTGTTGGAGGTATTGTAGTAGAGACTTGTGCTTCAGTATTAATGGGACTCTCTGTAGAAACAGGATTGTCCGTAGTAACTGTCTCAGCCTCCGTAGTAACAACTTCTATTTGGGGGGCCGTAGTAACTGGAGCTTCCGTATTAACCAATTCCTCCGCATTAACTACAAATTCTGTTGCAGAAATAGAAACTTCATCAATTTGAGAAGTAGTTATGATCTCTTGCTATCTCCATATTCTGCTCCCCCTCAACCACTTGCTCTTTCTCAACTGTTTCATCTATCACCATCTTTTCACCTTCTTCTCCTTCTTCATGTGATGATGTGGCTGTGATTACTGTATCATCACTCTTTCTGTCCTCCCCCATAAGGTCTGTACTCTCTTCAGATGATAAAATCTTTTTAGCTTCTTTCTCCCCCATTTTGTCAGCTGGAGGAGTGTCATCTGATGAAGATGAGCTGGAGGACTTAGGTGAGGTTCCAATGCTCCTTGTGGATGTGCTCTTGGGCAATAGTTGTGCTGATAGTAAGGCTTGATGAGCCAGCAACTGATGCACCAATTGAGTTAAAGTGGCAAGAGCCTCCCCTTGTTTGTCCACCTTAACTATGACATTCTGGTACAATTCCATCAATTCCAAGTTAACAGTAGTTCTATCCTCACTCCTTGCCTATTGAGTACCAACAGGTGGTGGATCATAGGATGTAAAGATACCTTCCTGCCCTGCAGAAACATGTATCTCCCCTGTGGTTTCTTGGCACCAGGGACCACTTTCCCAGGATGAGAAAAAATCATCATCCAAGGTTAGTGTTGCCGTGAATTGGGTCTTAGAGATGTTAATACTGTCCTGAGCATCACTATGAGAAGGGATGTCATCAGTGAGCTTGGGGGTTTGCTCAATGTTTTCCCTTATTTGTGTCTTTCCTGAAGATGTTTCAGGTAAAGATGTTTTGAAAATAGAGAGTGGGGAAGTTGGAGTCCTAAGAGACTGAGGAACCCTCTTAGCCCTTCTAGAAAAAGTTGCAACCAATGGTGGTGGTGAGTGAGGCGTAGAAACAGATGGTGAAGTCACCATAGTGGTGACTGGTTCAGTATTAACTGGAGTAGAACTCTCAGTATTAACTGGAGGTACACTTGCAGTAGAACTATAGTTGTAACCTCTAGGATTATAACTTCAGCACTTGCAACATAAATCGCAGTGGTGCTTTCAGTAGTAATAGATGGGGGTTGAGACAGAGGTGAAGTCACTTGTCTCTCATCTGATGTAGAACTTGTGCCCACCATCATTGTTGAGAACAATGGTGTCACATTAGCTGAAAAACCTTTGTTTACCCTTCTCATATTGACAAAAACTTTCTTTGTATGAGCATGGGATGAGAAAACGTTTTGAGATCTTGTTAAATTTTTGAGTTCACAGTTAAAAATATGTTGTAGGAACCTTGGATACATTAAAAATTTATGTTTTATATTTGCCAAGTTCCATAACATTCCATCAAAAATTAAGTTTGAAAACTTGTATGTTTGGTTTGTGGTCAAACATTCTGGGAAATACATTGTTGCAAAGTATGCAACAAGTATTTCCATTGGGGGACAAATTAGCTTTTTGAAATGTTGAAATATGTAAGTCCCCCTGATAACCCATTCTTTCAAAGTTTGAAACAATTGTTTCATTGGGAAGATCAGTTATACCTGCTTCATCTTGTAGAAGAAGATGAGTACGTAGTGTGGCTTCTGAAATAGTGATTTCTTTTCCATCCAATGTGGCTTTGATGACAGGTATTTCTCCCATGGTGATTGATTCTGCTGAGGTCCAAAAATCTCTAATGTGTTGTTCATGAATTTCAGGGCTGACTGTTAAAGCAAACTTTATGTGTGATTGCTTCAAGAAATCAATAATGGGGTGAAAATCTTGGTTTTCTGAGTTCTTGAAGAAACATGCCACCATATTATGAGTCATATAAAACTGTAGTTCAGCCATTGTTAACAATGTTAAGGAGATTAAGCAAACACTGAAACAAGAGTTTGATCAAATAGTGAAAGAAAATTAATGAATTTAAATGTACGGTTTTAGGGTTCTTAATGAGAAAGGTAAGTAATTAAACGGTTATAATGATCCCTATTTATACTGTAAAATTATAACAACTTGACGAGAGGATTAGACGCGGGTGAAGATTTAAAGAAACGGTGCAAATTGCGAGTTGCCACGTGTCAATTATAGCTGTGCCGCGCCGTAAATTTAATCCCATCGCCACGTGTAAAAGTTAGTTACAAGTTGGGTTTTGACTTGTCAACTCACCATTAATTAAGGAAAACTTATTAATTAAGAAACCTTTTTAATACAGTGAGTTGCAGTATTAACAAATAATCACCGTAGTAAGTTGATTAATGACCGTAGTAATGGTACAACGAGCCGTATTAACTGGTCTGGCCGTAGTAATGGGAATTACTTCCAGTATTAACCATGGGTCCGTAGTAACAACAATACTAGACAGTATTAATCATTCCGCCGGATTATCTATATTAAGAGCAGTAGTAGTTAAACTTCCCTTAATGCGGATAATGTGGCCGTACTAACACTACTTTGGTTAAAATTCGGTTCTAACTGTTATTTTGCAGTAGTAACATAGTACAATACTAAAAGTAAGGCACTTGAGCTTATGTTAAGGTTACTACTGCGTCTTCAAGGGACTTAAAATAAGAGATAAAAAGAGATAAAGAGGATGGTTAATCCATGTTGATCATGTAATCAAGAATGTGAATCTTCCCACATCAAATGCTTTTGTGAGAAGATCAGCAAGCTGATTGTCAGTATGAATTTTCTCAACATGTATTAATTTCTTTTCGTTACAGTCTCTTATGAAGTGGTAGCGTATCTCTATATGTTTTGTCTTGGAATGCTTCACTGGATTGTTGATGATGCTGATGGTGCTTTGGTTGTCTATGAAAATAGGAGTGTTCATGAATGAATAGCCATAGTCCATCATTTGATTTTGTATCCATAGGACTTGAGCACAGCAACTAGCCGCAGCAATGTATTCAGCTTCTGTGGAAGAGGTAGACACAGTTGATTGCTTCTTGCACTTCCAAGACACCAGTCTTGAGCCTATGAATTGACATCCTCCAGTTGTTGATTTCCTGTCTAAATTTTCACCACCATAATCACTGTCAGTAAAATCAATTAAATCAAAGGGAGAGTCTTTAGGATACCATAAGCCTAAGTTAGGCTTTCCCTTCAGGTAACGAAAGATTATCTTGACTGCAATTAGGTGTGACATTTTGGGTCTTGTTTGATATCTAGCACAAACACAAACTCCAAACATGATGTCTGGTCTTGAAGCTGTGAGATACATTAAGGAGCCAATCATAGATCTGTAATTATGAATATCCACATCCTCCCCCTCAAGATCAGCAGTCAGTTGTTTGTGAGTTTCTACATGAGTACCTAGCCACCTTGGCATCCAGAAATCCAATTTGTGAGAATGTCCTTGACATACTTGGATTGGCTGATGAAGAGGCCACTCAGTCTCTTGCTTAACTTGTAGACCCAAAAGAAAGTGAGTTCCCCCATGGAGCTCATTTGGAACTTTGTGGCATTAACTCCTCAACTTCTTTGCAAAGAGCATCTTTGGTAGAGCCAAAGATGATGTCATCAACGTATATTTGTACAAGAAGGATATCTGAGTGATATTTCTTGAAGAATAGTGTCTTGTCAATGGTGCCTCTTGGAAGTTGTTTGAGAAGGTAGTAAGTGTCATACATGCTCTGGTGCTTGATGAAGCCCATAGAGAGCTTTGACCAGTTTGTAAACCATGTGAGGATGTTGAGGGTCCTCAAAGCCAGGGGGCTGCTTGACATATACCTCTTCCTCAAAACTCCATAAAGAATGCACTCTTGACATCCATCTGATATACATTAAAGCCATGAAGGAAGCAAAGGCTAGAAAAGTCTAATAGCTTCAATCCTAGCCACTGGAGCAAATACCTCTTCATAATCAATTCCTTCTTTTGTGTGTAGCCGTGCAACCAGTCTTGCTTTATTCTTGATCACAATACCTCTTTCATCCTTCTGTTTCTGAAGATCCATCTTGTACCTATCACCTTCTTGCCAAATGGTACTTCAACTAATTCCCAGACTCCTTGAATTTTGAATTGAAGTAGCTCAGCTTGACAGCTCTATCCAGTGGGATCCAGTAATGCCTCCTGAATTTTCTTTGGTTCCATTTGAGAAAGAAAACATGCAAATAGACATGTGTTTAGAAGAGCTTTCATAGGATCCTTTTTGGGCTTTGTTTGACTTCTAGTCTCCATGAAATTCAAGTTGCCAATGATTTGAGAAGGTGGATGATTCTTTGAAAACGGGAAGATGGAACTTTCTCAAGTCTTAATTCCATGCCTAAGTTGTTATCATTCAAGTCTGGCATTTCATTGCTGGGAAGTAAGCATAGAAGGAGGAGTAGTAATTGAAGAAGGTAAGTCATCAGTGTATCTTCAAACTCTTTAGTTACAATTTGTTCAACTCCATTCTCATCTTCTCCACTAGTGAGGAACTCCATTGATCTTGTTCAGCATCTTAGCAGTAGTTGTAGAAGTAGGAACATCTTCATCATCAATGCTTCTTGTTGTGGAGAGTCCTCTGCAAACGCTTTAGGATGGGTCAAGAGGTGAAGGGGTCATCCGTAGAAACAGGTAGATTGATGTAC
>CAJVGC010000508.1:16599884-16755382 GCA_910822075.1 Senecio squalidus | reverse complement strand
GAGTGTTTCTCAAGTCTGTGATGAGAAACACACAACTATCTTTACTGCTTCTGAATGCATCATCATGAAGCCAGGATATGTTATTGATGAAAGCATGATCTTACTCAGAACACCAAGAAGAGACAATGTCTACTGTCTTGACATGTCTAAGGTACAACCAACTTCATCTGAAGCATGCTTTCTCTCAAAAGCTACTTTGGATGAATCAACTCTGTGGCATAGAAGATGTGCCACATGAACCTGAAGAATATAAATCAATTGGTTAAATCAGGATGGGTCAGAGGTCTCCCCAACAAACAGTTCAATCTTGATGATAATTTTTTAGCTTGTCTGAAAGGAAAACAGCATAAATCATCTCACAAGTCAAAGGAGATCAACACTAACACTACTCCTTTACATTTACTTCACATGGATCTGTTTGGTCCTACAAATGTAAAGAGCATTGCCATATTGCCTTGTCATCACTGATGACTTCTCTAGATACACATGGGTGTACTTCTTGGGTACTAAGATGAGACAAGTCAGCTCCTAATCACTTCATCACCAAGATTGAACATCAAATCAACTTAAAAGTCAAGAAGATTAGATGTGATAATGGAACAGAATTCAAGAATCAAGTGATGAATGACTTTTGTGAGAAGAAAGGAATAGAGAGACAATTCAGTGCTGCTAGAACTCCTCAACAAAATGGAGTTGCTGAAAGAAGAAATAGGACATTGATTGAAGCAGCTAGAAGCATGTTGGCAGACTCCAACCTATCCATCTTTTTCTGGGCAGAAGCAGTTAACACTGCCTGTTATGTTCAGAACAGGGTTCTTCTAGTTAAGTCTCACAACAAAACTCCATATGAACTACTCCACAAGAGACAACCTTTGGTCAGTTTCTTAAGATCATTTGGATGTCCATGCATAGTCTTAAACTCTAAAGACTATCTTGGCAAGTTTGAAAGCAAGGCGGATGAAGGGAATTTCGTTGGGTACTCATCACAGAGCAAGGCATATCGTGTTTACAATCACAAAAAAAAAAATCATAGAAGAAAGTTCTAATGTGTCATTCAATGAACATACTCCCACCAAGAAGGGTCAAGGACCAAATTGGGTCTTTGATTTGGATGCCTTAACTAAATCTTTAAACTTTAACTTTGACTTTCAATCTTCATCAATTCCTATGGATCCTGTTAATACTGCCACTTCTGTTCCTACGGATCCTTCAACTAAGGAGCAAGTTCCTACTGCTCCAATCCTTGGTACTGCAAGATTGGATGTTATGGAGTACATCAATCTACCTGTTTCTACGGATGATCCTATTAAAATCTTTGACACCATATCTAAACCTGTAGCAGAGGATTCTTCACCACAAGAAGCAGGTGATGCAAATGAAGATGACGATGTTCCTATCTCTACAACTACTGCTAAAGATACTGCCACACGATCCAATGGAGTTCCACACTTAGTAGAAGAGGATGAGAATGCTGTTGAACAAATTGTCACTGAAGAGTTTGAAGTATACACTGATGATTTACCTTCTTCAGTTACTACTCCTCCTTCTACTGCTTACTTCCCAACCAATGAACTGCCAGATTTGAATGACACTAACTTAGGAGTGGAATTAAGACTTGAGAAGATTCCATCTTCCCGTATTTCAAAGAATCATCCACCTTCTCAAATCATTGGTAATCTTGACTTTTCCATGGAGACTAGAAGTCAAACAAAGCCCAAAACAGACCCTACGAAAGCTCTTATAAACACATGTTTGTTTGCCTGCTTCCTTTCTCAAATGGAACCAAAGAAAATTCAAGAGGCATTACTGGATCCACACTGGATAGAGGCATGTCAAGCTGAGCTACTTCAATTAAAAATTCAAGGAGTCTGGGAATTAGTTGAAGTCCATTTTGTCAAGAAGGTGATAGGTACAAGATGGATCTTCAGAAACAAGAAGGATGAAAGAGGTATTGTGATCAAGAATAAAGCAAGACTGGTTGCACAAAGCTACACACAAGAAGAGGGAATTGATTATGAAGAGGTATTTGCTCCAGTGGCTAGGATTGAAGCTATTAGACTGTTTCTAGCCTTTGCTTCATTCATGGGATTTAAGGTATATCAGATGGATGTCAAGAGTGCATTCCTCTATGGAGTTATTGAGGAAGAGGTATATGTCAAGCAGCCACCTGGCTTTGAGGACCCTCAACATCCTCACATGGTTTACGAACTGGTAAAAGCTCTCTATGGGCTTCACCAAGCACCAAGAGCTTGGTATGACACACTTTCTGACTACCTTCTACACAACAACTTCCAAACAGGCACCATTGACAAGACACTATTTTTCAAGAAATCTCACTCAGATATCCTTCTTGTTCAAATATATGTTGATGACATCATCTTTGGCTCTACCAAAGATGCTCTGTGCAAAGAGTTTGAAGAGTTAATGCACACAAAGTTTCAAATGAGCTCCATGGGGGAACTCACTTTCTTTTTGGGTCTACAAGTTAAACAGAAGGCAGATGGTCTCTTCATCAGCCAATCCAAGTATGTCAAGGACATTCTTACTAAATTTGGATTTCTGGATGCCAAGGTAGCAAGCACACCTGTAGAAACTCACAAACAACTGACTGCTGGTCTTGAGGGGGAGGATGTGGATATTCATAATTACAGATCTATGATAGGCTCCTTAATGTATCTCACAGCTTCAAGACCAGACATCATGTTTGGAGTTTGTGTTTGTGCAAGATATCAAACAAGACCCAAAATGTCACACCTAATTGCAGTCAAAAGAATCTTTCGTTACCTAAAGGGTAAGCCTAGCTTAGGCTTATGGTATCCTAAAGACTCTCCCTTTGATTTAATTGCTTTTACTGACAGTGATTATGGTGGTGAAAACTTAGACAGGAAGTCAACAACTGGAGGATGTCAATTCATTGGCTCAAGACTGGTGTCCTGGCAATGCAAGAAGCAATCAACTGTGTCTACCTCTTCCACAGAAGTTGAATACATTGCAGCTGCTAGTTGCTGTGCTCAAGTGCTATGGATACAAATTCAAATGATGGACTATGGCTATTCATTAATGAACACTCCAATTTACATAGACAGCCAAAGCACCATTAGCATCATCAACAATCCAGTCAAGCACTCCAAGACAAAGCATATAGAGATACGCTACCACTTCATAAGAGACTATAACGAAAAGAAATTAATACATGTTGAGAAAATTCACACTGATAATCAGCTTGCTGATCTTCTCACAAAAGCATTTGATGTGGGAAGATTCACATTCTTGATTACCAGTATTGGAATGATCAACATGGATTAAAATCATCTTATTTTATCTCTTAATATCTATATTTTAAGTCCCTTCGAGAAGCAGTAGTAACCTTAACATAAGCACAAGTGTCTTACTTTTTAGTATTGTACTATGTTACTACTGCAAAAGCAACAGTAGCAACAAATTTTAACCAAAGTTTTATTAGTACGGCCACATTATCCGTATTAAGGGAAGGTTTAACTACTACTGCCCTTAATATAATAATACGAACGGAATGATTAAATACTGTCTAGTATTGTTGTTACTACGGACCTCTGGTTAATACTGACAGTAATTCACATTACTGCGGACAGTCCAGTTAATACGGCTCGTGTACCATTACTACGGTCATTAATCAAATTACTACCGTTATTATTTGTTAATACTGCAACTCACCGTATTAAAAAGGTTTCTTAATTAATAAGTTTTCCTTAATTAATGGTGAGTTGACAAGTCAAAATACAACTTGTAACTAACATTTACACGTGGCGATAAAACATTGGACCAAATTTTTAAATTTCCAGCGCGGGGTACAGCTACAATTGACATGTGGCAATCCACAATTGCACCGTTACTTTTAATCATCACCCGCGTCTAATCAAAATCGTCAAGTTGTTACAAATTTTCAGTATAAATAGGGATCTTTCTAACCGTTTAATTACTTACCTTTCTTCAGAACCCTAAAAACTTCTAAAAGTTACCGTTACAATTAAATCCCTAAATTTTCTTTCACTATTTGATCAATTTCTTGTTTCATTGTTTGCTCCAATCTTAATCTTTTTTACATTACTAACAATGGCTGAACTCCAGTTTCATATAACTCACAATATGGTGGCCTACTTGGTCAAGCACGATGACAACGAAGACTTTCATCCCATAATCGATTTCTTGCAGCAATCCCATATCAAACTTGCTTTAACCATTAGCCCTGAAATCCATGAAACACACATAAGGGACTTTTGGACTACTGCAGAACTCAACACCAATGGAGATGTACCGATCATTCAAGCCACAATAGATGGAAAAGAAATAACTGTTTCAGAGGCCACATTACGCACTCATCTTCAACTACAATATGCAGAAGGTATAACTGAACTTCCTAATGAAACTCTTATTTCAAACTTTGAAAGAATGGGATAGGAGGGGGACTTAAATATTTCAACTTTTCAAAAAGCTAAGTTGCCCCCCCCCCCAATGGAAATACTTGTTGCATACTTTGCAACAGTGTCTTTCACAAAAGAGAACGGGTTGGCATGAAGGTAGCTCTGCTTTGGCAACTGCCATGGTGTGTTTGGCCACAAACCAAACATACAACTTTTCAAATCTTATTTTTGAAGGAATGAAATGGAACTTGGCAAACTTAAAACATAAATTTCTAATGTATCCAAGGTTCCTCCAACATCTTTTTAACTGTGAAATCAAAGATCTAACTAGATCTCCAAATGTTTTCTCCCCTCATGCTCATACAAAGAAAGTTTTTACTAATATGAGGAGAGTAAACAAAGGTTTTTCAGCAAATGTGACCCCATTATTCTCAACAATGATGGTGGGCACAAGTTCACAAGATGAGAGACAAGTGACTTCACCTCTGTCTCAGCCACCATTTACTATTGTTACAACCATAAGCACCACTGCGATTTCTGTTGCAAGTGCTGAGGTTATCATCCCAGAGGATACAACTACAGTTTCTACTGCAAGTGTACCTCCAGTTAATACTGTGAGTTCAACTCCAGTTAATACTGCCACAGTCACCACTTTTGTGACTTCACCCACAGTTTCTACACCTCACTCACCACCACTAGTTGTTTTCACCAGAAGAGCCAAGAGGTTTCCTCAACCTCTTGAGCTTCAAGCTTCCCCACTCTCACTTTTCAAAAAGTCTTTACCTGGATCATCTTCAGGAAAGACACTTCCAAGGGAAAACATTGAGCAATCCCCCATGCTCACTGAGGTGGTCCATAAGGAGGGGGTGACCATTTGGGGAGGGCTAATACTACTGATATCATCACTTCTCATAGTGATGCTCAGGACAGTATTAACATAACTAAGACCCAAACCAAGGCAACACTGTCCTTGGATGATGATTTCTTCACATCTTTGGATAGTGGTCTCTGGTGCCAAGAAACCACAGGGGAGATACATGTTTCTGCTAGGCAGGAAGGTATCTTTACATCCTATGATCCACCACATGTTGGTACTCAACAGGCAAGGAGTGAGGATAGAATGACTTTAAACTTGGAATTGATGGAGATGTACAAAGCTGTCATGGTTAAGGTGGATAAACAAGGAGAGGCCCTTGCCACTTTAACAAACTTGGTGCATCAGCTGCTGGCTCAACAAGCCCTACTCTCAGCACAACTTTTGCCCAAAATCACATCCAAGAGAAGCATTGGTACCTCTCTTGTACCTTCAAGCTCTTCTTCAAGTGCTGACTCTTCTTCTGAAGACAAAAAGGGGGAGAAAGACAGTGAAGATGAAATTTTGTCAAACAAAGAAGATGCTGATGTGCAGGGGGAGAAGGAAGAAAGAAAAAGTGATGAAATTGTGATCACTGCAACCTCAGAGCCAAGTGAAGATATGGAGGTTGAAACTGAAAATATGGAGATGGAGATAGATAGTATACTTAAGGGGGAGAAAGAACAAGAAGGTGAAGAGATGATGATTGATGAAGAGGGAGAGAAGATGGTGGTGGATGAAACCACTGAGAAAGAGCAAGTAGTTGAGGGGGAGCAGACCATGGAGTTAGACAATGAGGAGCAAGAAATCATAACTACTTCCCAGATTGATGAAGTGTTTGTTTATGCGGCTGAAGTTGTTTCTACGGAAGGTGTTAATACGGAAGCTCCAACTACTGCGGCTCAAACTGTTGAAGTGGTTACTACGGATGTTGAAATGGTTTCTACTGACACTGTTACTACTGTCAGCAATCCAGTTGATACGGCCAGTTACTGCGAACATACCAGTTAATACTGAAGGAAAGCTTGAAGAACCAGTTTCTATTGGTATACTTCCAACAATATCAATTCATCCAGTAACTGAAGCAATTCTTTCAGAAGCCACAACAGTCACAACAGCAGCAACAACCAATATTTCAACGATTGATGAACAAGCAGTTGCTGCTGAATTAATGAAGATGGAGATGGTAAAGATCATTGCAGAAAGAAGACTTGAAGCAGCTGATCTTCCAAAAGCAAAAGCCTTAACAATCCCTCCAGCTTCACAAGCTTCACAAAGCACAAGTTCAGTACCTGACTATGTTGCAGATCCTTCCAGACCTTCAGGTATAAGACCTATTAGCATTCCTCCTGCTAGAACTTACATTCCCAGATCAGGCACAGAAGTCAAGCCTGAAGAAAAGGCAAAGGGAAAGAAAATAGCAGGTGATGAAGAGGAACTGGAGAAGCTCAAGAAGAAGAAGAAGGAAGGAAGAAAAGCTTGCAGAATTTATTGCTTTAAAGTATGCAGCTGAAGACTTATATGTGGGAGATGACCCTGAGACAATTAGGGAGATTCACACAAGGCTGCAAGCTCAACAACTGGAAAGAATAGAGAAGCTAAGACAAGAAGAATTGGTTGTGAAAGCCATGGTTGAAAAGGAGGTGGCTGATCTAGCCAAAGCTGAGTCTGAGAAGAAGAAAGTGCTCAGAAAGAAACAATCCACTCAAGATAAACTCACTGAAGATAGGAAGCAGTTCATCACCTATCTAAAATCCAAGAATTATAGTGGCAGGTCTTTAGGACCAATGAAGATGGGGAGTTTATTAGAATTGGTGGAGAAAGAAAGGAAAAGAGATGCTCAAAGGGAAGTTGCACTCTCCAAACTGCAAGAAAAGAAGAAGCTTGAATTGGAGAAAGCCTTAAAAAAAGCTCATGACATTGGGAGAAAAATATTTGATGAACAAGGAAAGGAAGTATCAAAATCCTCTGTTAGTACTGCTCCAGCTAAGCCTAATCCTCCTGAGAAGCCTAAGAGAAAGAAGTCAGCATCCACAAGAATTCCTCCAAAGAGACAAAGAGTAGAAATGTTGCTGCTTCAACCACTTCTCAAGGAATTCCTATTGTTCCATTTGTACAAGTCAAGAAAGAACTAGTTTCTGTGGAAGAAAAAGATGATGATCTTGAAATCTCCCAAGATAACTGTTCTGCATTGATCATCAATCTAGAAGGACTGAGGTTTACACCTTTAGCTGTTGAGCTTCCTCAAATCATTGACTGGGAATTCACTGGTGGACCTATGAAGACAGAATATAGGGTAACAAGGCAAGACAAATCAAAAACCATTGTTCCAGCTTTTCATAGAGTGATTAGAGACTTCTCAAGGTTTGATTTGGAGAGAATGTATGACATTGGAATAATCAAGTATTCAAAGCTCAGAGGTCAAAGTGCAGGTATAGACATGGCCATGGACTGTTTGAATGGCATGTTTGAACCAGGGTATGTGAAGACTAGTTCTGTATTCAAGAAGGGTAGTCCAACAAATCCAGTCATCAAGTGGTTTGTATATGAACGAAGTGGTGTCTATTCTATAGTGAGAAGACATGGAGCCATGGAGTTTTATCTAGTGGACAAAAGGTATCCACATGACTTGAGAACATTGAAAGAACTGATCAAAGTCAGATTGCATGGACTTCTTTCTTCTAAGATAGCAAATGAATTAGTCTGGAGCATCATGGTACAACTTATTGAAGAACGAGCAAAAGGAAGTGAAGAGGAATGGCAAGACAAGGATGAGAGAAGAAATGCGTAGATAACTTTCTATGTAATGAAGTAGTTAAAACGTTGATGTATGAAACTTGTACTTTTGATAGTTTATAAAAGTTCAAGGTTAGGGGGAGATTGTTGGGTTATAACTTAGTCAAAATAGTTTTAACTCATTAATACTGCTTCTAGCTACGGATAGAGTAACTTACAAGATTAATACGGAAGTCATTAATATTGAAGAAGTTACTACGGAAGACAAGATTAATACTTATGTTCAACAAACTACTACGGAAGCTTTCATTACTACGGATAGTTCAAGATACTACGGACTTGAAGTTACTGCGGATACTCTTGCCATGCACGTTTAAATTAAATAGAGTTTCAATTGTATTTAAAGTATGTTTCCTTTTTAGATAGAGATGTAGATTCCTAGTTTATCTAGGATAGCCTCTAGGTCTATAAATATAGATCCTTGTAAGATAGAAAACACGTTGTATTGATACGATTGATTAATGCAATTGAGGCTTAACATTCGACAAACTTATTGTTATTATTATTCGTATTTGTTCATCATATTGCAATATTGTTTGTTTGATCAACTTGTAAATATCAAAGTGTTCATATCCGCTGTTGAACTTCTTTGATAGATCACGATCTAACAAGGTTAAGATTAACGAAGTATATAAGCTTAATTGATCCTGACAGGGTTAGACTTTACCGGAGATTACGTGAAAACTCTGTGAATATCGATTGTATTACTCCTTGAGCGATTCATTCTAATACATATA
This sequence comes from Senecio squalidus, assembly GCA_910822075.1. Taxonomy (NCBI): domain Eukaryota; kingdom Viridiplantae; phylum Streptophyta; class Magnoliopsida; order Asterales; family Asteraceae; genus Senecio; species Senecio squalidus. The sequence continues at coordinate 16,746,596 of CAJVGC010000508.1, read as the reverse complement.
TTTAGAGTTTATTGGTATTGCTTTTGTAATCGTTATTTACAGTTCATAGTATTATTGTGTATCAATTGATTATCAATATTCCGCATCGTAATCAATTGATTTAACCTTATTGATCGGATAACTGGGACCTACACAATTTCGAAAATTTCTTTCATAAGATTGTTTATGTTGACCTTATCTTCATTTCTAAGATTGATGTATTCTGCCTTTAATTCAATTTGGTCAACTTTATACTTTAGGTTTGTGAGTTTGGCGGACTCCTTGTTGAAAACTTCATCTCTCCATTTTTTTTAATATTCACTTTCAAAACTTTGAGATTATTTTTGAAAGAAATTGTCGGATCCAAAGACGATCAATGAGTTGTACTTGACCAAGAATCGAGTGGCATCGGTTTGAAGCTTTCATGAGATAACCACGAGTTGAAGAATTTAAAAGAGGTTGGACCAAAATCTAATCCGGACGATTTGAGAATAATAGGACAATGATCGGAAAGTTCCCGTGGTATCGCAACAAGGGTTGTATTCGGCAATTAGCAACAAAGTGATGTGGGACAAGGATACGATCAAATTTGCTTATCTTAGACCCTTCTTTGTTCATGCGAGTGAATCTCCTACCACCCATGGGAATATCACAAAGACCCGTTTGCGAGAAAAAATCATTAAAGAGTTTTGCACCACGTTTACAAAATTTACTCCCTAACCTTTCCGAAGCCGATCTAACTTCATTAAAATCACCAAGAACGATGGAAAGATCGACGGTATTATGAATTAGAGCGAATAGCTCTTCCCAAAGTAATTTCTTCTTTTGGAGTTCTTGTGAAGCATAAACGATAATCATCAAAGAAAGAGAGCTTCCTTTGAACCATTTGTCGTAGATACCGAGATAACCCTCACCTTCTATCACTGAATGTTTGGAGAACACAGATTTGTCCCATATACCAATTATGCCACCCGATTTTCCATATTATTTTTGATACGCAAAGTCGAGATCATGGATCCCCCACAACGAACAAATGAGAGAGTTATTAACTTCACTCATCATAGTTTCTTGAATTCCAATAAAGTTTATTCTGTTATCAAAAACATCCTCCTAATCCACTTCTTCTTCAAAACACAACCCACACCTTTGATATTGATGGAGGCTATATTCAATGACGCACTAAAAACTCTCCTTGCCCTCTGATGACAGACTCAATATCGTTTTCTCTTCCAATCATATCAAAGCCAATAATCGACCCAATGTCTATCATTTTTGAAACCTCACATTCAACAGAGGCGGTTGAGGATTCCAGAATATTTGTGTTTCTTTTATTACATCGATCTATTTTTGACTATGAGTCCGAGTTATAAAAATCATCTTCTGATGGGGAATTATGTACTTGCTTAGAACTTAATTTTTTTCTTTTTTGCATTGGATTTTGAAATGTCATTCATCGTCTATCATTTATTTCCATCGATTTCGGCATCAGACTCTTCATCGGTGTTTGTCTCTACACTATGAAGGTGGAGAGCAACATCACTTTCTCCCATGATTTCATATACGCGAATATTAATAATCTCTCCATTATTGTTATTTTCATTGATTGTTGGATGAATTCCGTAATGGAGGTACGAATGCATATTTTTCCGGCCAACATGTTATTATTTAATTGCATGTTTCAGGAAGAATGAAGACACCAAACATTGAAGCAATCTTAGTAAACGCCTCCTCAAACCATGCCTGTGGAGGAAGTCCCTCAACGGAGATCCAAGATAAGCGATCTTGGTTTCAAAAATGAGAAACAGTTAAGAATGGTGGTGTTTGTCAGAGTGCTTTTTTGATTGGTTTCATTCTCAAATTCGAGGAGGACAAGGAAGCCTCCCAGATACTTAATTCGGATTCCGTTCAACCCTTCCTCTCTACAAATTATGTGAAGGTTGTTAAGTGTTTGGAGGGACTTTAGTTCTCCGACCAGAGAAGTGGAAAGTTTTTGTTGAATTGCCAAGGGAGTTTGGATGTTAATTCGAGGTTGTACCAGTGTTCCTGGATGGGTTGTAGGGTGTGTTCGTTGGGCTCCTTTGAGTACATCAGCAAATGACCTTGAAAATACATCATTTTCTCCATTGTGGCCCGAGCTGTTTCCATTTTCTTGTCAGGGTAGTTAGGTTTTCTACGGTATCTTGAGATGTTGGCATGTAGTTTTTGGGTTCCAATGTTAATGGTGTTAAGAGTCTTCTCAAATTGCTTAGCATTAAAGATATTGAGAAATCTCGCAAAACCGAATACTTTTCCGTTCACTAATCGTTTTTTGGCAACATAAACATCAGCGATGCGACCATATTTGGCAAAAGCTTTCCGTAACGCTCCTTCACTCCAGTTTGAGGGGAAATTAGTAAAGTAGTGGCACACCGTGATGTTCTTTAGTTCGTCTTCTTTATGTTTAGGATGTGCGCAGGTGATGTTGTTGTAATTGTTATCATTGTAAACAGATTTCGAAGTTTGTTGTTTTGCTCTTCTTGTAACTGGAATCCATTCTCCGACATCTCCATAGCTCTCCTTTCCGGTATCTTTGTTGTTTCCTATGCTTTGTTTGTTTCTCTCTCCTGATTCTCTCTCCATAGTCGACTGTCTACATACTTTATTAAGAAGCATTTTAAAGAACTTTAGATACTTCTAGAAACTATTTTAGAGATATCACATGAAATATTCAATAATCAGTTCTTCATTTGCATAGAAGTGCAAGATGACCGTTTGTGCAAAATTTTAAATTATGTACCCCATAGGATATATTTTCACAAATTAACACATTGCAACGTTTTAACTTGGAGATGATTATTATTCAATACGATTTTCTAGATAACAATCATTTATTAATATTAAAAATATCATTAAAAGTATCAAAGTTAAGAAACCTAGAAAAAAAAATGCTACTTTTAATATTAATAAATGATTGTTAACATGTGTCGGCACAACTTAGAAAAACCATTTATTCAATTATCATGTCATATAAGTATCCTACTCAAGGACACACGACATTGTATGTGATGGCTTCCTAGGTTGGGTCTATAAATGTGTGGGGTCCCAACTTTCTGAATTTCATCTTCGTTGTTTCTTACATAATCAAAAGACCAACTCGTTTCTATCGAAATAACATAAGAGAAAAACAATAAGATAAACCAGAAAAACATTGTAACAAGCATTGCGCATCGGTTAACGCAAACGTTGTGGGTTCAAGTTTCGTTATGGGCAAATGCAAATATATGTATGGTGAGTGTGTGTGAGTCTGTCTTTCCAAGAAAAACCACAAAAACGAATTGGGCGCCTAAAGATAATATGGAGAAGAGAAGTATAATTTTCTTAAGATAAGCAAAAGTTTAAATCGGTGATCATTGGTTCAAGAATCAGTTAGTACCAGTTGGGTGTAACTGGCTTATCGAATCCAATCAATTAGCACTTTTATTTCTAGTAGCTAATCCAATACAAAAACTTCAATAATTTAATATTCATGTAAATTACATGTATTTGCTGTTACACTCCCATGGCCTGTATTATACTCAAGGAAGAAAACTTGTCCTCAAAGCTTTAATCAAATGTAAACGAAAGGAAGGAAAATAAGCAACAAAAGTCGAATAAAGATACAGTTTCTGCTCACTTCACCTTATTAAGGCCGATCACCGAGCCTAAGCTCAAGATCCAAATTCTCTAAAGTAGAGTTCGGGCTACGCTTAAGGGGTACCACTGATTCAGCTTCAACGCCATTTAACAAGTTACTATTTTTTGGAAAGAAAATGTGTGGATCATCCTCTATTCGTCTTTTCTTCAAAATGAAACCATTATTCACATCGTCTTTGTCGTTAAATATAGGTGAGCCGCATCTTTTTCTAACGAGTGAATTTAAGGTACCTGTGAAATAAACCTCTAGCGGATGATCATTCTTTTTTGAAAGGATGGTATTAGACTCAGCAACTTGTGTACAACAACCTTTCTCTTGGTTTCCCAAATCACCTATAAGAAAATTTTTCCGTGGTTCAAACTTGGACCATGACAACACCGGGGGAGTCTTTTCTTGTTCTTGACTGAAAGAACAGGTGAAAGGACGTCGCACTGAAACAGTAGAAGGTTGTTGAGAAGACAATGAAAAGAGAGCATGATCCAAGTCAAAATTAGGGTTACAGATCTCATTAGGGTTTTGAAACATACATCTACCTAAAGATGTATTAGGTTCAACAACTTGATTGTTATTTGTAATAGAAATCTGCTTTAGTCTTGCCCTATCTCTACGATGCACGTTCATGTGACCACCAAGAGCTTGAGCTGACCGAAATTCCCTTCTACAGAAACTGCAAGTATAAGATCTTGGGGGCCATATACACCCTCCGAGTGGCCCGGCTGCATCTTCCGCGAATGCTTGTTCTTCCCACGAATCACCAAGAGACGATATTACATGCGAATTCAAACATAGTTTATCTTTCTGGATCCAATATTTTGATTGATCCATTACTAATCAAAAACAAAAACTAAGAATGAATAGAGACAGAAAGGATGAGGTGGGGGAGTCTATATCTTAGTTTGAAAGAAGTGAAAGTTACATGAAGAATCTTTTGAGGGAAAGAAGAAATGCAAAGTAAAGAGATGTGACAAATTTGTGTCTAATTAACAAAAGGAGGGTTGAGGTGGTGGGTGCTGAATGTTTGGCTGTTTTGTGTAGCAACTTTTTTGGGATTTTGCATCACCTTCAACACTGACATACCCCACTTAATAATTTAACTAAACACAAAAGTTATCTAGAATAATGCATCTATTTCTGCCTCGTTACTCTATTTTTTACTCTAAGTTATGTATTTTTCATTGTCATATTCGTAGGGAGGATGTGTACTTAAAAATAATAATACCAGGATTAGGGGAGGACAAAAAACCACACATGTTATATATTTATAAACAACTTACATATATATTTGGGTGTTCACATGTTTATCTTGAATTTCTTTCAAATTCTGTCACTTTTAAGACGTACTAGTACACTATATACTAGGACACAAACATTATTAGATTTAATTAAGGAAAGATAAACTGATAAAGAAACTATATATATATAGTGTGTTGAAAAATTAAATCTAAGAAAAAACAAATAATAAAATGATGTGGTTGTACTGAAAAAAGGTCAAGACAGTAAGAGTCGAAATAAGCTACTATGTATGTATAACAGTAAGATATGTATACAGAATTGTTAAAAACTGAAAATGAATTTGTGTTATCTACTAGGGTTGGTTATTACCTTAACTAGATAGTCAACGTAGTTATCCATTTGTCTCAACTTAGAGCACCGGGAGTGATAATGAGCCACAATGTGGGTTGTGGAGGTTGTGGGGAAAAAGGTGATAACGTGGCAGTGAGAATGTAGGTTGTGAGATTGTTGGGTTGGTATGATAGGGAGGGTTGTGGAGGTTGTGGGATTATTTTATTATTATTAATTTTTTTCTTAAAACATTAAATAAAAGATAAATAAATAATTAAAAGAATATAAAATATTAAAACTTAATAATTAAAACATTAAATAATATAAATAAAAAAAAAATACAAATAAATAAAACAAAAATAAATAATTAAAACAATACAAATAAAAACTAAACTAATTAATCCCGTATTTTTCTCGGATTTTATTTTTCTCCGCTTCGACCCAAGCCGCTTGTGCCGGCGGCATCCCCTCCGTGCTTTGTTGAAGAAACATCATATCGTCTCTTCTTGCACTAGAGTAAGCCGCTTCTTCTTGTAGGATAGCCGCTTGTTCTTGACGGTGGAGGGTTTTCGCCTTTATTTCAGCGGTTTGCTTTTTCGTCTTCGTAATCTTCTTCAAGTGTGACGCGATGAGCCCGCAAAGCGTCGAGGACGAAGATGTTTGCGCCTTATCGGAGGCGTCGGATGATTCCTTTCTTTTACTACCTCTCTTTTTCCCTGGAGGTCGTTGTTCTACATCATCCGCAAATATATCGTCCCCGGCGTCAACGTCGTCTAGGTTGACGGTATCTCGTGGAGGGTCTAACTTGACAAATGTACGCCATCTGCCGTGATCCTTCCAGATTTCCCAGACCTTGTCATGCTTAAACGTCGAATGCTCGGTCTCATAGTACATTTGTCGAGCCGCTTGGTAAACCGCATGGTCGTCGGTCCCGCTTGTTCGATTTCTTACCGCCTCGCAATGGTGGCCGATAAAAACCTTGACCAAGGCACTCATCGCCGTAAACTTGGAGTTGATGGACTCCTTGCCTCTCTCCGGCAATCCTTGCTTCGTCGCCTCTTTGTTGTAACCCGCAACGATCCGTTGCCAAAATGTTGCGTCGGGTTGGGTGTTTCCTACCCCCTCATCTTCCGAGACCGCGCACCACATCTCCGCCAAAAGGACCTCCTCTGGGACCGTCCATGCAATCTTTTTGCATTGCTTTTTCTTTTTCGACGTGGACGGTCTTGCGGTTACTTCGACCACATCGTCCGTTTCTTGGACGATTTCTTGGGTTTCTGGGACAAAAGTTTGTGTTTGTTGGGTTGGAAAAGTTTGGGTTGGAAAAGTTTGTGGAGGAAAAGTTTGAGGAAGAAAAGTTTGGGATTGTGAGATAAGATGTTGATGCATGGCGAATTGTTCGGGAGTGAACATTTGTTGTGGGTATTGTGGTTGTAGAGGTTGTTGCGTTAAATACGTGTTTAGAATTTGTTGGGATTGTTGTGCCGAAAAGTTTGGTATTTGGTTTGGATATAGGACGTTTGATGTGCCGCAATAGTTGGCGAAACCGGATGGTGTTTGTGATTGTGGCGTCGAGGGATTGTTTGTGTTTGTTTGGGGAGCGTTTGATGAAGATGAAGACATTTTGTGATTTTTTTGGGTTTGGTGTGAGATTGAATTGGATTAAGAATAAGATTGTTGAAAGAAGGTGTGATTTTTTTGGTTAAAATGGGGTTGTATTTATAGGTGAAATTTGGAAAAAAAAAAAAAAAAAATTAATTAATTAATTTATTATATTACCGTTGGTTTGAAAAAAAACAAAAAAAAAAAAACGGATACCTTGTAACGGCTCGTTGTGGAGACAACGGTCTCCTCACAACGAGCCCACAACGAAGGGTTCTCGGAGTCATAACGAGCACAACGCTCGTTGTGAGTTGACAACGAGCCGAGAACCCACCCCCCCCCCCCCCCCCCACTCCGGGTGCTCTTAGACATGCAAAATTTTGGTATGTGATTATATTTTCTGATAACAATATTTTTCAAAAAACTGTATATAGACGCTTATAACGCCGTACGAGGTCTATATCTTGTTCATATTTTGATGAAAATAATTAAAAAAATACAAATATAAACAGTGTCTTTTTAAATGTTGCATTTAATTCTTTTAGACCTTAATTTCTAATATTCCTCAACTCTATCTCTCTTGGTATGACATAAGTATTTCTATTTTACATAATATATATCCGATCAATAAAACACAATACATATTGGTTTCTATTATCAGACATGGTACTTATCGGAGTGTCTCTAATCCCATTTTTAACAATCTCGTCAAGTCTTCCTCTATCTATATCTCTAGCTTCAAACTATAATCAGCCACTATGAGTCATCGCTAATCACTCCCTACACATTTCAATCTCTTCTACATATCATACTTCAACTTCTGATCAAAACCCTAGCCAAGGGGAACCATGAGTCGTCGCAAACCACCGTCATATATCTTCTTCTATTTTCTCTAACAAAAAAAAGACAAACATTTTTAGCTATAACTCCTTAACCGCTTGTAGTTTACTCTTTCCTTCAATGCCATAAGTTTGGTTGTTTAGTTCCGCGTAAAATCCCTAAAAATATTCACCACCGACACTGTTATGATGCACAGAAAAAAAAATTCATTTGTTTTCGGATTTATAATTATATTTTAAAATTTAGACCTCATGGAATTTTGCAGAAAGTTATTTTCTTTTACTATTAGTTTATTAGTTTAGGTTAATTGGTCCAGGCTTAGTTTATTGGATAATCTTGATGGGTTAATGAGTCATGTTGAATTTGTTTACCTAGTCATTAGGATACATGTAATGGTGTCGTATGTTTAAGAAAGAAGTGGACATGTACTACATTAGGTTTTACATGAAAATATGAGTTAGCGGGATATGCATTAAGTTAGTGTGTTTATTCCCTATAAATATGTGTTGATAATATTAATGAAAAATAACAAGAAGGAAAATGTAGTCCTATGTGTGTGTTTTGTTCTTTTGCTCCATGCTCACCAACCCAACAATTGTTATCAGAGCGTGTTCATAAGCATTCCTGGTTCGTAGAAAAAAGAGAAGAATAAACCAAGCACGAAGATTGATCACATTTGGTGATCTGAAGTAAGTAAAAGAAAGTAGCAAAGTTGATCACAGTCGGTAAGTCGGTGATCAGAAGAAAGAAGCAACAACAATTTGTTGTATGTTAGCAAGCAAGAAACAAATTAAAGTAGCAAGAATCAATAAGCAAGAAAAACAGCAAAAGGAAGATGAAAAGTAGCAAGAAGGAAGAAGAAAGTAGTAAGAGGAAGAGGAAAAGTAGCAAAAACGAAACAAGTAATAGATAACATATTACATTAAGTAGTAGGAAAACAACAACAAGTAAGCATGCAAAAAAAGTCAAGAAAGAAAGAACTTTGAGACTTTTTTTTACTCGAAAGTTAGTAAAAAAAAAAGTAGAAGAAATTGAGTGAAACCGAAGAATGTATGACAATCCGCGAGCAAGAGAACGTACCACCACTTTGTTGTGATGAAGAAACGGGTTAAGATCATCAAGATTATGGTGGTGAATGTTACATAATCTTGATGGGTTAATGGGTCATGTTGCATTTCTTTACCTTGTCATTAGGATATAAATAGTAGTGTCATATGTTTAGAAAAAAAGTGGACATGTTCTACATTAGGTTTGCATGAAAATAAGAGTTAGTGGAATAACATTAAGTTAGTGTGTTTATTCCCTATAAATATGTATTGATTTTATTAATAAAAAATAACAGATATATATATATATATATATATATATATATATATATATATATATATATATATATATATATATATATATATATATATATATATATATATATATATAAATATATATATATATTACTATATAGGGTGGGGATCGGGTAAGAACAGCTCTTAACGTACAAACGCTAACAACCAATTATGGGCGTCCGATTAAAAATTTTATATCAAACCTCGCGGTGCTGATCAGTAGTAAGTGGTTTCTGCTGATCAGTAGCAACAAGTTTCTGCTGCTGATTCTGCTTCTTTTGTTGCCAAGAAAATACACCTACCATTTTAGAAAATGCACCTACCATTTTAGAAAATGCATCTAACCAAACCTCAAATTGGTCTCTGCTGATCAGTAGCAACAAGTCGACGATTTCAATTTTAAGATAAAAAAATACCATTTTAGAAAATACACCTACCATTTTAGAAAATGCATCTAACCAAACCTCAAATTGGTTTCCGCTTATCAGTAGCAACAAGTCGACGATTTCAATTTTAAGATAAAGAACAGTAAGATGGTTTTGAATTGTGTTAGATCTAATTTTAAGATAAAGATGAACTAGGTTTTGAATTTTAAGATTATGAAGAGAGAGAAGGAAAGTTTAATTGATAATTTAGGAAGGATTTGAAGAAGAAGATATGCACGGGAATCATTCTTAGCGTTCGTATACTTCGGGCCGTTTTTACCCGATCCTATTACTATATATATATATATATATATATATATATATATATATATATATATATATATATATATATATATATATATATATATATATATATATATATATATATAGGGAAAAGTAAATATGGGGCTGTTACACATGTAAGCTTACATGCAAAACTCATCAAAAAATATGTCGTTTTGTTAAAAATTCTTCAAATCTATATAATTTTAATCATATTTATTAAACAAACTTTACAAATTTTTATCTGTTCACATCTTTTTCTTCATTAATCGCGTATTTCAAAAATATAAGTTTTTTTGTCATCACTGGGCATCTATCGAAGTCACTTTTTATAACTCCTTCATAATAAACAATGACCCCCTGCATTTTGGGGATCACCTCTCCCTTGATGAATATAGGACAAATCAAGCGTTGAAAAGCATTTAAACCTCAAAACGACATAGTTTTTAATGAGTTTCGCATGTAAGCTTACATGTGTAACAGCCCCATATTCACTTCCCCATATATATATATATATATATATATATATAGGGGAGGGTTCAATTGAGATCCTTTTTTTGCTAGAGATCCAGGGATCACATTTATAGCCACACAAATTCATTAATACATCAAACACACGGAGGGGCTTTTTAGTCTTTTTACCTGTTTATTTCTTTTAACTCCACGCGCCCCTAAAAGACTCACACACACACACACACACACACACACACACACACATCCATCCCAATCCATCAGAATTATCACCGTAATGACTTGTTTTCCATCTTGTAGAAGATGACTCAGCATCTTCAGACTTGACCGATTTCGAAAATGTTTTCGCAGCGGCAGAAGGCGGTGGTGGAGCAACCGATTCGTTATGAACCGAGGATCCGAAATTAGACCGACTCTCCATTTCGGATCTGGAGTCCCTATCCATCTCTTCATCATCATCATCATCATCTTGTTCATCTGATGTTGAGCTAGTGGTACTGTAATGATCTCCTCCATCTAGGTCATTACGGGCATTTTAGTCATATTCGATTACCGATTCGATTCTCATAGGCACCGCTGACGTCAATTCCTTTGAAGTTTTTGGAAGCGGAAGATGATTTGTCGTTACATGTACAGGCGATTCGGAATGAGGTTAGTAAGAGGCGTATGGTTGAAAGAGATGAAGAAGGTGAAACGGTTGAAAAAGATGGTTTAGTTGGTGATGGTGGTGATGATGGTGGCCAGTTTTAACATCTTCAGGTATGCATAGTGATTCTTCTTCTAGTAGTATCTCTTTCTTCAAAAGCTCAACTGTGTGTAGCACCATCTTTTTTTATTGTGTCTTGAGCTTCAAAATGCTTTGAATATATATGAAAGACAATGATCAAAAACTTTGAAATATTGTGCTCTTAACCGGTCGTTATTGGTGTTTTGTGGAATGATGTTACATGTGTCAAGTAAATAACTTTTAACAACTGCTACTACTTTAGACATGTGCAAATCAAATATCTTTGAGTTATTATTTTTTTTCTAATTATTTATTCGTAACTTTGATTTGGAAAACATGCTGTCATTTCTATATGCTAATGTTCTTTGAGTATATTTACGATACAGTGGTTGTATCTAGTTTGCAGTTTTCACGATTTACCTCATAAGTCACCTGTGATTTTTTTAATTTAGTGCCTTAGTATGTTGATGTAAAATGTCACAAAAATGTTTAGTAATCACCTGTGATTCTATAGTTTTTACATTAGGAACTGTTTTATAATTTAGTGCCTTAGTACCTTGATGTAAATTGTCACAAAATCTATAGTAATCACCTGTGATTGTATTAATTTAGTGCCTTAAATGTCATAAAAAATGTTTGGTAATCACTTGTGATTCTAAAGTTTTTACATTAAGAACTGTTTATAATTTAGTGGCTTAGTACCTTGATGTAAAATGTCACCAAAATGTTTAGTAATCACCTAGTAATCACATGTGATTTTATTAATAATGTGCCTTAGTATGTTGATGTAAAATGTCGCCAAAATGTTTAGTAATCACCTGTGATTCTATAGTTTTTACATTAAGAACTGTTTATAATTTAGTGTCTTAGTACCTTGATGTAAATTGTCACAAAATCTATAGTAATCACATGTGATTGTATTAATTTAGTGCCTTAAATGTCATAAAAAATGTTTAGTAATCACTTGTGATTCTAAAGTTTTTACATTAAGAACTGTTTATAATTTAGTGGCTTAGTACCTTGATGTAAAATGTAACCAAAATGTTTAGTAATCACCTAGTAATCACCTGTGATTTTATTAATAATGTGCCTTAGTATGTTGATGTAAAATGTCACAAAAATGTTTAGTAATCACCTGTGATTTTATTAATAATGTTCCTTAGTATGTTGATGTAAAATGTCACAAAAATGTTTAGTAATCACCTGTGATTTTATTAATAATGTTCCTTAGTATGTTGATGTAAAATGTCACAAAAATGTTTAGTAATCACCTGTGATGTTTTTAATAATGTGCCTTAGATTGTAATATTAACAATCAATTGAAGGTTTGACACAAATATTTTGAATTTAATATGTTACTTTACTAGTTGAATTTTATTTGAAATGAGTAGACAAATATTTTGTTTGAGAATACTTTCGGTTTGGTGTATTTTCTTTGAACAATAACTATGTCACATGTGATTTTATTAAATTAAGTCACTAAATATCTTAAATGTAATTTTGTAGTCAACAAATTGTAAAGGAAAATCACCTGTGATTTAGTGCCTTAATACCTTAATACATTTAAGGTTCTTAATTTAGTGCCTTAATACCTTGATGTAGAATTTCATCAAATGTCTAGTAATCACCTGTGATTGTATTAATTTAGTGCCTTATATGTTGATGTAAAATGTCATCAAAATGTTTAGTAATCACCTGTGATTTTATTAATAATTTTCTTTAGTATGTTGATGTAAAATGTCACCAAATGCTTATTTAATCACCTGTGATTATGTAGTTTTTACATTAAGAAACTGTTTATTATTTAATGTCTTAGTTCTTTGATGTAAAATGTCACAAAACGTTTAGTAATCACTTGTGATTTTATTAATAATGTGTCTTAGTATGTTGATGTAAAATGTCACCAAATGTTTAGTAATCACCTATGATTCTATAGTTTTTAAATATAATTTTGTTTAATGCATTATGTATGTGAAAGAATATAATTTTGTTTAATGATTATGTATTTTGGCTTTATTGCAAGTGGTTGGAATAAATTATTATTTAATGCATTTATGTGAAAGAATATTTACTTGGTAAATGTGAAAGAATATATTATTGTTTTGGTAAATGGGACACAAAAGTAGAAAGACAAAAAGACAAAAGACAAAAGCCCCTTCTCAGCCACAAAAGCGCGTGTGAGTAAAAAAAAAAAAAAAAAGGTAAAAAGACCATATTACCCCTCCGTGTCTTTTCCTTATAAATTCATTAAAGTCAACTTTTAATCTCAGCCACACAATTTAGGTGATCTTGTGGCTGAGAAGGTGATCCCTGGATCTCTAGCAAAAAAGGGATCCCTATTGAACCCCAATCTATATATATATATATATATATATATATATATATATATATATATATATATATATATATATATATATTTTGTTCTTTTACTCCATAAGCACCAACCCAGCACACTTGTGGGTTAGGACCAAGTATGGTTTTTATGCCTTTAACATTATATACATCAATAATACAAAATATCTATAGTTTCTATCACCTTGACATATGTTTTAAGACTACAAAACTAAACCTTAACTAGTGTTGTAAAATACTAAAAACATATAATATTGTAGAACCATCATCAAGGAACTTAGAGATAGGACGTTCTAATGTCCTTACAAAAGGTCTTTCCATTTGAACCTATGTAGTTATCGTATTAAAGGTGCTAGGAAATTGTTTAATTAGAAACGGTTTCGAAAATACATTAGTAGATTGTTTATATCTGAATAACTTTTAAACCTTCCTAGAAAGGTTTCCTGATTAGACCCGTCCTTCTGGGATCACCTGAACAAGGAAAATTTACTCCGTTTAGTTTTAAACTTAAAGAAAATAGAGGATATGTTGAATTTCAAGTAGTAAGTTTCACCAATAAGGTAAGAAGATTTACTTCACATTTATAATTGCACAAAACACTTTAATTAATGATCTTATAACACTGTTCCACGAACAAAATTAATCTTTTAAAATGTGTTCCATTTCCCCTCTTCATTTAATTCTATCTGTACAACTAGGGTAATGAAGGTTAAGGAAGTTCTAAAAAATGATGAAACATATTTTTCAATTTCAATGATGTTGATGGATATAAAAGCTAGAAAAATGCTAGAGTGACTAAACTTTTACAAAATACTTGATACAAAATCACATCACATCACATGTTATTATATAAAAGGAGAAAAAGAGATACAAAGATAATTAACGATATTTTATTATTGGTCTCTTTCATAAGATAAGTTATTTTTATAAAACATTTTATATATCTCTTTCTATAATTACGTGTTATGCCCTTCTATAAAAAAAAAAAATAGGGTTTTAATTATACCATATTCATATAAAGCCATGCAAATTCTCCGTTCCCTTGTGGGACCCTGGGGTTCTGTCACTGTGATGGTTATATTCTAACTGAGATTATCTTATATGATAATTCGTAGTCCAACAAAGAGTTCTTGGGAAGGAGGTAACATGGTTGCCTTTTGGAATGAGGCTAAATGTGTCTTCATTTCGATTTGCAGGTTTACCAATATACTAATCACATATATTTGTCTTTATACATACAAACAATTTATGTCATAAGATTTCAATATTTGCCAAAAGATTCATCATACAACTTGAAGAATTGAAACCCATCCAAAACAAAAAAAGCCATCTAAATTATGGTTGTCATAATTTTATTAAGCATATATAACTAGTATAATTGAAAATATAAGTAACGTTTTATATCGGATAGTTTTAGAAACCGATAAAATATTATAAAAATTTTATGAAGATATGGATGTAATTCTTCTTTTATCATTTTAGTTTTCAATTTATTAATACTAGCTAGAATGTTTAACTTTTAATTATCTATTAAATTTATTATTATTAGTTCATTTTTATTAATTAATGTGTATTAATAAACATTAAATTATCTTTAACTTAATTTTTAGTTAATAGATAAATCTTTTTAGTAATTAATATGTTAAAAATAAAAAAAGTTATACATAATTTGAGACAAATGGTCCAGATTCATTTTACTTATAGCTTAAAATGCTAAAATAGTATGTTTAACTCTATTATAAAGGAGTATAGATAAATACCATGCTACCTTTATCGAATTGAACAAAAGGTTATTAATTATATAACGAAAAATAATTTATTTATATTGAAATAATTTTTTTTCTAGGAAGACAAATACTACAAACAAATTATAAAATTATATGTTTATTTTTTATGGGACTCAAACTCATAACATTTGGATCAATAATCACTAACATATCGTCGGATTAGAGAACTTTTGATTGTCACACCCTACTCAGGCAAAAACGCGAGGTGTAAACAGTATCAGTAATATTAGAGATACAAAGGTTACAACATTTAAAACAAAATGATCATCGAATTTTTATAAATAAATATGGAATACAAAGTTTACAATACTCGAATAAATAAGTACAAATGACATCAAATGGATCCTAAAGGAACTAAATCAAGCAAAACAAGTTTCACGCAAATGATCCAAGTAGTCATAAAAGCATATCATCAATAATCAGCAACCTCAAACCCCTGAAAAGCGTTAAAAATACGACGTCAATATAAAGTTGGTGGTTTATTCTCATTTTTATAAAAACATCAAGTTTAAAAGGTTTTGACCCAATATAAAATATATAAAAAAAAAAAATCCATTAGTAAAGATATCTTGAACTATAAACAAACAAGATACATGCATAACCTTACATAAATAATGCACCTGAACCTAACAATCAAAGGCAACAACTCTCACCTTAGTGCGTTAAACTAAGGTCATTCTCGAATAACAAGCGGTCATACATCGACTCATAGGGACCTCACACCGACAAAACCCATATATATATATATATGTGACATTCGCGAATTTCGAAGTATAATTCTATCGTCACGTACTCGTTTTATTTATTTATGTTATTGTTTTGATCCTATTGTATTCCTTTTACGATTTATCGTATTCGTATTTTATGAGTATTGTATTCGTATTTCTCGTATTTTATGGGTATCGTATTTGTATTTTATGTGTATTTACGTTTATCGGGTATATAGTATGTGATTCGGATCTTTATGTCGGGAACGTATAGTCTTAAGTGCCTTTAGTATAAGTCTAGTATGCTCTTATGATAAGTTTAGGGGAATTATGCCTTAATTATATGATTAAGATTGACGTTTAAAAAGTATTTCATTTTTAGTCCTTTCGGAAATTTTATTACAAAACTAGTCCTACGGGAGAAATTCTATTACAATTTTAGTCCTTTCCACATTTTTATTACAAAAATCGTCCTAAAGAGTCTACCAACCATTTTGTCTTATCTAAATCTGAATTTTTGTCCTTATTCAAAGAAACACCATCATCACCTACTCATTCTTATCCACTCTCTCTCTCTCTCTAAAAACACCTACAAACACCCTATCTTCTCTCTAACTTTTCCGGCGATCTAACCGTTGGATTTCAAATCCGAGACCGGATTATTGATCACCATCATCATCTTCATCTATACTCCAAGTTTCATTACGATCGGGTAAGTATTTCTCCATTTTGGTTCTAAACTTTGTTATTTTGATTCAAACCCGAAAATACCACTTCTCACCGTCAAAACTTGGATTTTATTTAAGATTATTGTATGTAATCATATTCTGGACATAGGGTTCCAATTTGGGGTCAAATAGACATCTAGAACACTCAGAAATCGATTTCCGAATGTATTTTTCGTAAAAACTCAGTTACATGCACGTAACTGTAGTTACATGCACGTAACTGATCAGAGAACAGTTACACTCACGAAATTAACACTCCCCCTCACGAAATTGACAGTTACGTGACCCCCAAGTCACGTAACTCTTGGTCCTGTTCACGTAACTATCAAATAATTACATAACTAGTCCTTTTGACGCGTAATTGTTCACGTAATTAGTCCTTTTGTCACGTAATTAGTCCCTTATGCACGTAATTGCTTCATATTCACGTAATTGGTTCTCTAAGTCACGTAATTGACTCCTTATTCACGTAACTATGGTCCTGATGTTCCGTAATTTCTTGTTTTGTCCCGTAACTCTTGTATAACGCGTAACTTGATACTTACGTGACTTGTAGTGCACGTAAGTATTAGGATCACGTATCTAGTCCGTTGACTTTCCGAAACGTTTGTATTCCGTTATATTGATATTCCTATTGATCATTTCAAAACCCGTATAAAACGTTAATCATTAAGGCATAACCCTACTAGACTTAGAGATACTTAGACATGATTATTTACGTGATGTTTAGGGCACTTAGACGTGGGAGCTTGACGGTATTATAGTATTTCCCGACATATCGAGATTTGGATTGCTTTGCTATCTGTGA
The DNA here is from genome assembly GCA_910822075.1 of Senecio squalidus. Lineage (NCBI taxonomy): Eukaryota > Viridiplantae > Streptophyta > Magnoliopsida > Asterales > Asteraceae > Senecio > Senecio squalidus. The sequence goes on along the minus strand of CAJVGC010000508.1, from coordinate 16,729,309 downwards.
GTTATTCGTTGCCCTTTTTACCGCTTTTACATTTTGGGCATGATTAGCGTTAAACAAATATATTTTTATGGACTGTATGTATTATGGTTATGTATTATGGTATGTATTTTGGATATGGATGCCTTAGGTTAGCATTACCCAACTCGTTCCGCCTTTGTGGTAGAACGAGGCCCCGTATACACACCTGTTAGCTTTTGCCGTCGGAAGTATATATAGCGCTATATGGGTCTAACAAACCCTCATTTCTAATACGTTATTATGACGAGGGAGGAGCCATGTCCGTGTTAGAAATGTTATGACCGAATATTATTATCGAGGACAACCTAGCGTAATGCACTAGGTGGGGTTAGTTGCCAGTATCTATTGTTGAGGGTCAGGTGTATCGTATTTCCCGAAGGCTATTATTCTATCCAGTATGGTATTATTTTATGAACTGAGTATGATATTTTTATGAAATGATTATGGTATTTTATGTTACAAGTATGAGCATTTTATAAAAAGGTTTTGTATACTTCACGTATATTTCGAAACATCATTTTCAATCGACTTATTTTCAAACTGTATCACTTTTGGGTCAAACCTATTGAAAACCTTTCTACTAATATGTTTTTCAACTACTATTGCGAATAATTCACCAACTTTATGTTGACGTCGTATTTTAACGCTTTTCAGGGATTTGAGGTTACACCTTTTTGATGCTATGCTTATTGGCTACGTGGATCTTATGCGTGGAATTTATTTTGCTTTATTTAATTCCTTAGTATCCCAAACTCTGTAGCCGTATCTTGTTATATTCGGATGACTGTAATAAGTATTCTCTTTCAACTCTTTATCTATGTTGACGATGTATGGTTTATTTATGTTTGATGTAACCTTTGAATCTCTGATACCGTATACACTGTACACCTCGGTTCCGCCATTCTACGCGGGGTGTGACAGAAGTTGGTATCAGAGCCAATGGTTATAGCGAACTAAGTGACCTTACTGAATCACTTAGACTATGACCTAGGCTTTTGGACCTATCTGATTTACTCTATGTGCGCGTTTCTTTCTTTGTGGGCCTGTATGTGATTCGTATGCTATATGTGCTTTTACTTTGCTTTTTATGTTTTGAGGCCTGCTTGTTTTAGTCGCACATACAGTTATCGTTCTTATTTATTCCGTTTGATATCCGTAGAAGATGCCGCCTAAGAGGACTTCTACTAGGTTTACTCCTGCCGTCACTGCTATGAGAAGGTCGGCAAGGCGAGGTCGCGCCAGGATGAGAACGGGTGCTACGCCACGGAATGCCACTGCTGTCCCCAATGCTAACATCGCTACTCTGAACATCAGTCAGATGATTACGGAGCAGATTGCAGCAGCTATACCAGTGATTGTGGCACAGCTTAAGAAGTCACCGGTGCAGAATGTCGACGTAGGGTTGGAAGAACCTGAGATGCCCGGTATTGGATCTGAGGATATGGCGTCTGGGCGCGATGGTCCCGATGTAGGAAGAGAAGTGCACGTGGGAGTCGGTGGGCTAAGTATCGGTATTGAAGATCCACCCCGAGGCTGTTCGTATGAGACCTTTCTGGGCTGCAAACCTACTGAGTTCAAGGGTACTGAAGATGCGGTTGCTACCCTGCAATGGTTTGAGAAGATAGAGTCTGTGTTTGATGTCTCGGGATGTGTTGAAGACAGCAAAGTGAAGTATGCTACATTCTTATTCCAAGGTAAAGCCCTAACTTGGTGGAACTCGGTGAAGGGAGTTCGGGGCCGAGCTACTGTTGCCTTGATGACTTGGGAAAGTTTGAAGGTTATTATGAAAAAGGAGTATGTGCCGTCACCTGAGACGCAGAGGTTGGAGAACGAGTTGTGGAACTTAACTATGCAAGGTGCTGATTTCCGCGGGTATGTGAACAGGTTCTATGACTTGTGTGTTTTGGCTCCTCGGTTGGTCCGCACGGAGACGGAAAGAATCGAACGCTTCACTCATGGGTTGCCCCAGGCTATGAGAGACCATATTATTTCTCACCTTCCGGGTACTCTTCAGAGTGCGGTTGATATTGCTGGTCGGTTGACCGCTAGTGCGATCCGTGGTGGTACTCTCCAGCCAGCTGTGAGCCGAAGAGATTTTGGAAGATCTGAAAGAAGAGCTATGGGCATTTTGGGAAAAAGAAGCCGTAGTCGTTATCAGAAACCTAAAGCTTCTCAAGTATATGCGTTGACGGGTTCTGGAACTGGTTATCAGGGCGCTCGCCCTAAGTGTGGTAAATGCGGCAGTGCGCATGCGGCGAATGTGGCGTGTTGGGTATGTAAACGCTGCAAGAATTTAGGCCACACTGAGCAATATTGTAAAAGACCTGTTGGAGCATGTTATGAATGTGGAGAAATGGGTCACTACCGTCAGCAGTGTCCCAAGCTTGCATCATCTACTTCCCTTCCTACTCCTGGTGCTGGTACTAGTGCGAAAGGAAATCCTGCAAAGAGCCGGGCTTTCGCCATGGAATCTACCGAAGCCCATCAGGATCCTACCGTAGTCACTGGTACATTTCTTGTTGACGATTATCCTGCTTTTATTCTATTTGATACGGGTGCCGATAGAAGCTTTATTTCTAGTGACTTCCGTCCCTTAGTTAACCGTGCCTCTAGTCCTTTAGAACCTGCGTATGATGTAGAAATAGTCGATGGTAGATGTGCCTGTGTTAGAGAAGTTATTCGTGATATTCCCCTCGTTTTAGCCGATATTCCTTTTTCCATCGACCTTATTCCTATGAAACTCGGTAGTTTCGACGTCGTAGTCGGTATGGATTGGTTAGCGAAGCATAAAGGAGAAATAGTTTGTTATGAGAAGCTTATACGTATTCAGAAGCCGGATGGAGATCAGTTGATTGTACACGGAGACAAGGCTGGGAAGCGTCTTAAAGTCATCTCAAGTCTGAAAGTTCGCGAGTATGTCCGTCAAGGTTGTTCCTTATATCTCGCTCATTTGGTGAAGAAAGATTCTGACGTTTTTCCCGAAGATTTACCTGGAGTCCCTCCCCAGAGACAAACCGAATTTTCGTATTGATCTTATTCCTGGAGCTACACCTGTTGCTAAAGCTCCGTATCGTTTGGCTCCTTCCGAGATGCTCGAGTTATCGAAACAATTTCAGGAACTGGTCGATAAGGGTTTTATCCGTCCTAGTTTCTCCCCGTGGGGTGCTCCTGTCTTCTATGTTAAGAAGAAGGATGGCTCCATGCGTTTATGTATTGATTATTGGGAGTTAAACAAGTTGACTGTGAAGAACCGTTATCCCCTTCCTCGTATTGATGACTTATTTGATCAACTTCAGGGTTCTTGCTATTTCTCTAAAAATCGATCTTCGCTCTGGTTATCATCAGTTGAGAGTTCAAGAAGATGATATACCTAAGACCGCTTTTCGTACTCGGTATGGTCATTATGAGTTCATGGTGATGCCGTTTGGTCTGACAAACGCCCCTGCAGCATTCATGGATCTAATGAACCGTATTTGTCGTCCGTATCTTGACAAATTCGTTATCGTATTCAGCGACGACATTCTTATCTATTCCCGAAGTTGCAAGGAACATGAAGAGCATTTGCGTCTTGTTCTAGAAGTGCTTCGAAAAGAAAAGTTGTATGTGAAATTTTCTAAGTGCGAGTTCTGGTTATCCGAAGTTCAATTCCTTGGCCACGTGGTTAGCGCGAAGGGTATTCATGTTGATCCTGCTAAGATTGAAGCTGTTAAAAGTTGGGTTGCACCGAAGTCACCAACCGAAATCCGTTCATTTTTGGGTCTTGCTGGGTATTATCGCCGATTCATCGAGAACTTCTCCAAGATCGCTGCACCTATGACAAAGCTGACACAGAAGAGTGAACCATTCGTTTGGGGTTCCGATCAGGAGAAAGCATTTCAGATATTGAAGCAGCGATTGTGTGACGCTCCTATTCTTAGTCTGCCTGTTGGTTCCGAGAATTTTGTTGTTTACTGCGACGCTTCGCACAAAGGTCTGGGTTGTGTGCTTATGCAGAATGGTAAAGTTAGAGCTTACGCTTCGCGTCAGTTAAAAATCCATGAGCAGAATTACACGACACACGATCTAGAGTTGGGAGCCGTCGTCTTTGCATTGAAGATTTGGAGACATTATCTGTATGGGACCAAGTGTACTGTATTTACCGACCACAAGAGTCTTCAACACATATTCGATCAGAAGATGCTGAACATGAGACAACGACGCTGGGTTGAGTTATTAAACGACTATGATTGCGACATTCGCTACCACCCTGGTAAGGCGAACGTTGTTGCTGATGCACTAAGTCGTAAAGAAACAGTCAAACCAGTCCGTATTCGTTCTATGGTGATATCTATTCAGACGAGCTTGAAGGCTCGGATTATTCAAGCACAAGAGAGTATTATGACAGAGGACCGTGTTAAAGCGGAAAGATTGTATAAGTTGGCGTTGGAACTAGAACCGAAGGAGGATGGAGTTCTGTATTTCCTCGAGCGTATTTGGGTTCCGATTAGTATCCGTCAGTTGATTCTGGACGAAGCCCATAAGTCTAAGTATTCCATTCATCCGGGTTCCGTCAGGATGTATCATGACTTAAAGGATTTTTATTGGTGGCCGGGTATGAAGCGTGAAATCGCCGAGTATGTTAGCCGATGTTTGACTTGTTCTAAAGTGAAGATTTAGTATCAGAAACCGTCTGGACTACTCCCACAACCGAAGATTCCCGAGTGGAAATGGGAGCGTATTGCTAAGGATTTCGTTACGAAGTTTCCGAGATCTTCGAGTGGTTATGACAGTATCTGGGTTATTGTTGATCGATTGTCGAAGTATGCTCATTTCCTACCGATTCGTGAGAATTATCCGATGGAGAGATTCGTACGTTTGTACTAGTATTGCCGCCAGAACTGAGCAGCGTACATAACGTATTTCATGTATCTCAGTTGAAGAAATGCCTGGCTGACGAGACGCTATTAGTTCCGCTTGAGAAACTCCAGATTGACGATAAGCTTCACTTCGTAGAGGAACCGATCGAGATCGTTGCTAGTGATGTTAAGCATCTGCGACGAAGTGAGTTTCCGATTGTCAAAGTTCGTTGGAAATTCCCGTTTGGAGCTGAGTTCACGTGGGAACGCGAATATGAAATTCTGCGGAAGTATCCTCACTTCTTTCCCCGGAAGTAGTACCAAGTGTTAATTTCGAGGACGAAATTCTTTTTACTTGGGGAGACTGTGACATTCGCGAATTTCGAAGTATAATTCTATCGTCACGTACTCGTTTTATTTATTTATGTTATTGTTTTGATCCTATTGTATTCCTTTTACGATTTATCGTATTCGTATTTTATGAGTATTGTATTCGTATTTCTCGTATTTTATGGGTATCGTATTTGTATTTTATGTGTATTTACGTTTATCGGGTATATAGTACGTGATTCGGATCTTTATGTCGGGAACGTATAGTCTTAAGTGCCTTTAGTATAAGTCTAGTATGCTCTTATGATAAGTTTAGGGGAATTATGCCTTAATTATATGATTAAGATTGACGTTTAAAAAGTATTTCATTTTTAGTCCTTTCGGAAATTTTATTACAAAACTAGTCCTACGCGAGAAATTCTATTACAATTTTAGTCCTTTCCACATTTTTATTACAAAAATCGTCCTAAAGAGTCTACCAACCATTTTGTCTTATCTAAATCTGATTTCTTGTCCTTATCCAAAGAAACACCATCATCACCTACTCATTCTTATCCACTCTCTCTCTCTCTCTAAAAACACCTACAAACACCCTATCTTCTCTCTAACTTTTCCGGCGATCTAACCGTTGGATTTCAAATCCGAGACCGGATTATTGATCACCATCATCATCTTCATCTATACTCCAATTTTCATTACGATCGGGTAAGTATTTCTCCATTTTGGTTCTAAACTTTGTTATTTTGATTCAAACCCGAAAATACCACTTCTCACCGTCAAAACTTGGATTTTATTTAAGATTATTGTATGTAATCATATTCTGGACATAGGGTTCCAATTTGGGGTCAAATAGACATCTAGAACACTCAGAAATCGATTTCCGAATGTATTTTTCGTAAAAACTCAGTTACATGCACGTAACTGTAGTTACATGCACGTAACTGATCAGAGAACAGTTACACTCACGAAATTAACACTCCCCCTCACGAAATTGACAGTTACGTGACCCCCAAGTCACGTAACTCTTGGTCCTGTTCACGTAACTATCAAATAATTACATAACTAGTCCTTTTGACGCGTAATTGTTCACGTAATTAGTCCTTTTGTCACGTAATTAGTCCCTTATGCACGTAATTGCTTCATATTCACGTAATTGGTTCTCTAAGTCACGTAATTGACTCCTTATTCACGTAACTATGGTCCTGATGTTCCGTAACTTCTTGTTTTGTCCCGTAACTCTTGTATAACGCGTAACTTGATACTTACGTGACTTGTAGTGCACGTAAGTATTAGGATCACGTATCTAGTCCGTTGACTTTCCGAAACGTTTGTATTCCGTTATATTGATATTCCTATTGATCATTTCAAAACCCGTATAAAACGTTAATCATTAAGGCATAACCCTACTAGACTTAGAGATACTTAGACATGATTATTTACGTGATGTTTAGGGCACTTAGACGTGGGAGCTTGACGGTATTATAGTATTTCCCGACATATCGAGATTTGGATTGCTTTGCTATCTGTGAGTTATTCGTTGCCCTTTTTACCGCTTTTACATTTTGGGCATGATTAGCGTTAAACAAATATATTTTTATGGACTGTATGTATTATGGTTATGTATTATGGTATGTATTTTGGATATGGATGCCTTAGGTTAGCATTACCCAACTCGTTCCGCCTTTGTGGTAGAACGAGGCCCCGTATACACACCTGTTAGCTTTTGCCGTCGGAAGTATATATAGCGCTATATGGGTCTAACAAACCCTCATTTCTAATACGTTATTATGACGAGGGAGGAGCCCTGTCCGTGTTAGAAATGTTATGACCGAATATTATTATCGAGGACAACCTAGCGTAATGCACTAGGTGGGGTTAGTTGCCAGTATCTATTGTTGAGGGTCAGGTGTATCGTATTTCCCGAAGGCTATTATTCTATCCAGTATGGTATTATTTTATGAACTGAGTATGATATTTTTATGAAATGATTATGGTATTTTATGTTACAAGTATGAGCATTTTATAAAAAGGTTTTGTATACTTCACGTATATTTCGAAACATCATTTTCAATCGACTTATTTTCAAACTGTATCACTTTTGGGTCAAACCTATTGAAAACCTTTCTACTAATATGTTTTTCAACTACTATTGCGAATAATTCACCAACTTTATGTTGACGTCGTATTTTAACGCTTTTCAGGGATTTGAGGTTACACCTTTTTGATGCTATGCTTATTGGCTACGTGGATCTTATGCGTGGAATTTATTTTGCTTTATTTAATTCCTTAGTATCCCAAACTCTGTAGCCGTATCTTGTTATATTCGGATGACTGTAATAAGTATTCTCTTTCAACTCTTTATCTATGTTGACGATGTATGGTTTATTTATGTTTGATGTAACCTTTGAATCTCTGATACCGTATACACTGTACACCTCGGTTCCGCCATTCTATGCGGGGTGTGACAATATATATATATATATATATATATATATATATATATATATATATATATATATATATATATATATATATATATATATATATATATATATATATATTGTTGGATCAATAAGAGTAAACATGCGTGTATACGAGGCCTTATACTACCACTAAGGTCATATACATAAGGGAACGCTAATCTAAAGGCACCATAATCCTCATTTCCATAAATCAAGATATATATTAGGTTTAAATCACGCTTATCATGTCCAAATATAAAAACGGTAAAAAGGGAAACGAATAACTCACGAATCAGCGATAAATACGTCGGGTAGACAAAATCAGGAGAATAACGCTCCACCGCCTAAGTGCCCTACATTAAAAGACATCGAAAGCCTAAGTATCTCTATAAACGTAGTAGGGTTTAGCCTTTAAATGATTAACGTTATATTATATATTATATTAAAAGTGTTCCAACGAATAATTTTTCGAGTCAGAGTGACGAGTAAAAGGTAACGATATATCGTGTCAAAATGACGAATAAAAGATAGTGATATTTCGAGTCAATAATGACTACTAGAAGCTATCGATAATTTGAGTCAATAATGACGAATAAAAGATAACGATATTTCGAGTCAATAATGACTACTAGAATAGAAGCTATCGATAATTTGAGTCAATAATGACGAATAAAAGATAACGATATTTCGAGTCAATATTGTCACACCCCGCATAAATGGCGGAACCGAGGTGTGCAGTGTATACGGTATCAGAGATTCAAAGGTTACATCAAACATAAATAAACCATACATCATCAGCATAGATAAAGAGTTTGGAATACAATACGTTATTACAGTCATCCGAATAATATCAAAATATGGCTACAGAGTTTGGGATACTAAGGAATTCAATAAAGCAAAATAAACTCCATGCAAAAGATCCACGTAGCCATCAAAGCATAGCATCAAATAAAGTAACCTCAAATCCCTGAAAAGCGTTAAAATACGACGTCAACATAAAGTTGGTGAATTATTCGCAATAGTAAATAAAAACATAATAGGATAAGAGTTTCAATACGTTTTGACCCAAAAGTGTTATGATTTGAAGATAAGTCATTTGAAAATGATGTTTCAAGATATACGTGAGGTTTACAAAACCTTTTGATAAAATACTCATACTTATACCATAAAATACCATAATCATTTCATAAAATATCATAATCATACCATAAAATAAATACCATACTGGATAGAATATCAGCTCTAGGAACATACGATACACCTGAACCTCAACAATACTGGCAACTAACCCCACCTAGTGTCTCAAACTAGGTTGTCCTCGATAACAATAATACGGTCATAACATTGCTAACACGGACAGGGCGCATCCATCATCCAATAGTGTTAACAATGAGGGCTTGTTAGACCCATATAGCGCTATATATACAACCGGCGGCTAACAGCTAACAGGTGTGTATACGGGGCCTTGTACTACCACAAAGGCGGTACAAGTTTGGGTGAGATCATCTAAAGCATTCATATCCATATATACATACCATAATACATACATACCATAAAATACATTTGTTTAACGCTAATCATGCCCAAAAATGTAAAAAGGGTAAAAAGGGCAACGAATAACTCACTGATAGCAAAGCAATCCAAATCACGATATGTCGGGAAATACTATAATACCGTCAAGATCCCACGTCTAAGTGCCCTATACATCACGTAAATAAAACATGTCTAAGTATCTCTAAGTCTAGTAGGGTTATGCCTTAATGATTAACGTTTTATACGGGTTTTAACATGACCATATTGAATATCGATATAACGGAATACAAACGTTTCGGAAAGTCAACAGACTAGATATGTGATCCTCATACTTACGTGCACTACAAGTCACGTAAGTATCGAGTTACGTGTTATACAAGAGTTACGGGTATAGTTACTTGACAAACGAGCTTTTACGTGATCAAACAAGCAAGTTACGGAACAAGAAAGGTGTTACGTGCTACACAAGGGTTTTACGTGATTTGGAACCATAATTACGTGAATAGTAACGACTTACATGACCTAGACCACACTTACGTGACTTACAAGCTAGGTGAAAAGAATTACGTGAACCTTAGGTCACGTAATTGATCAATTACGTACGAAATAGGAGTATTACGTGAGTTACAAGGAAATTACGTGTTCATGAGGCTACTTACGTGCAAGAACGAGTTACGTGCATGGCATGGCTGAGTTACGTGCGTAACAAGGCACAATTACGTGCGTAACAAGCTTTGTTACGTGCGTAATAGTCGAATTACGTGATCAGGGTGTTTGTTACGTGCGTAATAGGTCAGTTACGTGCCGTAACGGGATTTTTACGAAAAACAACATTTGGAAATCGATTTCTGAGTGTTCTAGATGTCTAATTGACCCCAAATCGGAACCCTATGTCCAGAATACTATTAGGAACAATAATCCTCAATAAAATCTCGGTTTTGACGGTGAAAAATGATAGTTTCGTGATGGAATCTAAATAACAAAGTTTAACACCAAAATGGAGAAATACTTACCCGATCGTGGTGAAACTTAGAGGATAGATGAAGATGATGATGGTGATCAATAATCCGGTCTCGGATTTGGAATTCAACGGTTGGATTGCCGGAAAACTTAGAGAGAAGGTGGAGGGTTTATGGTGAATTCTAGAGAGAGAGAGAGTGTAGGTGATGATGTGAAGATAAGACAAAATCTGATCTAGATAGGACAAAAAGGTTGGTGGGGGACGATTTTTGTAATAAAAATCTGAAAAGGACTAGATTTGTAATAGGATTTCTCCCATAGGACTAGTTTTGTAATAAAATTTCCGAAAAGACTAAAAATGAAATACTTTTTAAACGTTAATCTTAATCATATAATTAAGGCATAATTCCTCTAAACTTATCATAAGAGCATACTAGACTTATACTAAAGGCACTTAAGACTATACGTTCCCGACATAAAGATTCGAATCACATACTATATACCCGATAACGTAAATACGCATAAAATACAAATACGATACCCATAAAATACGAGAAATACGAATACAATACTCATAAAATACGAATACGATAAACATAAATAGGAATACAATAGGGTTAAAACACGAACATAAATAAATAAAACGAATACGGAACGATAGAAATATACCTAGAAATTCGCGAATGTCACAGATATTGACTACTAGAAGATATCGTTTATTCAGGTCAAAAATGACGATTTGAAAGGAATGATATTTCGAGCCAAAAATGATTAACAGAAATATCGGTTGAAGATAGAATACTAGTACCAAAGTTTAGTCGAAGTCAACCAAGATCAACGTCAAAGGATAGCTGACTTGGTCAAAGTCAACGATTTCGAAAGGAGTCAAAGTCAACTAAAAGTTAACATTCGACATTTTGAATAATTTTAAATCTTTTGAAGAATTTAAATATTTTGAGTAAAAGTAGTTTGAAACAATTTCATAAAAGTTTAACGAAAGGAAGGTTTATTATAAAAATTTAAGATTAAGATCGCGTTTTCGAGAAAAGTATATTTATCGGAAATATGTACGTTCAGCGAATATTATATGTTGAGTTTGATCAGTCTAGAGAGAGAAAGTTAATCTAGAGAGAGAAAGTAGATTTAGCATTAAGCTCCAAAGGTTTACATTAATCACACACCCACACTCCTATTTATAGGAGTGTGGGTGCTTTACAAAGACTTCATAGTTATTACAATTATGTCCCAAATAACAAATACAAATACAATGTTATGAATATTCTATTCCTAACATTATATTAATAAATATCGTATTTATGTTTGTGATTATGTTTTTGAGACCAAAAACGTATATTTGTCTATATATACTACTTTATGTATAATAATATAAGTGTATATCCTTATGTTCGTTTAATATACGCGACGTTTTAAATCAAAGGCTAACTGTGGCACACAGGGACTTCAGTGCGACCCACCAAGTTTGTGACCAAAGTCCGTTGCGACGCAGTAGATAGCTACTGCGGCGCAGTAGACCACATAAATAATGCGTGATAAAACGAAATAACAAATAATAAAAGAATCAAAACAAAAACAACGATAAATAAATAAACAAATGAAATACCGAATCAATATCTTAAAACCGCAGTTGTCACAATGAAAATAAAACATCTTATTACAATTCATATAGTTTATATTATTTCTACCAAAATGATTATTTATAAATATATTTATAGTCCATATGATACTACCTATGTAATATTTTTAATTAAATAAACACTTAATATCAGGATATGTTAGATATTGTACATGAATAATTTGTATTTATTAACTTGTCATTACAGTAAGTACATATAGTAGTGGTCTTTGATTTCACTTTTCATATGCAACTTACTTCCAAAACACAAACCAACTCTATGGAATCAATTAATTAAATATGCACGTATCATATACACATCCTATTTTATAAAATATTTTAAAGCTTTTATGGGAATATAATCGCATCATTTTGTAAGCGCAAGCTACGGTGTTTTTTGTATTTTTCTTGTGGCTAAATAAATAATAAATGTTGGAACCAAGAATAAAGAATAAGGAATGAACAGAAAAGCTTTGCATCAATATGTATCATTCTTTAGTTTATTCATTAAAAATTTTGTATTTGGGCGGATTAAGTTTCCGTGACTCATTTAACATATTCCAAAAATTCAGTACGTACTAGTTTATCATAAAAGCATAATTACTTTGATGACTTAACAATTCGTTATAATAGATCTCCAAGATTATTTAGGAATACGGTGTCCCTTCCGTCTTTAAAATAAAACATAGTTTTGAACCTTTTTATATAAATATTTTGGTATAGCGTTGAACATCCAAAAATTCATATGATTACTATATAGTTAACCATATCAAATAACTCCATCCTAATGAAACTCTGATGTAAATGATATATAGTATAGTATAGTATAATATAATATAATATAATAGATAGAGATAGAGATTGGTATGGTGGGCATAACTATTTTAACTAAAAATCAATAATTAAATCCCATGCAACTCAAACAAACGAAGTCATTGATCTTAATCTTCACCGACAGAATACTATTTGGGTTGAGCGTAACATTAAATAATGAGTATTTTCACTAAATATCCATTTTAGAGAACATACATTCAAAACAACAATTGACATATAACTACTTTTAAGTAAACTATGTAGAGAGAGAAAGTGAATAGATTTTGACATAAATGACCTTTGCATGAGGAAAGAATTATGTTTGAGCTTATATATGTTGCTGTGAGGATCGAACCAATTACCCAAATGAGATAAATTGATTTAAAGATTAAGATCTAACAATCACAAAAGTGTTGCAGCGGATAAACACAATTTGTAATAATAAGGTTAAGATTAATTGAGTTATAAGTAAGAATAACGTTAAGAACATATAACAAAATTGAATCAACAACGCCTCAATTGACTTGTATTAATTTCAAAGGAATTACAAAATTATACAATCAACGTTATCATCTCGAATGACAAAGGAATTACTTAATACAATCCTTGAGGCTACTAAGCTACTATCAAGTACAAATACAGTCGAGTAAAACTAATACTATAATTTGTAGCCCATACTCTATAAAGATGATTAATCTCTAATCAAACAGTCCAATCAACTGAATACCAACTCCCAGTAAAGTGTTCTGAATCAGCACGTGAAGTGTACTTTAGTGGTTGGATTCAGTAGTTGAGGATCTTCATCAGCTGTAGTCGCCGGTGATTATCCACCTATACTGATCAGTTGGGGACGATGGGTTTCTACTGATCAGTATGAAGCTACTGATCAGTTCTTCAAAAGGCTAGATACTGACCAGTTCTTACTATCTAGAAATTGATCAGTTACCAATGTATGTTTTACTGCTGATCAGTAGACAAAGTCTTATCTACTGATCAGTAGCAAAACATACCTAGTGTAATTTGTCCCAACAGTTGTCAAGGCCGATGGACACTAAGCAGGTCCCTTTTTTAGGGTGGAAGAGAAGGGCAACCGCCTAGAGCCTACAGAAGCACGACTCCTTCAAATTTTATGTGTTACTAGTCTAACGAAGTACTGATACAAAAAAAAACAGTAAACACGGGAATATTAGTTTTTATAATTAACGAGCCATAAATTTGAACCCGTTTGTCGTTGCATCTCATATAAAATTGAGGTTGGAAACTGAGCAGTAAAGGTAGGCAAGCTATAATATTTGGCCAAAACGTGTTGTTTAAGTTTAACTGACACTTGAGTTGGTATAACGTTAAAGTATAATGGGAAGAGATACCCCTATGTAAGAATGGTATATTTTTTATGTAGTTATACACACATTCAGAGCAACCCCCTATATAAAGAAAAACAACTTACAATTGTAAGCGTTTCTGTTGGTTACATAAGAAAAGATTGTAAGCGGTTTCGATGAGAAGATAAATAGAAAACGGGACTTTTTGGTTAACATGTATTTTCGTTGTAGATTCTAAATACAAAGCTATTAACTAGTAGCAAGTAAAACTTAGGCCATGCATCACATAAAGAAGTAGTCAAGTTTTACATCTTACACTCTAATTTTTCTTCTTAATGTATGATTCTCTTGTTTATTTACCAAGCTACTCAGAAAGAATTAACGAGGCATTAAACTTTTAGATGCTACAAGAATTATCAAACGAACCTTATTCAGTATCAGGCGAAAATGTCATAGTCTCCATTATAGGAAAAGGTCTAAGCTGCTTGTCACATGTGAATCAGAGAATGAAGGGCACGCTCTGAAGTGTGAATTCTGATATTTAAGAAAAACAAAAAAAAAATCGTCTGAAACTTGAACTTTAGAAACCTGATTTGAGATAATATTGTTGATTCTGTCATGAAGAGGAACCGAAGAAAGTGATAGATGACTGTGACAACAATACCACTGATTATGAAACATATTAATTTGTCTTGGCATCGAGATACTAAGTGTTACTTATTCATTGTGATATTATGATTTATTTGGTATACGTAATGTCTGTAATTGCTAGTCATTCTCATTGTGACATTCCCATGTGACTGTGACGACAACCACAGTTTCCGTCGGGGTATTTCATGACTAATTAAACTTCAATCCCGTCCCTGGGAAAATAAGGAGATACAGAAACAGAATGTATAGATGCATCAAAGAACAGGCATGAATAACTTTCATTCTTTTATGACAAGGATGTTCTCTAAAACCAGTAGTGTTCACTATTCAATTGATACAATAAGAAATACTGGAGAGCAAACTTTTAGTTGTGGAGCAGCATTGTCATCATATTTCACCATCCCAGAGTTCCTCAACAGTCTTGTAGGAACCATGAGTTTCGTCCACAAAAAAAGTACCTCTCAGAAGCCTAGCCTGCAATATAATAATAGACTCAAAGTTTAAGAAATGAAATTAGATTCCATCGCTAAGAAAAAAGTATGTCCATTTATGTAAAACCAGGTTTATTTGACACTTTTGTGTAAAGGGTCAAACGAGTAAAAAAGTGAGCATGACACCACAATCCGATCTCACACCTTTCAACCAAAAAAGCATGTTACCTGCTCAATATCAGAAGAGATCTTAGCGAATAAATCCTCGGGGATTGACCAGTCAAAAACATCAAAATTTTGTTTGATTCGAGTTTCATTTGTACTCTTAGGAAGGATACTGTGACCCATCTGTAGACCCCAACGGAGAGCAACCTGAGCAGGTGATTTTCCCAATTTTTCGGCCACTGAAGCTACAACCGGATGTTTGAGTACATCACTTTTGATGAACGTTGTTCCTGGAGAACCAAGTGGTGAATAGCCCTACAAGACGTAAAGCAAAAGTCATGTAACAAATGGTTGGTCTCAAATGGAATTTGCATGTGGTCTCATGGTATCGATAGATCCTTATAACTTTTAGAGCAACTTGAGCCTAGGCACCAAGAAAAATTTGATGTAACTGGTAATTTTCACCCATTTATATAGAAACAGGTCAATAGATTTGTATCTTATTGATAACGGATCAAAACAGGTCAAATGTAGAAAAATAACTAAAGGGGAAAAAGTCAAATGGGTCGAACGGGGTATGCAGGTCATAATCACCTAACATGCAATTACTGAATTCAATATTTCAATCCAATAAAAAATGAAGAAAATCTTATCCAGTGAAGACAGATAATAACTTTCCGACTTCAATGGATCGCCTGTTATGAATCAAAAGAATGGGGGAAAGAATAAAAACAGGTCAAAGGGGTCGGTCAAGCAGATCGAAAATCACACAAAGTGTATTTATTAATAAACATAAAGTCTCCATTAATAGTTTATATAAGAAACCATAATATATAACTTTGTAAACGTATTTAACAAACTAGTTGATGATTAAAAAAGTATGATTTCAGACAAAAAGTGTTTCCAGTCAAATCGTTACCTATTTCCATCCATCTCAAAAGGTACCCGTTTGCACCCAAACCTATTACCCAACCCTCAAACCTCATGTTTTGCTACCTCTATCTGTTTCGGAAAAAAGAAATATTCACCAAATCACATTTTGTTTATTAACTTACTGATAAGTGAACGCCTTTTGATTTGCAGAAATCTCTGAGTTTAGTCTGTTTCCATGAAGGATGGCACTCCACCTGGTTTACAGCAGGGGGAACTCGTGCTACATTTAACAAATCTCCCAACTTCTTGGTAGAGAAATTGCTAACACCAATGGCTCGTGCCTTCCCGGAATCGACTAGTTTTTCCATTGCTTTCCATGTGCTAGGAATATCTGTAGGAGCGAGATTCTCAGGCTTAAAGCCAACAGATCCCTTTTTCATCTTTACAGGCCAGTGCATCTTCAGAAAAACAAGGCCAAAAAGGGTCAAAAAAATTTACATAAACTAGAATATGAACATAAATAACTGAAACACTTTGCGGGTGTTTGGATGTGCCTCTTGAAGTGATTATGTGGTATTGAATAATCAGAACCTGAGAACTATATGTAACAAAACGGGTTATAGAAAATATTGTTTGGAGATCGCTTCTGTTGTTTCAAGTTCTTATATAAGAGATTTATAGGCAATATGACCAAAATGGACGTTGTCACAAGAACAGTAAAGACCCATTGTGAGATGACGGGTAAATAAGAACTTTATATTTGACTCTTATAATGTCTCTTTTTATTGCAGACGGACTCATTATCCAAAACTGATTAACAGAAGCAGAAACATAATTTGTTTTTTCAGACAATTAATTAATATTATTGGGAATAATTAGCTTATCAGTTCCAAACACAAACCTAAACACCCACTTTAAGTAATGCATACATACAAGGTACAAATCGAGATAGTCAAGCTGCAAATCGTTCAATGTTCTGTCTAAGGCAACAGGCACGTCTTCAGGTTCTTGATCATTACACCTGCAAATTAATAATTAAGACATGGAAGCCTGTGTGTATACAGAAATATGATCTGATACAAGAAAGAAGATTCCAAAAAATATGACGAACCAGAGCTTAGAGGTAATCCACAAATCCTCACGTTTCACCACATCCTCTTGAAAGAGCTTCGTCAAAACTAAACCAATCTGAGAAAAACAACTCGCTTATATGATCGTCTCCAAAAGCATTTTTCAGTATATCAATGCAGAGAGTTCGAACAAGACTAACAAAATACTTAACATCTCAAATAAGTAATTGGCAATGCCACACATTACAATCCACATGTATAAAAATACGCTTATACCTACAATCCTTATTTGGTGGAATAACCAATAATATGCTACAACCATACTTGTAGAGTTTTAGTTTCTTAAAATCCTACAAATATACACAATACTACCCTTACGAAACTATGAAATAAGGTAACCAGCATCTGTGTGATATGGTTGGGTTGACCCGTTGAACCCAAACACCATTCTTCTGTTTCATTTATTGCAAAAGAGACGGAAATATGATTGCAAAAGCAATTAGAGTCCATAATATAACAAACTAGTAAACTACTATTTTGTAAATAACAGATTATAAATTTACAGTATAGTCAGAGACATGCCCAAATAAACAGTAATGAAGCCATAGAGATAAACGTATAACTTATACCATAAAATTTTGAACATTAGCAACCAAAAAGCGTAATTCAAATGGAAAAAAGGGAATGAATGTGTACCTCCTTCTCGTTGCCATAAACTTGAGCACAATCAATATGTCGATACCCCATCTACATTCAAAAGAGCTATGATTTATAAAACTACAAACGAAAGTCGTATAAAAAGAATAACTTTAACATACTTCAATGATATAATTTGATAGTATGAATACTAGTTGAATGCATTATACGAGTATTGCTGCGAAATTGTATTTAACCTGGTACTATAATTTTTCGCTTCTCGCAGTTATGTTAATTAACTTAGTAAACTACACATAATCAAATCATAAGCTTATATTTTTCATGCAAAAAAAGAGCAAAAGAATTTAAATAATTATTTGAGACATTCCAAAAAAAAGACAAAATGATCATATCCAACTCCAACATGTAGAGACAGCAAAAAAATTGGTGGGTCCTTCAAGTGAGTTAGACTAATTTTTTACGCTTTTTCTTTTTCTCGACGCACTTGTTCTTTTAGCCGGTAAAATGTCTTCAATAGAAATACAAACCATAGGAATTGAACTGTTATTTTTGATACATGGTAAGAAATGAGTGTCCTAAACACTTATTTTCTTTTTGCATCTTTATACCTTAAAATTTTACCTTTTAAACATTAGATAATAGATAACTTAAACCAAAAAGCTTATAGTCTTAGTGTAACATAAAAGTTGTGAGTTCAAGTTCCGTAATTAACAAAATATATTTAGCTAGATCATAAAAATTCTATTAATCGATCGATTAATCCCTAATTCCTACTTTACCGACTAGATTTCCTCAAATTGCATCGATCAGACCTCCGGTCAATATACAACAAATTAATCGAAGCAGTTTGGTCATAATCAATAGTCCATTAAATCTAGATTAATCCCTAGTCAACCTCCGCCGCCCCACTAGGTACTAGGAACTTTTACAATACTTGCCCTTTTTAAAAAAAAAAACGTCATAATAGGCATGAGTTGAAATTGCAAACAAAAAAAATATTAAAAGAATTCATAAGTGGGGTCCAAACCCTACCTATGTACATGGTCAAATTATTTAAGAGATCTAACAATCAGGGGTCTATAAAACACATATATTTAAACAAACAAAAAATCACATACACTATATTAAAGGCAGCAAAAACCTCAAAAACAAAAAACCTTGATAGCAGAAGCAACAGCTTGACCAACAACACCAGGTTCGGACTGCCATGTTCCAAGACCTACTGATGGGATCTTTGTTTTGTTTGACAATTCAAAGAATCGAATGCCATTATTTGCCATCTTTTTTTTTTTTTATCAATGTTGGAAATACTAGTGAGACTGACAAAGAATGAGAAGCCAATCAGTTTATGTAACAGACAGCATTAAATAATATTAATGGCCGGTTATTACGCTAAAAATGTTCCATTTTTGAACGATCCAACTCCAACAATCCAAATATAGGTTTTGGAATGATTAAAATTTTTATAAAACTTTGATTTTGCTATTGAATAATATGGGTTAATGTCACGCAAATACAACTTACACTTTTATATCAATATCAAGGTCATACATAAACTCATTTTATTGTCCGAATCATACTTACAATTCACTTTTCTTTTCAAATGTCATACTTATTACAAGGGGCTACCGGTTGAGGAGATAACCATGTGTTTAATTTTATCCAAAATTTATCCAGTTTTATTATAATATGTTTTTACTCTCTCACCTAGGTTATACTTATTTCTAAGGTTACAGATAACGTAAGGCGTGGCGTGGCGACATGAGTAAGCCTGAAGCTTTGCAAGAAAAAGCGAGACATGGTGTTTTTCAAAGCCTTGACAAACGGCAAAAAAAATTAATATATTTTATATTTTATATATACTTATATATATTTTTACTATTATTAAGTTATATAAATATCAATAAATTATCAAAAATTCTATTTTAACATTTAAGATGTGAAAAATAAGATTAAGTAGGTTCCTTTTTCTTATCTTTAAGGAGGTAATTAGCAAAAAGAATAAAATAAAAAAATAATAGAATTTTTGAGATAGTAAAGATAAAATATGCTCATTTCTACCCGACTATATAATATAAACTTATATAATATTTTATTACTTAATTTTTTTTAATTATTTATAGGTCCACTATAAATATAAGTTTTATTCTTAGTCTAGCTATTTCAAATTAATGTTCGCAAATCTCAATTTCGTAGTTTTAAACTCACGTTTTTTAGTAAATAGTTTGTAGGTCGTCTAAACCGAGATCCCTTTGAACCCTAATACCAAACTAGTTGCGGAATAACTAATTTGTAAGTATATATGGTGAAGAACAGCAGAGATAACCAAATGGTTGATACTATTAAACTTACGTATTCAATACAAACACGAAATAGTATCTAAACACTCGATTACAAGACTTTAACACACAAGAACTCACAGTTACGCTCCCTAAGACTAGCTCACGTAACTATTCGCCGATGTGACAGCTCTGACAACTTTCAACAACCGCATTTATGATCCCGAGTCTGCTATTTATAGCTGACCCGAAACCCTAAACAGTTACTCAGACAGTTACGCGCGTAACTCCACAGTTACGCGAGAGTAACTGTTAGTTACTCGAGAGTAACTGTTAGTTACTCGAGAGTAACTTAGTTACTTAGAGTAACTGTCTACGTAAATGCGTTTTGGACTTTACAACTCGATCTAATTACATTCTAACTCGACGACACATTCAACTGAATACAATCTACAGACATTAATGTTCCAACAAACTCCCCCTTGGATGTAGCTTGTATTCTTCAAAATTTTCTTGAACTTTTGGTGTCGAGAGATCGAGAGTTGATCCTTTAAACTTCACAGAGATCTTGTACGGTGTTCAGTCTGCAACCGATGACTTGCGAATCTTTCTGGCAGCTAGTCTTCATCATTAAGCAACCACGGCTCCATGAAGATCAGCTTCGAGTCCTTGACTTCCTGGAAGTGCCAAACTCTTCGAGATCCGAACTTTAACTCTGCAAACCTGGCTTACAGACACAAAACTGACAAAATACGTGTTTTTGTTCTTTAAACTGATGAAATTTCTTGTTTTTCAGAAAACACGTGATAAAACCTTTTAATCTTGAACGATACGTGACAACGAAGAAAATAAACGCAGAAATAAATTTTTTTTTTTTTTTTTTTTGGATTTTTGTTTGTTTTCTTATCCTAAAACCGAAAATCTTTTTGTGGTTTTCATCTATAAGCTATTTACACTACTTTAGCAACCTACAAAGAGCAAATCTTTTTTGTTAGGGATTAGTTTGCTTTTAGAATCATATCGCAGAAGTCGAATCACAAGAATCAGCCGATTAGTAGTATATTTGTCCTCTTAAATACAACATAGATATCATATAAAAAGTCTTCCGATTATTTAAATTGCATCTGTTTTTATATGGATCCCACTTATATTTACACTTAGCTAAATCTGAACTTCCCTCAAAGCGTCATCAAACCTCCAGTATTTATTTCGGAAAACTGTCACCTTATGCCTAGATTATTAACTACTCTAAGTATTGAAAATGCATACATATAGTATTAAGTTTAAGCACTTATGCAATTTTATTTTTTATTTATTAGCCCTTTTTTTTTTTTTTTTTTTATTTATATAAGCTTAAAAAGCTTTATTGACTCGTGAATTCCTCCCTCTGTCTCTGCCGTTTATCAAGTAAGCATCAAGAGTTATGGAATTCTTATTTGACTCTACTCTCCCCCTGTCTCTGCCGTTTATCAAGTAAGCATCAAGGGTTACAAGTTTTACTTAGATTTAATTATACATAACTCTTCAACCTTTATACTAACTGCAGGAAACTATGATTTCGCAACCTTATAGAATCCTGGAGCGCCTCAAGGTATTTATGAGTTTTAATATTAATATAAACTCTTTGAGTTTTAGATAAAAGCGATTTATTATTTATTTATTTATTTTTTTTTTCTCTCAATTTTTCTTTTCCTCGCTTTTTCTATTACTCTCAGATACTTATTAATATATATATTATAATATCCTATGGTGACAGATTCCAGGCACACCGAAAGTTTTCAGCTTATCACTGAGATGAACAGACTTAACCGTGTTACCCATTAAAAACAGTTTCGGAAGATTGTTTATACGATACTAATACATCGAACAAAAACTTATGACTCTGATTTTTAAAATCTGCGATGTACTATCATTTCCTAAGGTTTTTACAAACTTTCTCCCCCTCTTTTTATGTTTTTCTGATTTTTATGTTTTTCTGATTTTTTTTTTATTTATAACTATACAAATCCTAAAAAACTTAAAAAGAAAGATTTCGAAGTCACGATCAAACGATTTAGGTTTTTATCAATTTGGACGCTTTATACTCAATTGAGATTAATTAACTTTGACTCAATGAGTTTTCAAAACTTTAAACTCTTTTGAAAAGAGTTTTGCATTTAAGCAAAACGGTTTTTGTTCGAGTCCGCAACTGTTATATGTTGCGAAGTCTAAACACTTTAAACTTTTCAATATAAAAATGTTTATTATACTTGAAAATATGTGTTTGTAACATAAGACGGACCACGTAACTCAAATAGGAACTGAAAACCTACCGAACCACGTATCACACACAAACAAACATAAATTCAAGAATAACAAACACATTTATACCAAAAGATGAATCAATAAATACAGACAAAATATATAATGTTTGAGCTGAGAATTAAGAAATACCAAAAGCCAGCTAAATTACTGCAAACAAAATCTACACTGCATCATCTTTTACCAGCGGCATGTTCTTGGAATGGTAGTCGTTTTCAACACACATATGGACTACATGAGAGAAGACAAAGCCAAAGGACTTCTCATTCCACATTGCCACTATCATCTTCTCATCCAAGCGCTTCAGATCACTCTCGGAAAGGTAAAGAAGATGAATAGGATCATAGATCCTTAGCAGTACTTTCCCATCAAAATCTGTCATCACGGCTTCCCGAGAGTTTTCATCAAAATGCCAGTCGTCAAGTGCTTCCAAAAAGTCTTGAGGCAGAGAAGGCATCCTGATTCGCTTAAGCAACTTGACCTCTGGATAGGTGTGCTCAACATCGCGCTTTCCTGTGGATGGGTTTCGGTGCTTTGACTTCTTCAATACCAGCTTGGTGAGGGAAAAATTGACATACTTTTTGTAGTATATGTCTTCCCTCAGCTGGATGTAGAAAAGCTTGGCGGCATCTGAAGTCAGGTTCTTTGGTTCCATGTCCGCAAGGCGCTCCAACTCATAATATGGCAAGGAGTTGAACGTGGCATACTTCATTCTCATATACTGCACCCCATCGGTTCTGAGCAGAGCGAATAAATCGGTGTTGTCGATGTAGCGCCATGATAGAATAAGCTTTTTGCATGGGCCTACAAGATTGCAACCTGCAACAACACCGACTTTGCCAAACACCCGATGATCTATCTCCCTCCCTTTGCTATCAACATAGTGAACATAATTCTTTATGGGAGGAGCTGGAATGGCTGGAAGCTCTGGTTCGCTTACTTCTTTAGACTTCCTCTTTGAACCAGAAGAGGAAGCAGGTTTGTCTTTCGATCCAGCCTTTGATTGAGATGCAGTTTCCTTCTTTAACCGTGCAGAATCAACCTCGTCCTCGAACATAGAACAACTCCCGGGGACCATTGAGGCTGCATCGCCTTATTGCATCGGAACAGCATCAAATCTAGGAACTACAGCGGTAGATCCTTGTACAGACATTGCAAGCTGTGCTGGCTGGTTCAGACGATCATGAGTACCTGCAGGGACTAAGATAAAAGCAAGATTAGGATTAGTAGTCTCCCCCTGAATAGGTGCTTCCTTGGCCGGAGATCCCTGATCTTTTGCAGAACCTGAGGCGGATCCGCCTTGTGGAGCTTGTTCTGAAGGATCTCCTTTGCCTTGGTCTTCTGAGCTCATGTGTGAAAGAGCTCCTGCACCGCCCAGATCATCATCTGGTTTTCCCTGATCATCCTTGTCATCTTTGTCATCCTTATCGTCCTTCGGTGCATCATCTTGATCGTCCTTATCATCTTTCTCTGCATCATCTTTCTCTGTCTCTTTCTCCTCGTCCTGCGCTTCATCAAGGCGCTCGAGAACGGTTTCGTAATCTCCTCGAACCGCCGAAACCTCGTGCTCTAAGTCTTTAACCGTCTTCTCCAGAGATTTAATCTTTGAGTCCCGAGCTCGCACTTCACCTTCAAGCTTCTTTATCTTCAATGCATGCTCGTTGTGTGAGCTCTGGAGATTCAGCATCTGAAGCTGTAGTTGTCTGACCATGTCACTTAACCCGACCGTGATCTCGGGGCCCGAAGAGCTGCCCAAAGGACTTGAAGTCACGATCGGTGAGGTGGAGGTGAGGATTGCTGCAGTAGAAGCAGAGATGGGAGGTGTAGGTGTGAACTTTGGAGGTGGTGGAGGAGCAGTGGTGATGACTGTTGTGGATGGAGGAGTAGTAGTGGTGAGTGTTGTTGGCGGAGGAGTGATGATGATTGCTTTCTTTGACTTCTTTACCAAGGGAGTTTCAGAAGAGGCCTCAGGTGAAGTGGGAGTAGTGCGAGGCCGTTTGATTGAAGATGCTGGTAGAGATTGCTGAAAAGAGTGAGGCTGGATACCAACAAACTCAGCCTGCTTCGATCTTACTTGACGAATAGGCTTTGGAGAAGGAATCACAGGTTTTGGTTCCTTGAATGTAACTCCTTTGCCTTTAACTGCCACCTTTACGGCAGTACCAAATAAATCCGCCCCTGCCTTTGCTGCTTTCGCCAGAATCTTCTTACGTCTGTTGGCGTAATCTTCCACAGGGATGTGTTTCCTGAGAACTTCTAACTCTTCCAAAGCCTTCTTCATTTTCCTTGTGGCGTCGGAGAGTTCAACTGTTTCCTCCGACCCAGCTTCACCCTCACTATCATCACCCCCTGAAAAAGAAGACTCTGAAGAGGATTCATCGACAGATACTACCTTTTTCTTTCCTTTACCCTTACTTGAACCACCCGCAGGATCTTCAGAAGCCTCGGTTTTGGAAGACTTCCTAGATCTGGACGGGCGAGGGGAGTCAGGGGTCACCAGATCGTCATATGCATTAAGCGCTGGAGTAGGAAAGTCAGGATCTATCAAAGCACCCTGGAGAGGTAACTCGGGACCTCCCCTCTTGCAGTCTTGAAAGTAGCGAGAATCAATCCTCTGCGCCTTCCCGACCGGACCATTATAACGAAGGTCCGGTAGAGAGTGATCAATCATGCACAAATCTTGGATACTGATCAAATGTCTTCTTCTTATTCTCCAGATTCCAGCACATGTTGTTGAGGATAAATCTGGAGAAGTTATACTTGTGATTGAATACCAACGAAGCCATCAGCGCCTGACCCCGTCTGTCTAAAGAATCGTAGCCCCCTTTCCATCTGGACATGCACATGATGACCGTGTGCATTAGAAAGCGATAAAGCACAGGCATCATGGGCTTCTTGAACTGGAATGAATGCAGACGGCCAGCGTATCCCATTTGTCTGAAACAGCCGAAGATCGTCTTCTCTGGTAAAGTATCATCAGCATCAACAGTATCCCTGAACTGAAGAACCGTGCGTATCACCTCTTCAGTAATGGTGATCGGAAGACCCGCAACTGTTGTCTCAATGGTATGAGGAGAAACCGACGTGTTAACCCCAGCATTCCTCCAAAACTCGCTAATAAGATCCTTCTTTAGATCGGGATCAACTCGTAATGAATAAGCAATAGGGCTTCTCAGTAGATAATTGACTATCTCCTCATACCCCTCTCCTTTCTCAACAGTCGATAGGAGTGCCACTGAATTGTGCCTTTTCATGGCAATATCCTTCTTATCTTTCGCCATTCTACACATCAAAAACGACAAACTTGCACAAAAGTTAGTACATGCACAAAATCTGCTATAAGACATCGTAAACAACATCCTAAACATGCATAGACTACTTATGAGGGTAAGAATGTCATTTTGAGTGAAATGAAGTTACGCTGCGATCGTTAGAGCAATTACGTTAAACAAATTGAATTTGAAAAACAGATGTGTATCTGTTGACAGTTACGCGCCCGTAACTAATAGTTACGCGCGTAACTGTCTCACGTAATAGTCATTTTGAAATATTTGGGCAGCGTAACTAGACAATTCATGGGTCAGAGAACCTTTTCTTTAAACAGTTACGTGCGCGTAACTAGCAGTTACGTGCACGTATCCTGCAGTTACGCGCCCGTAACTAATAGTTACGGGCTGAACACAATCAACACAATATCTCAGTTACGTGCACGTATCAATTAGTTACGTTCTGCAGACCCTTCATTTTTCAAATTTTGATGAAACTCTAAATACGCTATAGTTTTTATCTTAAAATCATCTCAATAGCTACATTCCGAGCAACATTGACCTTTACACTTCACCATTTTAACCGTTATGAAGACACATTTAGACAGACTCGCGATTTTAGGTTAAAACCAAAAATTTTCTTTAAACCTTCGATTTAGGTTGAAAATCAACAATCAAAACATGGTATGGTATGCGAAAACCAGTGTATGATGTTTAATCATTATCAATTTCAAGTTTTAATTACCGATTATGAGTCTTTGATTTGTGACTACCCAAACCGAAACAAACATCATCCAAAAACCCTTTTAAACTCGTAATGAGGTCGATAAAAACATACCGTGGTGCTCTGATGATGATTCCGAAACAGAATAGATGAAAAACGAGTGAAAATTGAACTGAAATCGTTAAATCGCCGAGAGAAGAGAGGGTTTTAGAAAATTGGGTTTTGAAAGCATGAGTAACTGTGAGTTTTAAAACCGTTTATATGGTCTTTCTCTCTCTTAGTTACGTGCACGTAACTCTCAGTTACGTGCACGTATCTGGCAAACACACATATAGATACACACGCGTATCTCTCAGTTACGTGCGTAACTGACAGATACGCGACTCAGTTTTAAATTTATGTGTTTTTCGCGCGTTTTTCGACTTTAAACTTATTTTAAGTCACGTTTTTATCTTTAAACTATTACTGAATAATAGAAAAACAAGTTTTTGCCTTTAAACTCTATCCTAGAGATGAAATGACCACTTTTGCAAACCTTTACACTTTATCACGGGATAAAGAACCTTTACACTTGACGGAGAAGGCATGTGATCAATCAAGCATGTTTAAGCATTTTGAGCCTTCCACTCGTCAAGAGTGATTCTGAAAACCGTCTATCCGGAAGAATGTGATCCATAAAGCGTATGTTAGCACCAAAGATTCTTCCTGTTACTGTAAATCACTCAAAAAACACGAGAACCGTAAAATAGAAAAAGAAAAGCTACAAACCTAAGAAATGTTAAAATCTTTTTGTATTTTTTTTTAATTTTAAAAAAGAAAACTTTAGTATTTACAAAAAATGGTTCGTGTCAAGCGATTTCTTGAATTATGAGACGGTTTAACTTGATCAATTCTTCAAATCGCCCTTTGTGAAAAGCTTTTGTCAAAAGATCGGCCTTTTGATCTTCAGTGGCGATTTGAAGTAACGTGATGAAGTTCTTATCATAGCAATCCCGAATAAAATGAAAACGAATACTGATATGTTTCGTTTTCGAGTGTTGTACCGGATTGCGTATGATGCACACTGTTGCAGTGTTATCTATATTAATAGGGGTGCGAGAGACAATCAAACCGTAGTCGCGAAGCTGTTGCTGGATCCAAAGGACTTGAGCACAGCAACTTCCGGCTGCAATGTATTCAGCTTCCGCAGATGACAATGATACCGCAGTTTGCTTCTTGCATTGCCAGGAGACTAAACGCGAACCAAGGAACTGACAACCGCCAGTAGTGGACTTCATGTCAGAATTGCAACCCCCATAATCAGAATCAGAATACGCCGACAGCTCGAAGTCTTGATCATCATACGGATACCAAAGACCGAGAGTTGGTTTCCCTTTGAGATAGCAGAGAATCCTCTTCACAGCCTTCAAATGACATGCCTTAGGCGCAGCTTGATAGCGTGCGCACAAGGACACAGCAAATGTGATATCCGGACGAGAAGCCGTCAGATACATCAGTGAGCCTATCATCGAGCGATATAGCTTCAAATCTACGACTTCATCGTGAAGTGCTGGACCAAGCTTGTGATTAATCTCGAGAGGAGTGCTAACCGGTCTGCAGTCTAGCATCTCGAATCGAGTTAATATATCTTGCACATACTTGGTTTGATGAATGTAAATCCCTTTCTTCGATTGTTGAACTTGCAAGCCCAAGAAGAAGTTCATTTCACCCATAGCACTCATCTCAAATCTTGATGTCATCAACTTCTCGAAGTCTTTACACATCGAATCATCAGTTGAGCCGAAAATGATGTCGTCGACGTAAATCTGAACAAGCAGCAAGTGTTCTTTCCGTTTCTTCGTAAACAAAGTTTGATCGACCGTGCCTCTTGTAAACCCGTTGTTTGTCAAGAAGTCAGAAAGCGTTCCGTACCAAGCTCTCGGGGCTTGATGAAGACCGTATAGGGCCTTGTTGAGTTTGAAAACGTGATCAGGATGTTCGTAATCCTCGAAGCCCGGTGGCTGAGTGACATAAATGTCTTCACGAATCTCACCATATAGGAACGCACTCTTCACGTCGAGTTGGTAAACTTTGAAACGTTTGTGGGATGCGAATGCGAGGAACAGCCGAATGGATTCTAAACGAGCAACTGGTGCGTAGACTTCATCGTAATCTAGACCTTCAACTTGTTCGAAACCTTGAACGACTAACCGAGCTTTATTCCTCACTATCTCGCCTTTATCGTCTCGTTTGATCTTGTACACCCACTTTGTTTTCAAGATCTTTTCTCTTCTTGGAGGCTTCACCTTTTCCCACACATGCAACTTTAGAAACTGTTGAAGTTCCTCTTGCATAGCTTCCACCCAGAACGGATCATCTAGTGCGATAATGACATTCTTTGGGTCTACTTGAGATAGAAAGCATGCTTCGAAAACTTCCAGAAGTGTGGGGCTTGCTTCGAAATCATCCAGGAATCCGGGACGTTTCTTTTCTATAACCGATCTTCTCGGAGTAATGACATTTTCAGCCTCATTTTCTTCTCCAGCTACAATTACACCTTCAGCTTCATTTTCTTCTACACCTTCTTCCTGATCAACCACATTTTCCACGACTGGAGCTGGAATTTGTCTTCGTGTCTGAATTCCTTGATGTGGATCTCCGATAATATTGTCAACAGAATGAGTGGTGTGAATCCTTGACTGAGGGAATCCTGTGTCATTGATTGCTGCTTCAAGATTAGAGACATCAACATTAGTTTCGGCACTAGGTTGACCATTTTCGTTGACAGCAGGTTCCTCTTCGTCACTTTCTTCCGAAGCATTGTCAAGCTGGGCTACTGAATCTACAAAAGTATTGTCATCACTGTCTGAATCATCTGATGCAGTTTCATAGTTTGGTGAATTTGGCTGAGTCGGAGCTGGTTGAATAGTTGGAAGCTCAATGACTAGATCCTGAATCGGAATCGGACCAGATGAAGTGGTTGGAGATGCATTTTCACCTTGATCGTGAAACTGATGAAAGAAGGTATCGTCAAATTCTCCCCCTTGCATCCTGACCACTTTATTATCTTTAACTGGAATGGACACACCATGATAGTCGAGATTGAAGGACTTGAATAACGAGTCATAATCAAAGAAGTGTTCTGGACCATCACCCGGTGTAGATGGAGTATACCTAAAACAAGTAACCTCATAAGCTTCCTCGATCATTCCCGTAGTCTTATCAAAAACCCGTTTACATGGAGAGTCTGCCGAATAGCCGAGAAAGTAACCAGGATGAGATTTTTCACCAAACTTTGAAATTCTTTCCTTCGTAATCATGATCTCACAAGGACATCCGAAAGGTTCGAGAAACTGCAGATTCGGTTTTCTTTTGTTGATCAATTCGTAACTCGTCTTGTTGTGACGCTTGACCAAAGAAACCCGATTAAGAACATAGCAAGCTGTGTTGACTGCTTCGGCCCAGAAAGAAACTGGTAGCTTAGAATCCGAAAGCATCGTACGAGCTGCTTCGATGAGAGTTCTGTTTTTCCTTTCTGCAATACCATTCTGCTGTGGAGTTCTAGGAGCGCTGTATTGATGAGTAATACCCTTCGATAAGCAAAACAGCTCCATTGCGTTGTTCTTGAACTCCGTGCCATTGTCGCTCCGAATCGATCTGACCTTTAACTCGAGAAGAGTTTCTAGTCGAAGAAGGAGAAACTTTAGTCGTTCAGCCGTTTCATCCTTCTTCGCTAGGAAGAAAACCCATTAGAATCTCGAGTAGTCATCGGTAACTACCAAGCAGTAAGATTTTCCTCCCTTGCTCTTTACACTTACTGGACCGAAAAGATCCATATGAAGCAATTCCAGAGGAGCTGAGATGGAGTTCACAAGCTTTGACGGATGCGATTTCTTGTGTTGTTTGCCCTTTACACATGAAATACATGAGTCGTTCATCGCAAACCTCATGTTGGGAACTCCGGTGACTAGCTCATGCTTCACTAAGTAGTTCATTCTGCGGAAGTTGATGTGAGCCATACGTCTGTGCCACATAATCGACTCCCGTTCCGAGGTTTTAGACATCAAGCACATATACTCTTCACTTGATGAGACTTTTGTCATGTCGAGACAATAGATGTCGTTTATCCTCGGAGCTCTAATCAATACCCAGTCTGGATCGATCACAAATCCCTTGCGAAGAATCATACACTCCTTATCCGTGAACAAAGTAGTAAACTCCTCATCACAGACTTGCGAAACACTGAGTAGATTGTGCTTTAACTCTTTACAGTAGTTGACATTCTTGAAAGTCACCACACCGTTAGAGATATTTCCTTGACCCGTAATTGTACCACCTTTTCCCCCAGCGAATAGGACATTTCCCCCATCAACAGCGAAGTAGTCATTGATTAGGTGGAGATCTCCCGTCATGTGCCTTGAACAACCACTGTCGACAATCCAAATATTCTTGCCTCCAGTTCGCTTCGGTCGTCCCTGCACATATAATAGAGGATTAGTTGGTAATGGGGACCCAAGCCGATACAGACTTGGGTCGTCCATCTTCATCGGGAATGATCACATCAACCTTGGTGTGTGTTTTCTGGTAATCAGTCGAGGTCGATGCGTCATCCCGATGTTTGGGTGACTTGAGATTTTCTTTAACAGTTTTGGTCAAGATTTGTTTAGGTCTGGTCTCGACTTGGACTGAAGAAGAATCAACTTTGGAGTTGATCAGTCGATCCTTCTTTGGTGATGCTTTACGTTTCAAGATCAAACCTTGTAAACGTGTGCAGACCTTGGCAATATGTCCCTCGTTTCGACAATAATAGCAGATTCTGGGATCATTTGAAATGTCCGTCTGAATTGGAGAAGTTTGAATCTTCTCTTTGGGAACTGCTTGTCGAGGAACTGCCTTGGTCTGAGGAATTGGTCTAGACACTTTGGGAGGAATTGTTGTAGGCTTAGAAGAAGAAGAAGCCTTTCCCGTAGTGAAAATCTTAGTCATAGGGGTTTGGACGGTGATAACAGGTTTGTTTTCTTCAACTTTCTCCTTACCCTTAGACTTGGACTTGCTAGACTTTGACTCAAAGTCGGACTGCTTAACAGTCCGTTTTTCTTCACGCACTTGAAGTTTTTCAAACTTCTTGTCCATCTTAGTGATAAGACGGCTCTCAAGGCGTTGAATGACTTTTTCAAAAAGACTCTCTTGATGGGCAGTTAAGTTAGGTCATTAAGGTCTTTGGACTTATGGTCTGGACGTTCTAAAACGACTTTAGACTCATTATCCCTAACACTTGCTTCTGGACCATTTACTTCAGCTTTTGGAGCTTCAGAGGTCAAAGAAGAGGACTGAGATATCTCTACGGACGCACCATCAACCGGGATCGGGGTGAAATGCTTTGGAGGTGGCATACTAGTATACCCCAATCCACCCTTGTCTTTGGTGTTTGTCCGCTGTGACTCGATCAATTGATTCAAAATTTCTTTTGAATTGGCAATTGCAGCTAACTTTGCATTCAGAGAATCAATTTCACTCTGTTTTGTAGCAACAGTTAGTTTTTCGGCTGCACGTGCATCGGAAAACTCTTTGATTTTAGAAACATGTTGTGTAATTAAGATTTTTAGATCCGAAATTTCAACCATTTTTTCTTTCTTAAAAACATTTAAAGTTTTGTTTTCTTTGGTTAAAGCATCGTTACTTAATCTTAAGACATTAACGTCAGAGTTTAACTCTTTAGCCGATGTACTCCAAACAGCGAGTTTGGTCTCAAGCTCGCTGCAGTTAGGACATATAGCTGTGAAAGGATTAATATCTACCTCACGCTTTGGAGATGAAGCATCTGATGTCGAAGCCATAAGCGTAAGGTGTTCCGTTCTCTGAGCAATGTCTTCAAACGCATTCCAATCAACCCTGTTATCGGACAGCCATAAGTGCACTTTCACCCTTTTCAACATCTTGAATACGAAGATTTCGAGTAGCTTGACCCTGATAAACTCCTTGCTGATAACTTCGACCTTGAGGAGGGGCTTGATAACCCTGGTGCTGTCGACCGTATCTATCTTCTTGGTCGTTTCTACGATCTTCTTGCGAGTGTTGACCGCATTCTCGAGCAAAATGACCATAGTTGTTGCACTTGAAGCATTTGACTTTCGACTTGTCAAATCCCATGCCGGTCTTTCGATCTCCCCCAATGTATTTCTTCCCAGTTCGATTGAGGAAGTTCTTGATTCTCATCATCGCCATATTCCAGCGGATGTCCATTTCCTCAATATCATCTGGGTGGACTTGATCGTAATCTTCCTCTGTCAACACGGTATTTGCTATCCGTCCGTCGATTAGATCATCATAAGCAGTAAGGAAACATGACTGCAAGCGTTCATGTTCAACATTCTGAGACCCAGAGGCACTATATGCCGTCTCTTTTCCTCTGCCTTGAGACTTCAGGAGGGAAGCCGTTTCTTTACCCCTTGACGAGCAATTTCCACACGTTGGACAAACATAATCGGTTGAACTTGACACAGTTGAACTGAGTGGAAAACTTGGAAAACTGGGTGAAGGAAGCAAGTGACTCGATGGTTGAGGTACTTGAACAGTCGAGACATCCGAGAGGAAAGCGACTCCCAGATTTTCCCGAAGTACCTTCTGAGTATATACGTTGCTACCGTAAGCTTTCTCCTGCATCTCCAAATTCGCTATCCTTAGCTTGTCAATAAGATCTTCAAAGTCATAATCTATCTTTTAACAGCAATACACGTACTTCCCAGTGAGGTGGTAAACTATCTAAGAAGCGTGTATTTGTCTGAAACTTATCAAACTCAACCTTTAACTCGTACAAATCGTTTATCAATCTACAAAACCTAGAAATCAACATATCTAACGTTTCGTTTTCCCCACATTTGAAGTTATCGAACTATCGCTTCAAAATGTCGGCTTTGATAACCTTCATTGCTTCAGTTCCCCCATATCTCTTCAAGATGGCATGCCAAAGATCGTGAGGATTGTCGATCTTCCTGAATATAGCTTTCATCTCATCAGTTAAGCAGAACTGAATAGATCCCAAAGCCTTCTGATTCTTGAGGAAAGCAGCCTTCTCGTCATCCGTATACGTATTCATCGCTCGATAAATTCTAACTCCGGTACTTGCGTTAAGATCCGAAGGAGCTTCACATCGTGTCAAAATGGGAGTCCACATGCTTGGATCGGTGCAAGCAACGTAGGTCTTGAAATTCATCATCCATTCTTCAACACTACGATTCGGATTGTACATAGGAGGAACTTGACGATTTCGACTAGATTCCATGTTGAATGAACCCGTGTTCATAGTAAGAGCCATGTCGAATACAAATCAATACCCAAATCAGCCACAAACGAATACCCGAAACAAACACAAACGATTCCCGAATACCCCGAACTTAACACTAATCTTCAAACGTCTTCACACAAGTCTTCACAACCAAAACCCGTAGAATCAGCAAGAAAACCAGAGAATCCAACCAAATAACTACCTAATGTTTCTGTCGAAAATCGGGCAGAGTAACGGCTAGAAAAACGAAGTAAACGAACGTCTTCAGTGTGCAGTTACGTGAGCGTAACTCCCAGTTACGTGAGCGTAACTCCCAGTTACGTGACGTAACTATTTTCGAGCAACAATCTTCGAGTAACTATCTTCAAGGGCACGTAACAGCAGTTACGTGACGTAACTATGTAGATACGCACGTAACTAGTCTTCAAGTAACTCTTCACACGTAACAATCGTCAAAAGTCGCGTAACTCCACGTAACTGATAGATACGTGCGTAACTGAGCAGTTACGCGCCGTAACTGTTTCTTGACAGTTACTCTAGCTGAGAATTTCCTTCCGACCGTCCAAAACGAAGAAAAACACAAAACTAGAAACCCATCTTCTGCAGATATCAAGAATACCCAACTGTAAACACAATATCTGAAACCCGAGACCAAACTACGGCTAGAAATGCCTAGATCTGAAAAATCCGAAATAAAGTACAATTACTCCAAATCTTAGATCTAACCCAAATCAGCCCCAAACTTCACCAAACGGATTCAAAGACCTCTATAACAAGTATAGAGGCTCTGATACCACTTGTAGGTCGCCTAAACCGAGATCCCTTTGAACCCTAATACCAAACTAGTTGCGGAATAACTAATTTGTAAGTATATATGGTGAAGAACAGCAGAGATAACCAAATGGTTGATACTATTAAACTTACGTATTCAATACAAACACGAAATAGTATCTAAACACTCGATTACAAGACTTTAACACACAAGAACTCACAGTTACGCTCCCTAAGACTAGCTCACGTAACTATTCGCCGATGTGACAACTCTGACAACTTTCAACAACCGCATTTATGATCCCGAGTCTGCTATTTATAGCTGACCCGAAACCCTAAACAGTTACGCGCGCGTAACTGTCTGAGAGACAGTTACGCGCGTAACTCCACAGTTACGCGAGAGTAACTGTTAGTTACTCTCCGTAACTTAGTTACTTAGAGTAATTGTCTACGTAAATGCGTTTTGGACTTTACAACTCGATCTAATTACATTCTAACTCGACGACACATTCAACTGAATACAATCTACAGACATTAATGTTCCAACATAGTTTATGGGTTCTAAATTGTTAGGGTACATGTTTATAATTTAATTATAAGTTATAGATTAAGGGTATCTATTATGGTGGTTTTAAAAAAGGGTTTATAAATCTTAAAAATGTTATTTTTTGATTAACCATAGTGTAATTGTGTTTCATGCTTATGTATCTTGAAGAGGTTCAAGATTATGAAGTGCTTTATAATTTTTCCTTTTAGTTTTTACATTAATTACATTTATTAAACACTCGTTTATAAACTTTTTCAAAGGTTTATATGTAGTGAGAAAAAGTTTGTTAAAAGAAAAAGGTTATGAAGTGATGATATGAAAAATTTATAAACCTTTTAAAAAGTTTATCATTGGAGATGCTCTAAGTTTATAATCCATCAATATTATTATTATTATTATTATTATTATTATTAACCAAAATATTCAACTTCTTTGTCTTTAATAGAAATCAAATTAAAATTTTAAAACACCATTTAACTATTGCAAGACTTTTTAAAATAAAAAACATGTATCTTTAATTACATTTAAATAGATTTTGTGTGAAAGAAATGATTTAATGTTGAAAAGCAGTATTTAGTAATTTAACTTTTTTTAATTTATCAACTTTTAAGTAAAACATGTTTATAATATAGTAAAGATTATTCTTAGCCTAACTATTTCAAATTTATGTTCACCAAATCTCAATTTTGTGTTTTTAAACTCACATTTTTTAAGTAAATAGTTTATGGGTTCTAAATTATTAGGTTACTGATATATAATTTAATTTTAGGTTATAGATTAAGTTTATAATCCATGAATATTCTTATTATTGTTAACCAAAATTTCAACTTCTTTGTATCAATAGAAATCAAATTAAAATCTTAAAGCATCATTTAACTATTGTAATTCTTTCTAAAGTAAAAAACGTGTATCTTTAATTACATTTAATTAGGTTTTGAGGGGAAGAAATGGTTAATGTCAAAAAATGTCTTTTTAGTAGTTTAATTATACTTAATTTTTCAACTTTCAAGTAAAATATAAAATATTTTATATTAGTAAATATAAAGATAGAGCATCTTATAACAATTAGGGAATATCAATCATAATAAGTAAATAAAAATAAATAATATAAATTAATAGTTATTTATTTCCTTTAATGCAATACTCCATTACATAAATACTTTCTTAAATTAAAAGCAGTCACTCCGATTTTCATAAGCACTTATAAATACAAAAATCTATACATACTTTGAGGGGATAAGTGATTGAAAATGTATCAAACTTTATTTTAAAGTCAATTGTATGTATCCAAATTTAAATTGGTCTATTATATATCTAACTTTCAAAAATCGTATTTTTATGTATCCAACCAATAAAATTTTAGAAAACCCATGATATGTGTCAGAATTTTGAAAACCTCTTTTTCAGTAAATTGTTTACCAAATTAAGATGCGGAATTTCTCTATATGATTGCATCTAAGCTCTAATTGGATTGAGAATTAATTAATTTAGGGAAGAGTACATGAGAAT
This sequence comes from Senecio squalidus, assembly GCA_910822075.1. Lineage (NCBI taxonomy): Eukaryota > Viridiplantae > Streptophyta > Magnoliopsida > Asterales > Asteraceae > Senecio > Senecio squalidus. The sequence goes on along the minus strand of CAJVGC010000508.1, from coordinate 16,692,895 downwards.
GTAACAAACTTTGTCCGATTTGTTATTGCGTGCATTTAACTTTCAAAACCTATATTGTATGTATTCAACTCTTATTTATTCACAAATAATGTAACGGACCATATTTTTGTTGACGTGTAACCGGTTTAAATTTCTCAAAAAAAACCGGTTCTAACATTATTTGTATAAAAATAAAATTTAAATACACACAATAGAGTTTTTAAGAGTTAGATACACAAAATAGTAAAACGGTCAAAGTTTATTGCATTTTCGTGCACTTAGCCCATTAATTTATAAGAAGGCTTTGATTTCTTCATAGAATGATTTTAGCGGGAAAAGCCATTATAAAATATATCACACTTATGCTCACTAGCACTCAAGAACAAAAGTTCAAGAAGCGCCCCTACTTATATCACCTATCATCCTATTTATAGACATAATTACATACTTTCTATATATAAAAACTTGAGACACGTGCTTATTTAAAAATACTTCGGACTCTAATCAAACACTTAAGTCTTCATCTTCATTAAGTCTGATGTTGATGATTATCTTCATGTTTAACTCTGATCTTCATCTTCAGAGTTTAATACTTCAATGAAAACTTATGGATCAATTATGTCATCACCATGATTTTAACTATGATGTTGTTTTCTTTAACTCGGAAGAGCAGTTTCATCATCAAAGTTAAATTTTTCATTATTGGCTTCAAGCTGACTAACTAAGTTTTTTAATTTGGAAGTTGAACTTTGTTTTTCCGAATTAAAAACTTAGACAGAAACACACATTCAAAGATTTTTTGCTTCATCCATATTCTTCAATACCCAACAATGTGGCATCTTATATGGATATCACAGATTTTTGAATACATATAATAACATATTTTTAAAGTTAGATACATAAAATAATGATTTTTAAAAGAGATATATACAATAGATCAACTTAAAATTAAATACGTATAATAGATTTTAAAGTAAAATTTGATACATTTTTTAATCACTTATCCAAAATTTCAGTGTATTATATTGAGTGTATAGCCTCGATGTAAGTAATTTTAAACATTAAAGAGTTTGAGAGGTTTTTTAGTTATTTTATCATTAAGTTTTTTTCATTGAAAAATTGTACCTTTCAATCTTTCAATCTATTTAACTTTTCGCAAAAAAAAGGAAAAAATCATAAAATTCCATTTCATTATTTCGTGGCGTGTCCGAACTTCAAATTATAATTTATAATCCATCACACCAGTGTTAAATTAATGTTTGTTTTAAATCTATCCATATGGTTTAGTACTTACTTGTATCACAATCAAAGTTTTAAATATGATGTATATATTTGAAGTTATATTAACACGAATAATCGTCAACACCTACACATAAAAGGTCTTTTAAATATATTATTTTTGCCACATTAACTTCCAAATATAACTTTTTATATATAAATATTTATTTAAAACTTGTTGCATGATTTTCATTGTTATTATTGTATGTAGCTTAGTAATTATTAATTAATGTTTATTTAACAAAAGTCAAAAATGAATTAAAAATCACTATTATTGAGTTTAATTAAAAATGGTGGTCGGTTAGTGTTAATAGACAAGCAACCACCCCTAACTACTACCACGATAAGCTTTTAAATGACATCCTTATTTTAGTGACAGATTAGAAAAATACAGCTTAATGATGATATATGTAATGTAGCCAGTTTATAATAACTTTTTCCGTAAATACCAAAAAATAGCTATATCTCCACTCAATACATACTTGCTTTATACCCACGTAAAAAGGATTATACGGAAAAATTCAATTTAAGATTCGGAAAAATAATAAATGACATTTTTACCAAAATGTAGAATCAACGATATTAGAACTTAGACCATGTAATAAAAGCATAATTATTGCTACTTGGGATTCTATTCACACATATGGACATATGGTATAGTTACTATTACTGGCCCGCAGGAGTTGCCGTTTCAAAAAAAAAAAAAAAAAAAAAACTAAACTTACGAGACGGATATAAGACATAAGTTTTTGTAAATTTTCAAACTTAAATTTCTTAAGGTTATTAATTTTTACAATTGCCAAATGCATTAATCAAAAGATAAATGGTTACATGTTTGGTTAATTGATGATTAGTATGGTTACTGGTTATAGATTCACTCACTAACCAAAGTTATAATAACAGTCTAATTAAACTAAAACAAAACAAGTTGTGTTATATAACACTCTCCTAACAAAACCCTCCATCTCTTTCTTGTGATTGTTTTTTTTCCGCTTATTTACTAAATATATGAGTTTATATAATTTTTAAAAAGTAAATAAAGACATTTTCTTTTTGAAAGTTTACGAGTTTATCTAAGATTATAAATTCACTTGATAAATGCTTAAGTAAAAGAAAAGGAAAATCTCGAAAATACCATATTGACATAACCATATTTAAAAATAAGAGTTAATTATACGGATGATCATTTTCCTCTTACCCAAGTGCCACTTTTCGTCCTATTTTTTGAAAAATTACACGGATAGTCCTTTATTTTGAATTTCTGCACATGGGCAGTCCTTTAGTCCGTTAGGGTTAACTTAATTCTGTTAGTTATATCATAATGACCAATTTACCCTTTTTGTCTTATTCGCAAATGACCGTTTTTGTAAATTTATGAAAAGCATTTGTGCCATTTTTTTCGCTACGAAAACCAAATGTATGATAAAATGGCATATGAATGGGATACATACCTTGTCCAACATCGCTCATTGACAGAGAAGATGTTAGATATATAAAGTATAAGTTTAAGTTGACCTTAATTAGTTGACGTGTTTCGAACTGATGTTATGGGATCAATTTAAAGGCAAATCTGGGCGCTAAATCGGGCAATATCTTTGCTAGAATGATATATTAGTTTGTACCGGTATGATTTTGTTACTTGGATGAAAAAAAAAAAAGAAAGAAAATTGTTAAGAAAAAGTGGACAAGTTGACAAAAGTGAGGAGGAATCCGAGATATGAATGACTAATAAGGCCGACCCACGTCATATATAACAACACTTTCCTCACCTATATATCTCTCTCTCTCTCGTGCTCTTACTTTCCAAAAATAATCATTTTGCATTCCATTCCATGTTACTATTTTGTTTAAAACATCTTAATTCCTATGGAGGCTAATGAATATGATCCTTAGCCAAACTGGAATGTATTTTTAAACATATTACCGAATACAATCGATACGATACTATTTTATACATTTCACTTCACTAATTATTTGCTTGCAGGTTTGCTTTTTAAACTTTATTCCATAAGCTTCAGATTATGTGTGTATCCGACATTGTGTCATCTTGAAACCGGATATTTGACTCTGCTGGTATTCTTCAGAAAGACACCACGGGTAGTTTGTGTTTGTTAGATATGCGTTGTTTGTTGATGGTTTCTTCAGCTCCACCAATTAAAAAACGCGCTGATTTGCGGATTAAACAGGCCGGAAGAGGCTCATATAGGGCTAGTTAGTTGTATTTCTTTTTTTAGATTGTTTTGGATTCGAGTTAATATTTGTTGCTGTTGTACTGGGTGAGTTTTTATATTCGCCACGAAATAAAATGGAGACTACACCTCTAAGGAGGTTCCTACAGAGTCTTTGCGATAATTCTTGCTGGAATTATGCTGTATTTTGGAAGCTTCACCATCAAAACCAAATGTATGTCCTGCTTTTCCTCTTTCCTACCTCATAACTAATACTCCGTTTATGAATTTTTTTTTTCCTTACTGAATAATCTGCAACTTTTTTTATTTGGAATTGTTCCTTAACCGAAGAATCACTGAATTATAGATCACGAGATTATTATGTTCATAAGAATGGGAATTTAATCAAACGTTGACCCCTTCAAATAGACCGAGTTTTGTATTCAATCATATTTCTTAGTTGTAGCTAAAACCTTCGTATTTTAGTTAAGGGTTGTCTTTGATGGTGTTACCTGTTTAGATATAAATAATGTTCAATGTAATATTTTTAATCATAAGTCGACTACCTAAGAAACCAAATCTCATTAGACTTCTCTAAATAATTATTGTTAATCATATATCTAATATGTTGGGGTTAAAGATGTGATTATAATATCGTATTATTGAGTGAATTACAAAAGTGGTCCATAGAGTGGTTGATTACCTGCACTTGTGGTCTTTTTGGCACAAGTTGCTCTCCAATCAACTTCTTTCGTCGTTGACTTTTTAAAGATTCCATCAATTGCTTGTTTGAAAAAAGTATTTTAACAAAAAGGAACTTTAAAGAAGTAAGAGAACAATCTCTCTCCTGTCATGACACGAAGAACTGAACTGCAAGTTTTCGTTTTTACTGGTTTTCCTGTTTTAGTTTTTAATCTCGGTCACAAAAGATTTCAACTTAAAAAAGCTACAAATATCTATATTGGTATGTGAAGGTTGCATATATTGGTATGTGAAGGTTGCACTACGTAACTAAAGGAACTCATTTATTGCGGTTAAAGCTAGACTCTTGATTTGGGATGATAGTTGAAATAGTGATTGCTGGTGCATAATTCTTTCTGTTGGACCAAAAGCGAAGGTTGACCACGATTCTAGGACCATTTCTATAGCTCGCTTATGTATCGTGTCTGTCCTCTTGTATTCTAGGACCATTTTCCTCATTTCCGATAGAAAATATATCTTATTTTTATTACTCAAGTTAGCTCATCTTGTATGATTAAAGGGGGCAATTTGAACCCATCAATGTAAAATGGGTCATTTGTGCTCTATTTTATTGGCAAGTGAAAGCTAGAGAATTTAGTAAAAAGGGAAATGGTTCAAATGGTTTAAAAGTCACTCACGTCATCTTTAAATATTAACAATCTCTGAAATTGCTTTATTTAAGAAGTTTAATCATCATTATAATAATTAGTTAGTAATGAAATATGAAAAGAAAAAGATGAAACGAAGGTGTTGACCGGTCATCCCAAGTTGACCCATGACCCATATTAGAAAATCTATTCGCTTTGACCCGTTACCCAACTGCCCTGACCAGCCTTTTCTTTACCTATAACCTATGTAGTATTGTATCTCTATGTTACTTTTAGTTATATATCACACAGCTGTGGCATTACTGCATTATCTTTTATCTATATGATCACATAGACCTATAATTATTTCTTAATATTGACACGTGTGGAAAATAGTAAAACCGTCTTAAATTTTTTCTAACCATGTTTTCTAATTCTCATAGTTGAGCACAAGTCTATCGGCGTACTGTGGCTTGAAATTTTAATGTATCAGCTCTTTAAATTACGAAAATTTTGAATTCTTGAAAATTACTGTAAAAATTTGAAGTTACCAGCTTACTTGTTAGTCAAACTGTCATTTTATAATTCTTCTATGCCACGTGTAGCATGGGCAGCCTGATACTTGGTATCGATAGTGGTTTCTGTGTGTTTGCTATTCAAAAGCTTTGTTGTATCTGTAACCGGTCATGGTTATTTTATAACTGAAAACCATCCATACATGTTCTTTATCGTTCTAGTAGTTATATTTGTGTTATTATGTGAATGCATACACTGTTTTATGTTAATATACATTCATCTACTATTTTAGGCTTTTGATGTGGGAAGATGGATACTTTGGCACCTTGAAAGTTCAAGATTCTATCAGAAACATACTTGCTGAAACTAGCTTCGGGGGCCTGGAAGAAATATCCTCATGTGACACATATAATGGAACTTTGGGTGTAGACGCTGTTGAACTAGCAGTTGCTTATATGTCAAACTTTCAGTATGCATTGGGTGACGGGTAAAGTCTTCTCTTTTTCCTCGGTTTTTTTCAGTCTAGTGGTAGTTGCTCATCCAGCATATTTTTAAGTTATTTTTCGTTCTGTCAACCATTGTAGGGATGTTGGTGATGTAGCACATACGGGAAACTGTCGATGGCTTTTTGCAGGTTCCAAATCCGGGGAATTCAACACTGCATCAGTTCCCGAAGTGAGATTTAAATCACGTCAAGTGATAAATTTACAATATAAATTAGACATATCTTGTGAATATGGTTAGCAGGAAATTTACCATTTTCTTCTTCCGTGACAGCATGCAGATGAATGGGTATTTCAGTTTGCAGCAGGTGTCAAGGTATTCATTATTGATATTCTATGTCTATATGAGAGCTATGGTTTTAAATAGATGTAATACGATAAGTGGGTTGTCTAATGGGTCAATATAATTTTGGGTTGAACAGATATTGTTTTTAGTAAATGGGTCGGGTTGATCCACAAACACATTCTTGTATAAAAATAATTATGTAAATATTTAATCATTTAAGTGCTAATTATGATTATGAAAACAATACTATACAATAGAAATCTAAATCTTTTATAAAAATGATTTGGGAGTTTTTATGCATTAATAATAGAATTTTGGACAACTTTCAACTCGTTTGACCTGTTTGATCAATTTGACCTTATACCCTTTTAGCTATATTTGTCTATTTGACCCATTCAATAGTAAATGGGTTGAAACTTAAAAATGGCATCTCTACTTTCCTTTTTACCTGATAATTTCTTGATTGTTGCCACGCAGACTATTTTGCTGGTGCCTGTTATTCCATATGGAGTTCTGCAACTCGGTTCATTGGAAGAAGTATGTATTCTTTCATGTCTGCCAGAAGGGACACTTCTCTTTTCTTGACATTCATGATAAATATTGATTTATTTTCAACCCTTTTAAATTCTAGCTTGCAGAAGATGCACATATGGCCAAATATATTATCGATGAATTTTTTGCACATCAAGATTTCATGGGTTATTCTGATGCTTTTGCACCGAACCAACAGTTTTCATCTCCATCACCATCATCATTTGTGCCTACAATGATGAGAAGTTTTGATGAGTTCCCGTCATTCATGACAACCATTGATAGCGTCAACTGGTCAAACTACAAACAGTTGACCAGGAATCTTGTAACACCAACTTGTGATAGCTGGAATTTATCTCATTTAACAGAAACAGATGCGCATATCTCTTCCGTTATTGAATTGTCAGAGCCACTACACCAATTAACGAGTTTGATTAATTCAGAGGACATAGAAAGTAGCAAGTCAGGCACGAGTGTCTTAGCAAGTCAACCATTAGTTAGCGATGTTGGCTCGTTTCTAAGTTTCCCTAAAGAATGTGAGCTGCATAAAGCTATTGTCCCTGCTTTTATGGAGAAAGTAGATGATTCTACCGGACATCTTTCAATTGGTGATGGCGATATGTACAGTTTTCCAAGCCAAATAAGTCGTAAAGATCTCAACTCATCATCTAAGAAAATCAACGAAAGGCTTTTCCGCAAGGAGAATGCGCAAAATCCCTTGAGTAATGTCCAAGCTAGTGATGAGAGCTTACTTATTAATTCGTTTGGACAATTTTCTTCTTTGGCAAAAAGGAAAAATATAAATGAAAGAAGTGACGCTAAGAGAGAGAGTTCACTTGTTAGTAACCATGTAGCACCTGCTTCTTTTAGTAGGCTAAAAAAACATAACGATAGTTCTTCACCTTCGGGTATTACTTATGAGGGCGTAGTTAGTGAACTGATTGAGGAAGAAGAGCAAAAAAGTAAGTATGATATTCTGCATCAAAGTAAGGGTTCAAAACCATGCATTGCCAGTAAAAAAAGGGGCAAATCTGGTGCCAAACAGAAGACTAGACCGCGGGACAGGCAATTAATCCAGGACCGGCTCAAGGACCTACGGGAACTTGTTCCAGACGGAGCAAAAGTTAGTCTTTCCCAAACATTAATTTTTTTTTAATGTTTTAGTGTTAACTAATTGTGGCATCTTATATCTTTTGGCTAGATGTGTCTATTTCAACTCATTAACTTATGAGCGGGTCGATTTTGTATCTCAGCAGATCAATTTAATAAAAATAGCAAAAAAGGGAAAATATCAAATGGGTTAACGGATTGGCGATAGTTATTGTAATAGTAGTGTTTTTGTAGTTATAATTAACACATTGATTTTTATAAAAAGTTATGAAAACTGGACATTAAAGTGTTTGTGTGACAGTTTTGACCTGTACCAAAAATAACCCGATTAACTCGAAACCTGTTTTGACCTGTTAGTCTGTTACCCAATCCTCTCTACCTTTGGCTATTTGTGGACTTTTGAAGGAACCCGGTTATGCACATGCGATGATGAATATCCTACTAAGACCCCTTGGATTTTCACAAATCAAATTTTAATGTTAAGTTAAATTTCATAATTGATCATATGTCTCATCATATTTTTATTTAATGCAGTGTAGCATTGATGGTCTGCTCGATCGAACTGTTAAACACATGCTCTTTTTAGAGAGCGTCAGTGATCGTGCTATCAAACTGAGGCAATGTGTCCAACCAGAGGTTTCCGCTTTCGATTTTTACTGATCTGTCAATAGACATATTTCATAAATACTTTATTTGAGTTGCTTATTAAAGGTTGTAAGTAGCAAAAAGAGTGTGTTGTATCCAGTCAAATTTGGGGTTTGAGTGAATGCATGTCATTTTATACTGCGGGTCGAAAGGCCCATCTCAGAAATGTATATTTTACTCTCCACTTATTTTACACGTTCTGATGACTAAATCATCTGCAGGGAGTGGGAAGTGGTCAGAAGAACAATAGAAAACCCGAAGAGAAAGGTAGTCAAAATGGAGCAAGCTGGGCAGTCGAAGTGGGAGGTGATCAGAAAGTATGCCCCATATTTGTTGAAGATCTTCAATGCCCTGGCCATATGATTATAGAGGTCCGTCTGTTCATACTTGCTAGATACGGATTTACATATTTGTTTCGAAAAATAGTTATAAGTGGTCAATGTACTTTCATTCCTTTTTCAGTTACATACTCAAACAAAATCACTTAAACCTATACATTCATAGTCATATCAATTACATCGTTTTCGTGAAATTTTATTATAAAATGATGTGGTAAAAGTACAATTCGGGGGAGGAATTATTAGATGTCTCGGTTTTCATCTATTATGTGGATTAGGTAATTTGAGGCCAATAATAATGATCAGCACTCGTAGGGCAAACACTAGCTATTATGAACTTAAAGCCATATACGTGACGCTTTGAATAGCTTCACTTAGTGATGGTATCTTTTGTAACAGATGATATGCAACGAGAGCTTTCGTTTTCTTGAAATTGCTGAGGTGATACAAGGCCTGCGCCTGACAATTTTAAACGGGGTAATGGAGAAGCGTTCTGGCAATACATGGGCTTGCTACATTGTCGAGGCATGTACTTTGTTTCAATTTTGTATTTTATTCTTTTGCCAAATCGTGGTAGGCAACACATTGCTCCAACTAGCTCACGCTGTTCTTTAAAAGCGGCATGTCACATGAACTAAACAAATTATAGCGTTCTAGACCCATCAGTGTGGCCCTCGAAGGAACAGTAATACCTATCCTTATAGAGTTGGCAAACTGGGCGGGTCAGGCTAGTTGTGTAACGGGTCAAAACCGGTAAGTTTTTTAGTACAGGTTGAAACAGTGAGATTGGGTTGACCTGAAACACCGTTGTCAAATATGATCACATTTCTGAGTAACTTGATTTCGGAGGTTTTTTATGCATTAAAAAAAATACATTTTGTGCAACTTTCCACCTGTTTGACGCATTTGAGTCGTTTTTCCTCTTATCTATATATTTGACATTGCCTGCTTTACTCAATTGTGAGATAAAACATTAGCTGGATCTACCCATTCTTAGTAAATAGGTTGAATTGCTCTATCTTCTAGCAATATTCAAGCCTACTATGAAGTATCTCGTGCTGTGTAGGACACTGTCTAAAATTATGATTTTGTTGATTTCTTATGCGGTATACATCTTTACATGCAGGCTCCAAGGGGATTTCACAGATTAGATATATTTTGGCCATTGATGAAGCTTCTAGAGCAGCAACAACAGAGTCCAATATCGAGCAAAATTTGATGCTATCCGCATGTTCTTGTAAACCAAACTTCGTAAGTATTATTATGTGTTTTATTGTATGGTAAGCACATGACAAAGACTTAACTCTACTGTGTTTAGCTCTTTAGTGTTCAATAATGTATTTTTCCGGTCTCAAACGAATAGACTGACATTTCTTCCCTGCCCCAGTTTAAACGCTGGTGTGCATGTGTTTGTTGCTCTTTAACGAATGTGATGTATCATATTTCTTAATCAAACACATTCTAGACTTTCGTCATCGACTGCTAAAATATCTACATGATCAGATGAAATGCTATAATTGTTTTCATTATAGAATGCGTGTTGACAGCAAAAGCAACAAACAATCTGCTGTGCAGAATTATTTGAGACAGAATATCACATAAACATTTGTTTACGAAAAGGATACATAATTATGGGGGATTATTACATATTTAAAGTACATTCACCGACACTTGCTGAATAAAAGCAACCCTTGGGAAATAAATCAACAGTAACCAGCAATAACTAACGAACACCTTCAAAACTATCAGAACAAACACTTCCTAGAATCGTTTCATCGTCTGAGACATTCACGCAATCACTTATTTACCAAATCTCCAACATCATCAACGATTCGCTAATAATGTGAGGGGATGTGAAGTAAAATAGTCAGATATTCGCTATTTATTCAAATACGGTATACTTTTACACATTGCATATACACCGTAATGTATCATACATGTATATTTTATTTAAAAAAGACAGAGACTAACACCATTTACTTTTAACAAAAGTATAAACCTACAACCTCTAAGTTGACGACAAGAATACCGTTAAGACAAAAGCGTGTCACGATACTTTTAAATAAAGTCTAACACATAACAGTATAATACCACATCACGGAAATATACATTTACCAATATATTTTATTACATGTATATAGAAATCCATATGCATTTATATATTCAAATTTGAGATTGTGATTAATTGACGTTTAAACAAAGGTGTCCTAAAGATGGAGCAGTATGAGTTAGATAGGTGTCGTAGATAACATTAGTAGACAGAAAAATAAAGACAAACAAACAAGAGATGTGACAGTTTTCTAGGGACATAAATGTGTGAGTAACCTCAACATCAATTAATTCAAGATAAAAGATATTGGGATCATAAATACACCAACACATTTTATTAGATAAACCAATAAACATATATTATTTTCTAGGGTTCATATTTCATATACCCTTCTTCTCTCCCCTACACCCTCATAATTACCTAATCACTATTTTGACTAAAAATATATAATCATTTATTACACCTAATAAAATGAGGCAAATATGTCGATAAAAAACAGACAAAAAGTGTAATTAAAGTGATTCACTTTGGCTGTAACTAGGTTGGTCCCATAATAACTTTGATCAAACTTATCCAATAACTTTTTTACTTTTTAATTAATGTTATATATTACTATATCTAGTATTAGATTAGATATGCATATATAAATATACATGAAAAAAAAATATAGCAAATATATTAAAGATAGAAAATATGAAATTAAATTCCAATAATAATCGGTCCACACAATTTATAAAAACTCTTTCGGAACTAGGAGAATTAAATTGAGCATATAAATCTAGGCGCGACTTGTACATTGTTTCCCATCCAATAGCAGACTGTGTCTTGAATAAATTCCAGTATGTCGTGATGTGTGGCATTGGATACTCACCCTGCAGTTGTACCATCGCATAATGGTCACCTCGTACATGTGCCACTGTAAGACTTCGATGGTGTGGAAACTCTTCGGGTCCTCTCCAAAGCGGGAAGATAGTATTACAACCTTTCTTGCTTAAACAATGAACGATCATACCAAACCTATTGGCCATCAGAACACTTGTCGCAGGCATAATCATCCAATATTTCTTTGGTGCAGGAGAGTAACGGTAATACAACGACTCGGCTAGTTCATTGATTCATGTGCTAAAAACACGAGCATATGCTTGATAATTCGTATGTAACTCATCTAGCGGTTGTTCCCGAATGTTGAGCCAGGCATTTTGATTATACCCGAGACAAACAGCGAATGAGCGAAACCCACAATTTCCATCACCCAATACATCATCAATATGAGTGATGTATGGATAAAAAATATATGGAATTTCACTCATTAAGGGGTCTGAATAATATGCTTGAAAATTTACGTATGAACTATGTCTCATTGGTTCCTCGTTCAAATTCATCTCGTATGAACTATGCCTCGTTGGTTCCCTGTTCAAGTCTATATCATCATATTCATCCCACGTTGGTTCCTGGTTCAAATCTATCCCGTAAGAACTATGTGTACGAGCATCTTGATTTTTGGGATCTGCCCGTTTTTGTTGTTGTTTTTTCTTTAAGCTTGGTCGTCCACGAGTATTTTTTATAACTGCAGGTTCTTTAACATCATTTGTACTTCGATTGAATATCTCCTTCAACTTTCGTAACCAACTTCGTTTTCCAACGTTAGACTGTTTGTGAAATTTTTCTGTAAACATCTCTACTACGTCTTCGCAACGAATATCGTCAGTTTGCTCATATTTTAATGGTGAAATATCAAGTTTTCTCCAAAAACTATCTATCGAATCCAAAGGAATACACTGACCTGCATTTAAATAGATAAAAGTTTTTTGTTAGTATCATTCGAAATTTAAGATTAAAAATAAATCACTCGAATTGAAATACTAACCCAAATTCAAGTATTTTAAAAGTACGCAAGCACATGGTAACCCACAACTTGTACGAAGTTGACAACCACAATTTGAAGAGTTTAATTGAAGTTCATTTGACCGCTTAAGTTCTTCGAGCATTAAATTAAGAGCATCAATTGAGACTAAACCCCTTAGTTGTAGGAAACACGGTAGATTGTGTTCGTGATAGAGATATATTCTACTTATTTCAAAACTTTCTTTAATAGCCGTAACTTGCAACTTGACGATTTTTTCAATACAACCTACAAATTTATCTAAAGTGGAATTTGCCGAGTCTAGGTGGATTTTTAACTTAGCATGTTGACTTTCTACTCTGTTAGTTGTTCGATTTCCAAAGTTGAGATGTTGATCAATCCATACAAATACAAACATTTCTTTATATTTGTTTAACCAAGCTTCATCTACATACTTTAAAACTTCAGAAGAAAAAAAATAAATTACATGTCAAATATAGAGAAAATAAATACTTAAAATATAAAAAGTATATTGAGTTTGAATTATAGAAAATTACTTGGATATTTTATCAACATTGATTGAAGCTCCGTGTAGTTTTCGGAGTACGCTGTCCACGTTGGAGAATTTTGTTGTAACTTCCACATTGCACGAAATGACTCCGACTGCAGTTTTTCTTTAATATTTTCAGTAATATGCCATCTACAAAGTAACCGAGTAGCATTAGGAAATACTCGTCCACATGCATTCACTAGAGCCAACTCTCTGTCAGTAACTATAACACGTGGATGCATACACTCTTCTAGTATCAACTTTAGACAGTTTAACACCCATGAATAATTTGCCTCCTTTTCCTTATCCATAAAGCAAAAGCTATACAAAATGTCTTGCTCGTTGAAGTTACACCGACAATCTGAACAAAAGCATATTATACTTGTTCGTTTTGTATGTGTCGTCTATAATCAAAACGTGTGGGAATGCACGCCATATCTCAAACGATGTTGGGTGAACAAAGAACAAGTTATTAATTCATTTGACTCATTTGAAGAAAACTCATAAACAAAATTATTAAGATGTAGAAGAGTCATTAGAACTTGCATAGGAGTTTTTCCTAATTTCCCGATCATGCGTAATATTTGGCGTGCATAGAATATGGTGTTAATTGTTGAAACATTATTCTCATTCTGCTCCCTTAATGTCAACAAAATATTTTGTAGCTTCACGTTCTTCAATGTCAAATCTTTCACCATAGAGAATTCATCTTCAGACAATCGTTTTGAAAAAGGATGTCCCTCCATATGTTGTGCGGGTGGATGATTATGTTTATCACATTTAACTCTTATCATCCAATTATCATGGTCTATTGAATAATTTCCTACTAACTGAAATTTACACTTGCACTTTTTGGTAGCACTAAATTTACTTCTATCCACAACTTTATATTCACCACCACGATCACGCATAAGTGTGACTTTATACACAAAACCGTATGTTGGATATGTAGTTGTTTGGAAACAGATTATAATTTAGACACTAAAAACCTGATAACGAAATTTAAGAATGTAATTAACTTAATCTAATTATATATACCTAATTAAATCTGGTTTAAATCATATTTAATGAGTTAGTTAGAAGTTAAATAAATTAAGTTATTTATGTTTTTAATAAAAATGTTGTTGACTTAGCTTGATAATAAACCATAATTTAGTCTTTTTATAAATTATAGTTTTCCATAAAAGTAGTTAGAATTTTGATTTAAATATTTGGTAAAAACGAGGTGAAAACTTTGACCAACTATTTTGAGGGTGTATGTAATATGGCTCAAGTTATCCCCACCCCTCCTATTTGGTTATACAAACCCTCACTATCAACTTTATGTCACATCTATGACACATGTGTGTCATAGATGTGACTTTTTTGTTTTTTTTGTAAATCTTTGTCGTTTTGTTGTCGTTTTTTTAATTTTTCAAATTCCGTAAAATAACAAAAATTATACAAAATATAACGAAAAAATAAATTGTGTATTAAAATGCAACATTCGTATTCTATTATTCACATATTCGATATAATAAAAAACAGTATAATGATGTAACGAACAAATAAATTATTCGTTTTTACCAGAAATGATATAAATAAATTTCCGAGCCTTTCGTTATTGTTATATGTTTATTAACAAAAAATTAACATCCGACGAATTTTTTCAAAAGTCTACAAAAAATTAACATTCGACAAAAAATAAATTTCTGAGCCTTTACAGAATTCTGATTCGTTATGTTTTTTTCAAAAGTCTATAAAATCCGACGAATTTTTTTTATAAAAACACATTACTTTTATACAAATATTTCTCTCGTTTTTTTATTAAAAAATGTGAAATTATTAGGTTTTATAAACAAATACTGTCAGATTTTTAATATTATTCAACAATATGAATAACTCTCCGTTTGACACAGAACATATATTTTATTTTTACACATACAAGCTTTTAATTATTATTTTCTTGTCACTTTTTTGTTAATAAACATATAACAATAACGAAAAGCTCAGAAATTTATTTATATCATTTCTGGTAAAAACGAAGGTTGCAAAAACAGAAAAATCATGTTTTACCGTCCATTCGATTTTACCAAATATGTGAATAATAGAATACGAATTATACCGAATATGTGAATAATACTGCTTTTTATTATACCGAATATGTGAATAATACTCGATAATAAAAAACAGTAGGGTAACTAATTTGCCAACCAAATTTTAATTTAAATACAACTTGAAACAAATACTTAACTATGCTATTAAATAATAATAAACAAATTTAATCATATCACAATTTATTTTTTCGTTAAATTATGTATAATGTTTGTTATTTTACGAAATTTAAAATTTAAAAAAAAAACGACCACAAAAAGACAAAAAAAACAAAAAAAAGTCACATCTATGACACAAATGTGTCATAGATGGGACACTAATAGGGGGGGTTTGCATATAGGGAGGGTTTGCATAACATAACCCATGTAATATAGGGTCCTATTTTCTAATGATTATGTTTTATTAAAAAATTTGATAATAATTTTATAATAATTATATTTTTTCTTTTTGATAGTGAATGAGATAATGATTATGTTTTTTTTTCCTTTTTGTTTTAATAATTAAACATTATTATTATTAATGTTATTATAATATTTATATATAAATATAATATTACATGAAAACAAAAAGAATGACAAAGTAATATAAAATAGTACTAATACATAAAGAGAAATGATAAAATTAATATAAAATAGTAAATGAGATTAATTATTACATTTAATCACCTAAATTCATAAAAGTTCTTTCACGATGGATACACTGATTAAATAATTCTATACGAGACCTATACATTGTTTTCCATCTAGTTGCAGATGAGTTTCTATGAAAATTTCAATAGGTCGTAATAAAATTTTTAAAAAATACTATTTTTTAAAAAATTTCAAAATGTTGACTATGACCCTACGTTTTTCAAAATATTGACTTAAATTATTGAATTTCGTGACAGATATTAATTATGAAGGCCCCTTAATTATAGAAATATTGGTTTATTTAGTAGTGCCCAAGATATATGTAATAATCTTGCAATATCAAATACAATCATTTAAAGTAGGGTGAGCAAAATTTGCTTTAGCTTGGTTTTGCATTAATAAAAATCGAACCAAATCTTTTAAAACTTAAAGATGGTAAAATATTTGGTTTAATTTTACATTTATTTGATTTTTCTTAAAATTTAGATCAGATTAGTTCACTTTTAATTTAGCTTTTAGGCTTTGACTAATTCGACTTAATAAATAATATCTTATTCGAATTTTTGCTACAATCAAAGTATAAAGCTATAACATTTTTCTGTATACTTCTTATAAGAGCACACGGTATAATATGGTTCGCGCCTCGTTATAGGCTCGTTGTCGAGCTGACAACGAGCGAGGCCTCGTAATCATACCGGCTTGGGTCATTGTGGGACTCGTTCTCTCTCACCGTTCTCACTACATGTCGCACCCCGCTAAAGCGAAAACACAAGGTGCGAAGAGCAATAATATCATTACACGAGTTATAACAAAGGTAACGACTTCAAGTCATTAAAATAGAAATTCAAAGTTTACAAATTCGAAAATACAACCAAGCGTTTAACGTGTCACAATAACAGATAAAACATTAAAGTGTTTTAATAAAATTCCCAAAAATAACAAGACAAGTCTTTTTCCCGATTCGTGTCTCCCGTGACCATCCTGACCCGTCCATGCCATGCACTTCATGCTTACACTTGGTTTCCTGAAACATGAGATAAAGTGTCAACTACATAAAGTAGTGAGTGAGTTACAGTTTTCAAGTTCTCGACAAAGTTTCGATAAGTATAAAAGTATAACGGTTTCTCAAAAGAATGAAGCGGAACGACGCTTAAAATATATACTTTTAAAAGTTCACATGGCAACGAGGTGTAACAACACCTTAAAAGTTTGTACACAGGTAAGTAGAACAATACTTGTAAAATAGTAGTTGCGGATACAATCGCGAAAGAGTATATGCGTAAATAAAGTAACTAATGATTAAAACCTTGTATCAACCTCTTGGCATAATATAACATAAGTGTACACACTAAACCAATTAACCAACCGTGAGGCCCCTTACCCCGCACTATCTACGAGGAGTATTCAGATCATAGTAATATGTACTTAAGCTGCCGCCTAAACAAGGAACGGTTATTTCCTAAGTATCGATACCCATAGTTACTAAACGGCTTAACAAAGCTAATAGTGTGTAAGAAGTAAAACCGGGCACTAATGTAATTTTGTTTCAAAATGATAGTAGGCACTTATGAATCGCGTTATATTCTCTTTAAGGGTTGGAAACGTATACAAGTAATCATAGTTTGAACCAGTGCCAATATAGGGGGCAAGCCATTAAGTCAAATACTGCCAATCAGGGCAATAAAATAGTTTACGCATATAAGTTTCATAAAACGTTCAAAGTTCATAAAACAAGTAGATCTCATGTTTCCCCCAAAATAAATATTTAAAATACAGTAAATAAGAGGGGATGTAACTCACGGATTGCGAAGAGTAGTGCAAATATGAAAAGAGCGGTCGGAACGTGTCGGGAATCACGGAAACCCTAAAGGAATACCAAGATATCGAATATGTGTCGTTGTTCATGTGTTCAAATGTCATTTTGTATTAGTTAAAGTCTTTACAGTTTTTTCTGGGTTAATACGTGACAAAACCGGGCTTAAAGTTACGTTTTACAGCGAATTCGGCAAGGTTTCGGGGTCTGATGACAGTTACGCAACGAAACTGTCAGTTTCGCTACGAAACTGTTAGTTTCGCCAGCGAAATTGTTTAGTTTCGCTGCCAGCGAAACTGACGGGTTGTTTCGGTTAAAAACTTGTTTTCGGCGTCGTAAACTCATATTTGACGGTAAAATTTGATATGTACTTGTAGGTCTTTCAAAACACAGTAAGATAGGCAGTTTATAGTCAATTTTAAGCCACGAAAGTTAAGTTTTATCAGTGACCCGTTTGTATGTAAATGGGTTAAAAATCTCAAATCTTTGAAAAACGCATTTTTAATGGTTTGATCGTACATGCAGTTCAGTTAATTAAACTTATAAAAACAGAGATTTAAAGGAGTTTTACCGAAAGAAAAAGGATGAATGAGAGTTTGGAGCTTCCTAGAGGTGATTTTGCTTCAAAACCGGTTGAGACTTCTTGTAAAACCCGTTTTAAATGTAACCTTTTGCTACTCTTGTTAAATGGACGATTTTTGATGGTGAAATATGGTGATTTTGTGACTGATTCTTGCTGTAAATCGTTTATGTATGTGTGTTTTTGGTGTTTTTAAGCAAAGGAGAAGCCAAAAGAAGAAAATGAAGAAAAATGGTGTATTTATAGGCCAAAACTGAATTTCTGGTGATTTTTGGCGGTCCAATCAAGTCTTGACACGTGGGAAAAAGTCAGAAATCGTTGGCCAATCAAAATTCATGCAAACGTGGGAATCAGCACCACAGTTACGCTGCCAGCGAAACTGGCAGTTACATTGCGAGTCGAAAATCGTTTTTGTTGTTGTTTAAATATTTTCGTTAGTTGCCAGTTTGCGTTATGTTTAGGGATGAACTTAGGCAAGTTCATTAAGCGTTTTCTTGGTATTATGGTCCATTTAAAAGTTCCGATATTGATTCCGACACAGGCACGTTCACAGTAACAGTACGGTTAAGAACAAGAACAAATTCACAAGGATATAAGTACAAAGTTTCACCTGAAAATTAGACGATTGTCACACTACAACGGCCGTTTCTTTTTTATTTTATTTTTTGTTTCATACGGTTATATATATAGCCGTTAGTATTTTTAATTTTTTTTTTTTTTTTTTTTTTTAATACTATTTCACCTATAAATACATCCTCAATTTAACCAAAAAATCACACCATTTCTCAATCTCATTCTATCTCAAGTTTTTTCTAAAAACTATATACAACAAAAAATGAGTTCACATTTTTCAACCGATCCCGATGTTACAGATTCGTCATCGTCCGACTCCGAATTGATCGAAATACTAGTTAAGGCTGTAGAAGCTATTGAACAAATGGAGAAGGAAGAAAATGAGGCGGAAAGTTCACGCCAGACTGAGAAAAGGAAAGGGCGCTATATCAACTGCGATCGAACTGCAGCAAACGAAAACGTGTTACGACATTACTTATCCGGCAAAAGCATACACCCGGATAAATATTTCCGTAGACGATTTCGTAT
The DNA here is from genome assembly GCA_910822075.1 of Senecio squalidus. Classification (NCBI taxonomy): domain Eukaryota; kingdom Viridiplantae; phylum Streptophyta; class Magnoliopsida; order Asterales; family Asteraceae; genus Senecio; species Senecio squalidus. Next base: position 16,673,553 of record CAJVGC010000508.1, on the reverse strand, counting down.
GAGAAGACCTCTTTTCCTCAGAATAGTCGAAGGTATATCTAATTACTCCGTAGAACCTTTGCCCGACTATTTTAATTTTTTCAAACAACGACCCGATTGTACAGGTAAAATGGGTTTTAGTTGTTTACATAAATGCACGTCCGCTATGCGTATGATGGCGTATGGGATTACTCCGGACGCTTTTGAAGAATATTTACAAATGTCAGAAAGAACATCAACTGAATCCCTAGATAATTTTTTAAAATGTGTAATCCATCTTTATACAAACGTTTATCTAAGAACCCCAACAAAAGATGGTGTTAATCGTTTATATCAAAAACACGATGAGGTTTACGGGTTTAAGGGTATGCTTGGTAGCATCGAGTGTATGCATTGGAAATGAGATCAATGTCCAAATGCATACACAGGGCAATACACACGAGGTGACCATGGTTATCCAACAGTTATGCCGGAAGCTGTTGCGTCTTACGATCTTTGGATATGGCATGCTTACTTCGGTGTCGTGGGGTCGAACAACGACATCAACGTGCTTAAACAATCGTCGTTGTTTCATGATATGCTCAACGACTCATCCCCGGATTACAGATTCACCGTCAACGCCCACGAGTACAATAAAGGATATTATCTTGCAAACGGTGTATATCCAGAGTGGTCTACATTTGTTAAAGTTTTTTCGTACCCATTTGACGAACCGCGTCAAAAATTTAAACGTTTTCAAGAGAGTGCGAGAAAGGATATCGAACGGGGCATTCAGTGTTCTTCAAGGTCGTTGGGAGATTATAAAACATGCAGTGAGATTTTACAAGATGAACAAGTTAAGAAGAGTTATGTATGGGGGTATCATATTGCACAACATGATTGTTGAAGACAACGGACGGTCGATTTGTGATGCCCAAGAATGGTACGCTCCTCCGGTTACAAGCATAGACGGACCTTAATGGAGGCCCAGGGGGGCTGCGGCCCTCCCAAAGTTCGGGAAAATCTTGCGTTTTCACTTCCTGAATCCGAGGAGTTATCAGTTTGTTGTGGACTTGTGGGTTGCATGGACCGCTACAGCGTTTCGGCCCTCCCGCTTAAAAATTTCATGTTCCGTCTTTGGTTACAGGTGTTCCCAGAACTTATAACGTGAGAGTGAATGAACGTATCCGTATTAAAAGAGATATTAGAGACAATACCACACACAACACACTCCGCGAGGATCTCTTGACCTACATTTCGACACTCCCGGATGACTATCGACAACGTTAGCTATTTGTATTTTATGTATTGTATTTTTTTAATTATTGTATTGTAATTTTATATTTATTGTGTGTGTTTGTATTTTATTGTAATTATTGTATTGTAGTTTTATTTTTTATTTTAATAAAATCTTAATTAAATATTAAAAAAAAAAAAAATTAAACTGGCGATCCCACATCTCCAACAATCACCCACAATCACTCCACCAAAAAACTCACAACTATCATTCTGTATGTCACGTCATCAAAAAAATCATACAATCATCTACAATCGTGATTCACACCGTGTGCTCTAATGATTTTAGCATAAAAAAATAAATATAAGCAAAATAACTACAAATAAACGAAAGTCTGAACAAAAACTCAACATTCTGATTTTAATAAAATATTATAAATGATTTTGTTCTACTTTTAAAATAAAACTAAAATCAAATTAAATATCTCGGTTTTTCATAAATTGAGATTGTTCAATTTTGTTGAATATTTAGGTTTTTGGGCTCACAAATACGAGATATCAAATACGTCCTTATCAGAATTAGTATTAGCAATTAGTAATATTAAACATAACCTAATAAAATTGCTGTTTCTTATTAGTTAGTTTATAAAAAAATCATTTTCATTAATCCAAATCCATTTCAGAATGGTTGACTACTCATTCTGACGTCACCATATACGACTGTTCACCACATGCATAGCATAAATTAATACTACTGGTCAAATATTCATTGAATCCACTTGATTTCCAACTAAAATAAAAAAACCCCTCTGTAAATGCTAATTAGGTTTTCATATTTGAAATTAAACAATCCAGTTCATGTAAATGGATCCCAGATTTGAAATTAAACATTTATAATTTGTAATTTGTGTCCGTTTTCCGGCTCCTTGCTAGTCGGATTGTCTCTTAATAATATTTGCCGGTTTTAAAAAAAAGTTCATGTAAATGGATCCCAAATTTGGTAATCATGACAAAACCCTAGGTAATTTTAGAGGTATACAATTTGATAATATTCCATTAGGTTCTTCTTCATCATCATCTCCTGTTGTTGTTAGTGATGAGCTTCATGAAGATTGCGATTTATCCGATACGATATTGGGATATATTAATCAGGTGCTTATGGAAGAAGATATGGATGATAAGTCATGTATGTTGTACGAATCATTAGATCTTCAAGCTGCCGAAAAATCGTTTTACCAAGTTATTGGCAAGAGGTATCCTCCATCTCCATCATCTTATGATACTGTGGTTTCGTCATTAGATCATAATGTTTATGTTAATGAAATCGATAAGTTTAGTGGTTATGATTCAAGTTTACAAGTAAGTTCATCGAATAGTGGAAATAATGTAATTGACGCGTTTTTAGATTCGCCTGAAAGTAGTAGTTTTAGTGAGAATCATATGTTGATGAATTTTAATAAAGGTGTGGAAGAAGCTAATAAGTTTCTTCCTATGGAGAATAACCGAGTGTTGGTTGGTTTTAATGACCGTGAAATGAATTCCAAGGTGAGGAAAAGTCGGTATGAAGGAGATGAAGATGATGATGAGAGGAGTATTAAGCAAGCGGCGGTTTTTGAAGATGCTACTTTGAGGACGGAAGATATTGATTTGATTCTTCTTTGTAGTATGGGACAGGGTGAAGTAGCTTTACGTGTTTTGCGTAGCAAGTTACGTGATGGGACGAGTAAAGATAAACTTAAAGATAAGGAACCCAAAGGTTTGGTGAAAGGGAAAGGGAAAGGGAAAGGTCGTGGAAGAAAACCCAAGAATAAAAAGGAAGTGATAGATTTGAGAACGCTTTTAGTTACTTGTGCACAGGCCGTTGCTGCTGATGATAGAAGGAATGCGAGCGAGCTTTTGAGACAGATTAGACAACACGCTTCTCCGTTTGGTGATGGGACTCAGAGGCTGGCGCATTGTTTTGCTAATGGTCTTGAGGCGCGATTAGCTGGCACTGGTAGTCAGATTCATAGAGGATTAGTTAGCAAGAAAACGTCTTCTGCTGATTACATTAAAGCATACCATCTCTACATTGCTTCTTCCCCTTTTAGAAAGATTTCAAATTTTGCATCAAACAGGACGATTATGGATATGGCAGAGAACGTTACAAGGATACATGTTATAGATTTTGGTATCCTTTATGGTTTTCAATGGCCCACTTTTATTCAACGTATTTCACAACGGAAGGGCGGGCCACCAAGGTTAAGGTTAACAGGAATCGAGTTTCCTCAACCTGGGTTCAGACCGGCAGAAAGGATTGAAGAGACGGGTGCTCGGTTAAAAGACTATGCTAAGCAATTCAACGTGCCATTTGAGTATCACGCTATTGCAAAAAGATGGGAAAATGTGAATGTTGAGGATCTCAAGATTGATGAAAACGAGTTTTTAGTGGTTACTTGTATGTATCGATCAAAGAACTTGCTTGATGAGACAGTGGGAGTGGACAGTGCCAGAAACGTGGTTCTTGATCTGATTAAGAAGATTAATCCGAATATCTATATTCATGGAATTCTAAATGGGTCTTATAACGCCCCGTTTTTTCTTACCCGATTCAGGGAAGCTCTGTTTCATTTCTCAGCGTTATTTGACATGCTAGAAACAAATGTACCACGTGAAAGTTCTGAAAGAATGCTTCTTGAAGGGGAAGTCTTTGGAAGAGAAGCTTTGAATGTTATAGCATGCGAGGGGTGGGAGAGGATTGAAAGACCCGAGACATACAAGCAGTGGAATGTTCGTAATTTAAGAGCAGGGCTTGTTACAGTTCCCTTTTCTAAGGAGGTGATTAGATTGGCACGAGAGAAGGTGGGGTTATATCATAAGGATTTCATGATCGATGTAGACAATCGTTGGCTTCTACAAGGATGGAAAGGAAGAATAATATATGCGATTTCTTGTTGGAAAGCTGCTTGATTCACTCAATTTTCAAGTCGAGTTCTAACTATCGGCGGCTCTTACCAGTAAGTAAATGGATCTGACTCACCCTTTAGGAGGTAGCAATGTAATTTAAAATTTTTGAACTTCTTTTAAGCTGTGAATTTTGATGACCCCGACTTAAATAACAGTTTCATATAATTGCATGTGTAAATCATGATTGATTTCTTGATCTCGTTGTGCATGTATATGTGATACTGATTTGTGGTAGTATATCGTCGCGATGGTACCATTAGTTTCGTCTAAATGTTAACGGTTTGAGATAGATTACATTTTTAGATAAAATAATGAAAATGAGTTTTTAATTTTGATGAAAAAGTAACCGCATCTGGTTTGTCATAAGCGAATAAGGGCTCATCGATATCTTGTCTTAACGATTATTGCTTGTTAAATGTATTTATCATATGGACTATGAAAATTTTATAAATCACGACCAAGTCAAGATTACCAAAGCCAAGAGTGAAAGACCATAAGCGTTTTGATTCAGAGATGCTTGAGGCTGTTTGTGCCAAGAGTGAGTCTCTCCGGTGCCAAGTGAGACTGAAGCTGCTCATGATCGGGTCTGCCGTGAGAAGGACGATTGAATTGCGTTTATAGAGACTTTTGTGATGTTACCGTTATTTAAGGGCTAGGCTAATCGCATGAGAATTTAACACACTTTGTTCGATTTGTTATTGTATGTATCCAACTTTCACAATTTTTATTGTGTATACTCAACTTTTATTTTTGTTCAAATGACGTAAAAACCGATTTTTTTTAGAAATATTCAATATTAAACCGGTTACATGTCAACAAAAATCCGGTTTGTTACATCATTTGTGAAAAAAGTAAAAATTGAATACACATAATAGAGGTTTTGAGAGTTTGGTACAATAACAAATCGAATAAAGTTTGTTAGATTCTTATACATTTAGTCGATTATTTAACTTTATTATATGGGTTTTGTTAAACCCCCTTAGGGCGATGATTTGATTATCTATTTATGGTAGTTAAACATTTTATAAACATGATTATAAATTTATAATCATATTTGAAAAGAGACAATTAATTTTAAAATAAATATAGAAATATTTTTGTTAATTAAATGTTAGATTACCATAGGTAGATAGTTAAACCATCGCCCTAGCATTAGCAAATACATTCTCATTTTAATCATTCAAATAACATATTGACGAAAACAACCACATTCACACCTTTTAACTATTTTTGATACATTGTACTAAACCTGCCCAAACTATTGACTAGTTGTATCCTTTCTGTGATGATGATACCCGTTTACAAGTTACCGCAACTACAACTACTTAAATACCACTTTATTTCATTTTCAATATCTATTAAAAAGGGTTGCGCCCATCGTAAGTTTCATCTTTGCTAGTGAAATTATTCAATTGTGTTCTAATTACACCGACAATCTCTTACCAAACCGAGAAACCCCTCTTGGTTGGCACCAATATGTTTGCTTATGTTGACACTCGGTAAGAGGCAAACAAGAAGGCTTCATCGGACTACGTTTGCTACATATTAAGTCATTAATTACAACTTTAAATCCTTAATTACAAGTTAAATCTGTTTAGAAACTTTAAATAATTAATAACATGTCCTAATTCAGTCATAATGCATTTAACTTAGTATTTAAACGCCATGGCCACCTAGAATACTCAAGTGGAAGGCCAGTTCTTGGGGATGTCAAAACGGACGACCGTCCAGGGCATCAAATTGTACTTTTAACCGTTGTTATGGATCAACTTTCAAGAAAATTTATCACACTAAAAGAGGTTTTACGATAGAAAATATATCTTATAATAGTTAAGACATCATTTTTTGAATCTACAAAGAATATAAAGCTCTAGTATTGTTAATGATGGAAGAGATTATTAGGGAAAGAAGATGATCTAAAATATAATAATTTAATATTAAATGTCACTATTAACTCTATTACATTTTCAAAGTTTAGTTTCAAGCCCTCAATTGTGGAGTTTATTAATCAAACCCAGTTTTAATATATAGTTAATACTAATATTTTTATAAAAACTAACACAGAGAAGATATATATATATATATATATAGGATGATAAGTTGCTATCCTATAATAAACAGTTGTCGAATCTTTTGACGACGAATAAATATTTTAACCATAATTTGGTTTAGAGAAAATTAAACAAACTTATGATTTGATAAAAATTAAACTTTTGATCTTTAACACTTTATAAACTTCAACATTCTCTTATAACATATATTAAAGTAAAATTTGCATTTTTTAAATATAATACTCTTTTGACGAAGTTAGGCTCACGGCCATTATATAGTTTATCTTTTGAAGCTCGTTTATTGATTGAGCTCCAAATTAAAAATTTAAGCTCTACTCGAGCTTGTTTAGGTTCGACTCGAGCCGAGTCAAACATGAATTGTTTATGAGTAGTTTGGTACGTTTACACCTTTATTTACAACCTCTGTGAGTCAAATAAAAGGGTGAATTACAGAAATCGTCCATTCTTAAATTGACGATTTAGTCCCTTGGGTGAAGAAACAACATTTTTAGTCCATATGGTCTAAGATTTTGTCCAAATTCAGTAATTTGAACATATCACATTATTTCTGTAATTTACTCTAAAAAGTTAGATAAGGAAAGAAACATTGGTCGGTTACAAATAATAGATGGCATTTTTCAAGGTTGCAAAAATCGAATTGATCTTAGGATCAATCGACGATTAAACCTAGGCGGAATTTTTGAGAGGAATTTATCCAAATCGATAAATTAATCGGTATATGAGATTAATAGGATTATTAGTCGACTAATCCCAAAAAAATTGCTATTCAAATAACTTTCTTTTTTTTCAATTTAAACCTAAAATTAAGGTTATTTTAACAAAACAAACACAATTTTAGGTAAAAACCCTAAGTTTAGGCTAATTGTAGTTAGGAACTATAAACTATTTTATGGTATTTGTCTATTTGAAGTATTTTGTTCATATCATACATATATATTTGAAAACTTTCACATAGAAAAATAGAAAATTGGAAAACGATTAATTCGATTAAACCCTAGTCCCTATTTCACAGACTACTTTCGCCTAGAGTCTTCTACAAGATTGTCATTTTTAATTACCAATGGCATCTAAAACCTCAAAACCGCCCCCGCTCTGGTGTAGCCGTTTTAGTGACACATAGGGGGACTTCTACCGGATTTGGAAGTTGTGACGGCTTCAATACCAACCATCCAGTTTAATAAGGAAAACAAGCAAAAAGTCGACTTCAAAACAACCATTTTACTGTAGTGTACATCAATAGAAAAAGTAGCAGATATTTGGACAAAATATCTGTATGAGACGTAATCAACAACATATCAGGTTTCAGTCTCGCCTAAATAATATTGGGCATTTTCAAATACTGATTTTGTGTACTTGGTAACTAAATAGTCACAGGGTATTACTAAAGGCAAATATTTGCATAGATGTTCAATTCTTAGTTATTTTTTCCTCACCTCTATATAAATTACATAGAGGTGACATTTCCGACCTATTTACCTAAACCTGAATTGCACAGATGTTCAATTCTTAGTTATTATATAATACAATAATTCTCTATAAAAGAAAATGAATAAATAAAATTAAAATTTAGTTGGTTTGACCGATTAGTGTGATTGGCTTAGACCACGGGCGGACTGGAGTCCTTTCTGTAGATGTCGATGTAGGGTTTACGATTACTTAGGAGATACATTTATACATACTGGATCAAGTCTCAGTAAGTTGACCTATCTTTCTACTCCATCATCATTTTTCCTCTCAACAAATAAGAAACATCCTTTTATGGGCTATCACCACACCATATCCAGTCCTATGTGGTCTAGTTAGCCCTGAACCTTCTACTATATTCTCTGGCAAATCCAGCTACTGTGTCGTTGTTTTCGACCATTTACCGCTAACAAAATCGACGCTTTTAGAGGTGGTAAATGGTGAGATTGGGGGTTGAGTAATGGGTTCAAGTCAGAGCAGAGAGATTTTAATACAGGCCCAAACAGGTGCTTTTCCAAATTAGTTAACCCAAACACTCCCTAAGTCTTCCAGTACAATGTGAAGAGTTCTGGTTATTCTCTTACTATCCCTGAAAGGAGGAAAAGTTGTACATATACCATAAAATATAACTATTCGCATAGGCATGAAAAATGGACCACCTTTTCTAATTGTATAAAAGGTATGTGAATGTGATAAGAGTCCTCTGGGCGCTAACAAGATACATATATACCCGGCATGAAGTAGTAATAAATATAAAACGTTCCACACTTGCATCTATAAGAAATAGCCCTTAAAATCTTAAACATGTATCATTATTCGTTTGATTTTATTACAGTCTTTGGACCAATGATTCTCTAGGATAAAGTTATTTAGCAAGTGAAGATGTACTAGTATGATTTATATGTTAGTTGATATAAATAGTTAATTTGTTGTCTATAATATGTACATACAAGGAAAGGTCTGAAAGCGGTATATAGTAACAAGACACTTTACTGGAGTGTACATTACTCGAAATATAAATACGACACCTGAGAGAAAAAAAAAACCCTAAGAACTAGGACTAGCAAACACTAAACATCAATCTAAAGTCTCTCAAAGAAATTAAAAAAAAAAAAAAAGAGAAAAGAGCACACACTTTTTACATAGAGCATGTTCTTCTGAGTTGGTACTTTGGTTCATTGGTTCAGGGAACAGTACATATGGCAATGCGGTCTCGGCCTCTTGCAATAGGTAAAATACGATATTAAATAATAAAGAAAGAAAAAGGACCAGATTTTTGGACAAAAAGACGTGTATGAGAAAGTAATCTACATAAATATTGGGCATTTACAGTTACTGGTTTTGTGAACATAGTAACTAAATAGTCACAGGGTGTTACTAAAGGGAAAAGTTGTATAGTTGTTCGAGGTCAATTTCAACCTATGTACCTAAACCTGGGTGTTTATATCCATGAGGTCAAAAGGGTAAGATTTACAAATATAGTTAGATGTTGAAATGTGTCAAAACTCATGGGAGTCTATTCAAATGCTTAAAACCTTCTTAATTACTATTTTTAAATAGTAAGATTATTTTTTTAAGTGAACAGAACAGGTTCTTCTAAATCACCTTTCATACATTAATGAAAGGAATTGGAGGGTTGACTGTAGATTGACTAAATAACTGAATTGCTTATCTCAATTTGTATGATAGTATATAAATAGATGTTAGAGAGGAGATTAGATAACCAACTTTTTTACCAAAATTCTCCGATCACCACTCCACCTGTCCTTGGTTGCCGGAATCCTATCCTTGTAAGTAATTCAATAGCCTGAATCTCAATTTGAAATTCTCAAGTCCAGTTCAAGTATTGATACCTTATCATTTGCATAACCGAATGATAGGTGCCTGTGATCGCTCTGGAATCCTATCCTAGTAAGTAATTCAATCAATAGCACTCTCAATTTACTCGCCTGAATCTCAGTTGTGGTTCTCAAGTGTTGATATCTTATCATTTGCATAACATCGTTTCTCGGAATGATAGGTACCTATCATTCCGAGAAACGATGTTATGCAAATGATAAGATATCAACACTTGAGAACTTCAAATGAGATTCAGGCTAGTAGATTGATAGTGTTATTGATTGAATTACTTACTAGGATAGGATTCCAGAGTAGAGCTCACAGGCGGCAATACAGACCGCGATCACACGCACCTATCATTCGGTTATGTAAATGATAAGGTATCAACACTTGAACTGAACTGGACTTGAGAATTACAAATTGAGATTCACGCGATTGAATTACTTACAAGTATAGGATGCCGACAACCAAGGAGAGCTCTCCTGGAGTGGTGATCGGAGAATTCTGGTAAAAAAGTTGGTTATCTAATCTCCTCTCTAACATCTCTTTATATACTATCATACAAATTCAGTTATTTAGTCAATCTACAGTCAACCCTCCAATTGCTTGTATTGTTATTCATCACGATTACGCACATGTGTAAATTGTGATGTTGAAAACATAGAAGCATGATAGGTAGGGGAAGATCTATACCCCTTGATTAATTTGAAACGATGTTTGAAGTAATTATGTAAAACTCCAAGAGTGGAATGAGACCACCATGGTTACTGATTTCATTTCAAGGTTTAAGGGTTTTTCTTTTTTCTGTACAAGAAAGATAAGAATACCAAACCCCACTTTTAAATAAGAGAGAATGTCACAAATCTTCCTTGTGCTTGGTCTGTTTTTCACGAATCGTCATTTTTACTTTTTTTATCATTAACCATCCTTTAGATATATCTTTTTATCACCGACGGTCCTTTTTTCACTTAACAAGACTAAAATACCCTCTCTTTTTATGTTTTCTTATTTTTCTTATTTTTTAAATTAATATATTCCCAAATGTTCATCACTATCACTCTCATTCTCATTCTCATTCTTACAAAACTAAGCACATTATGTAAATACACTCACCTCTTTTAGCATTCATTCGTCTGTCAAACAACCGCACCGGATCGGATCCTTCTAAACAAGCAGCATACATAATCGACCTAAACATTTCCACAACATACAAATTATCTCAAACACAACTTTCATTAACAGAATTCAATATTCAGTAAAATTAACTTACAAAGCAAGTTCTCTGGCGGACCTAGGGCTACAAATCTCCCACTCTTATCGATTTTCGGCATCGTAGCTTTATCAAACGAGGTCACAGAGTCTTCTAAAGAAGACTTTTCAAGTATTTCGCTAACCGCAAGCGCCGAAGTACGGAAGAGTGATGATTGAGGTAATGAGAACAGTACAGTGGTGGTTGGCAGGAAAGAAGACTTTTCAAGTATTTCGCTAACCGCAAGCGCCGAAGTACGGAAGAGTGATGATTGAGGTAATGAGAACAGTACAATGGTGGTTGGCAGGAGGAGATTCCAGCGGAGGCATTTTCCGAAGGGTCCGAAGGGGTTGCTGGTGAATAATGAAGAGTTTGAGGAATTGAGAGTGAATTTGGGTTTAGAAGAAGAAGAAGATGATGATGATGAAATGAATTTGAGAGTGAATTTGGGTTTTTAAATTAAGAGAGAATGTCACAAATCGTCCTTGTGGTTAGGCTGTTTTTCACATATCGTCCTTTCCAAGAAAAGTTAGCACAGATGATCCTTTTGTTTTTTAAATTTATCGTCTGTGATCCTTCCGTCCAAAACCGTTTAAATTAATCCGTTAAGTGGCCCCATGTGCCTGTCACATGAGGGTAAATAAGTCTTTTTAGGTGTTATCATTTAAGATTTAACCCACACCATTCATTTATCCCTCTTTACTCCTCTTTACTCATCTTACAACTACCATAAACAAATTCTGCAGTATAGTTTTCTGGATAGATGTTAATTGGAAAAGCGATTTCCGATAAGGTTTTTAACCTAGTAAACGAGCCACAGAACTATGAACCGGTATAAAACACCTGATACCCAACAGTTATTTGTTGTCAAACCGTATTAAATCGACATTCATTCTAACCATAGAGCAAATCAGAGTAAAAGAGAGTATATATCATATAACATAAACTTAATAATTAAAAACACATAAAAAGTATCACATTAGACATAAATTGTTCAAAATTGAAATTAAAATACCAAAACACAGAAAAACATAAACCCTAGAAACAGGTAGGCCATGTCATGAATCAATACCTAGTCCGAGCAGCACCACCACGTGCACCACCATAAGCTCCGGGAATGGTGGCCGCGACCGCCGGCGTATCACTCATTCCAAGGGAGGCGAGCAGGTCAATGGTCTCCTTATCAACCTCAATATGGTCAACCTTAATGGCGGACTCATCTGGAACAAAATCCATCCGGCGTTCGCGTTCTTCCTCCTGCAGCTTCAACGAGATGCCTCTGACGGGGCCTTTCTGGATACGTTTCATCAAGTGAGTGGAGAATCCGACGATCTTGTTACGGAGACGCTTGGATGGGATGATGGCGACTTCTTCCAGGATTTTCTCTTTGACTCCACGTCATCATCGTCGTCATCGAAATTGATTAGATTAGGAGAAGGTTATTGCAGGTGGTTCCGGTAGTGTGAGAGTCAGCGGTGATTTTACTCCACCGGATCGGTTTTACAATTCGCTTATGGATTTTACTCCACCGGATTTTACTTCGCGATTTCAATTTTGTGGCAGAGAGTCAGCGGATTTTACTTCGAGATGATCCCAACAATCAAACCGTTATAGGGCCAAAGCTTCAACAAAGATGAGAAAAAGCTTTGGCTACTGGGCGTTGGCCTAGTAAAATAGAGAGAGAAGTTGAGCGAGATGAAGAAAAAGGGGAGAAAGAAAGTGGGAGGTTAATTAAAAAGTTAGGGTAAAATAAGAACAAAAGAGGGATGAGAGGTAAATGACTCATTTACCCTCACATGTTTATCATGTGAGGTAACTTAACGGAGACAATCTAACGGAAATGGACGGAAGGATCGCAGACGATAAATTTAAAAAACAAAAGGATCATCTGTGCTAACTTTTCTTGGAAAGGACGATACGTGAAAAACAGCCTAACCACAAGGACGATTTGTGACATTCTCTCTTAAATTAAAGGTGACGATAAATTTAGGGGTTTGACCGAGAGTTTGATGGATTTGTTGAATGGGTTTTTGATTTGAAGATGTGGAAATATATTAATTTAAAAAATAAGAAAAATAAGAAAATATAAAAGGAGAGGGTAATTTTGTCTTTTTAAGTGAGAAAAGGACCGCTGTTAATAAAAAGATATATCTAAAGGATGGTTAATACTAAAAAAAAAAAGTAAAAAGAACGATTTGTGAAAAACAGACCTAGCCCAAGGACGATTTGTGACATTCCTCTTTAAATAACTTTAAGACGTAATTACATAAATGGTTTCTATGATTTATTAATCTTTTACCAGTATATCTACGAGTTTTATACATAGTTGTTATCGGAGTTATATTTTATCCATAAAAAAAATTTGTTTTGATATTTTCTTATACAATTTCTTTTTAGTATGTTATTTCACACATAATTTCGTCTACAAATAGTTAATAACATAAATGGTCCTTTTGGTTTGTTATGATTTTTGGATTTGGTCCCTTCATTTAATGATAAGCTAACGGACTTCACGACAAACTAACGGACTTAACGACGTACGGACTGAACCATGACAATTTTGAAAGCACAGGAACCGAACCCGAAAAAATAAAGCAGAAGGACTGGATCCGTAAAACCGGTAAACCACATGGACCATTTATGTAATTAACTCTAACTTTAAATATATTTTAAAGTTTAGACTTTACACCTATCGGGTTTTTTTTGTACTCGTGCGATGTTGTGGCGTAAAATAATTTATGTTCAATAAAATTACTCTAAAATCAGTTATATCAATTTTAGATATGAGATTGACGCCTACGCCACAAGTTCTCAATGATCGGGAATATCTTAGTATACATTCAACTTGACGATACATTTATATAAACATGATTTGATCGATTATAAGCATTTTAACATAATAACATGTTTATTTGAAATAATGAAATATATTTATTTTTTAAAAACTTAGATTAGTGTTAAATATTTATTTAAATATTTTATGAAATATGAAAATAGAGAATAAGTGTTATATAGGTCAAACTGTATTTAAATTTAAATTGTAAAGATGTAAATTATTGAATTTTTAACAAGACATGTTGACAAATTTATGATAAGTTAAGTATGAAGAGTAATACATTAATTTTGCTACAAAAAATATTCAACATTAAAACATAAAGCACAAATGTTTTATGTAGTATATATCCTTCATATATCAATTTGGTTCAACAGTTTTCGAGGTGTAGGTTGATTCGGTTTTTTAATAGTTTTTGGGAGGCTTAGACTAATTCGGTCCAGCATACATGTATTTATTCAATTTTTATTAACAACCCGTATGCTTAACTAGATGACTCATAATAATTATGAATAATAATTATGAAAAAGAGAAGAAAGAAATCTTTTCTAACACTTTATAGTATTTTTAACCTAAGAAAATGTACATACTTATAATAGTTATATATATATTTCTTAATTTTAATGTTATACTTTAATTAGTGAATACCATAATTGGCTTTGGAGGGATAACATAAAGACACTCAAGCCATCCCAACACACAGATATACAAATGAAATCCAAGGAAGGTTCAGCAGTAAACTAAGAAAAAAAAAACCATGATTTCGTTCATTTTTTTATTTGGTTTTTGAAGAAAAAACAAAAACTGAAACGAATATGTTGATGTCTGCATAAACTAAGGACCAAATTGTCGCTTATTGTTTAGGTTCGGTTTTTAGTTTTTTCAGTTTCAATGCGGTTGTTTTGCACACTCTTAATTTAGATTTAATTACATAAATCATCCTTATGGTTTTTCTAAAATTACGGATTTTGTCCCTAAGTTTAAAACGTTGCATAAATCGTCCACTTTTAGAAACTAATTACGGATTTAGTCCCTAAAATGGATGTCCGTTAAAATCATCACTAACTATTTACACATTTCGTCCCTAAAATGGACGTCCGTTAGAAATCAGGGACGAAAAGCGTAATTAGTTTCCAAAGCTGGACGATTTATGTAACATTTTAAATTTATGGACGAAATCCGTAATTTGAGATAAACCATAGGGACGATTTATGTAATTAACTCCTTAATTTATAAACATCAAATAGCCCTACTCATATGACATGTTTGGATCATTTGCTTAATAAACACGTTAGGACATCTTCAATGGTTATATTATATAACTTTAAAACTATTTCAAATGACACGCCATTAGACTTTGTTTGTCATGTTCTTTGTCGCTAGTTAGTTCCTAACAAGGGAAACGTAAATTTTAAAATTTTGCGTTCTTATTAGCCATCTTGGTTTCAATTAATTTTTGTTTTTTTATTTGCGTTCAAAAATCAAATCTCACACTATATGACAAAATTATTGGGGTTTTGCACGTACAAACAAAAGTAATACCGTACTTTTGTGTTATCCGGATATTCATTTAAAATATTTTTATAGCCTTATAGGGTCATGAATTAATTTTATATTTATATGAAACACTTTTAACACGTGTTGCAGTTGAGGTTTGATCTAATATAAAATATTTATTACCAAGACTCCAATCGAACTTGTTTTAAAGAACCTTACATTATATATAAATGATAAATGATGGATAAAGTTACATAAGTACTAACTTCTTACAAATAAGCTAATTCTTATTAATATTATAATTTTTAGAAAACAAAAACTAAAGAAATTATATTTTTCGTTACAAATTACCTTTTATATAAAATTCTCGGGGGGTAACGGGGGCTTTAAATACCCTCATGCACCTTCAACTAAAACACACAAGTTCATGATATGACACCATCATCAATTGTCACAGTTTAGGTAAGTTACTTTAAATTCTTTTAACCATTGGTAAGTAATTTTGTTAAAATAATTTGTTGATTGGGTTAACAGATCGGGATTTATAAACAAATACCACGTGAGAGTATAAAGTTTGATTTTATGGTCTTTATAATAGTAATAGTATTAGAGTTACTATTATATTAATGTATTTTCTTTTTAGTTACCCAAACATACCCTCTAATCACAAATTTTATACTTTCCGGTAGTATTTATTTATAAAAGAAAATACATTAATATAATAAAAATAATAATAATAGTAATAATATAAGAGTTTCGTTAACTATGGACCCCAAGTTAAGCTTAAATTAACATGACATGTATAATCTTATTGTACATTCGAAAATTCAACTCCGCATTTCAAGTGACGAACCCCTGCATTTAAGGTGTGACTCTCTTTTAATGCGTGTCTTAACTTTTTAACAATAACATGGGTGTTATGGTTAGCAAAATTCATAATAAAATACTAACAGGTAATAATAAACAGTGACAAAAAAAAATGTTTAGGGAATGTTTTAATCTTATGCGCAAAACATGTGATAAGACTTAACGTTAAATTTAACGGAGGTTAAAATAAAGGACATTCGGTGTTAGAAATTTTATCATCATTCAGAGTAATTTTTCATCTTAAAGAATAAAATCTAAAATTTAGACCAAATCACAAAAACATTCTTTGTAATTTACTCAAAATTAGTTGCATTCGATCAACCTTGTGAAATTTTGATTCTACTTTAATTATTAGGGAACAAATATATTATAAGAATTAAGAACAGGTTCCTAGAAACTCAAAATTTTGACTGGGTTGAAATAATTACCCCCGGGTAGATTAACCATAATACGGGTAAAATATAAAATTTCACATATTACTGTGATTTTCTTACTATAATGTAAGATATAGTAACTAGGGGGGAGAAAAACGTCAAAATGGTTACTTAAGAAACAAATGAGCAATTATCTTCTTGAAAATGAGTTTTAGTATTAGAATCAGGCTATGTTTAATAATTTTGTTATCAAGAACACGTCCATCCTAAAAACAGGTCATATTAACACTAGAATACTAATACAAATATTTGACAATTAGCAATTCGCATACCTTTTAACTCGCATACCTTTTAAGCTCAAGAACACGTCATATTAATAGCTTTTGTGAGTGAATGACGCTTAATACGCCGTTGTTGGTTTGCTTTAGTAATCCTATCAAATCTCATGTTTCTTGTCAATACTTCTACAACACAACCGCAACATGATTAGATTTACAAAATTTTATCTAAGACGACAGTAAAGGTTTTGCTTTACTCTATTATTTCTTAGAAATACATACACACACGAACACAAAAAAGTGAAATTACACGATCATAAGTTAGTGGCAACTGCCAATTACCTCAAAATACAGCATATAAAAAACTCTATTGTTTCTAAATTTGGGCAGCATAACATTTAGATTTAAGTCAAAACCACAAAATCGCGTAACACCAATACTCTACTTACGCAACAGCCTGTTACGCGGCGTAACAACGCTGTTGCGCAGCTTAACAAACACCGTAACAAAAATCTATCGTGACAATTTATGTTGTTGCGCAACAAGTATACCGAAACAAGTAGTCTAGCGCAACATTGGTCTTTGTTGCGCAACAGGACACGTAACAAGGAATCTAGCGTAACAAGGGTACGAAACAGTCTACGAAACAAAGTGGCGAAACAACAAAATGTAGCGCAATAGGTATTTAACGAAACGAGTTTTTGTTGCGCAACAAGTGACGAAACAAGGTTGAGGAACAAAAAATGTTGCGCTACTTGTTGCGCCGTTTAAAACGGGTGTTGCGCTACTGTTGCGCCGTTTACCAAAATTTTCCGTAACATCAAAACGACTTAATGATTTTCTTTCCTAATCGGCTTAACATGTTCGTTTATACCAACATTCATCTTTACACTTAGGCTTAATATCCTAAGAATCTCACTAGATCTAAAATTTAGAATTTTAGGATCTAAATACCAAAAACGTGATTGAATCCGATTTAAGCTGTAAAAACACCATTAAGTGGTTCCTTTAGGCTCGAATTTATGATTGTACCATTCAAGACTCGACAAATTTGAGTTTTATAAACTCAATTTCAAATTTAAATCCGATATACCCAAACCGACCCAATACCGCAACATCACAAATCAAAAAGCTCTTTAAAAAAGAAAACGAATTGCTTGGAATCAAACCTTTGTGATGTTATGAAGATTCCGAATCGTGTGGTGGCTGATTTGCAATGAAACAGTGATTGGTAATTGATGTTTCGCCGAAGGTTTAGAGAGGGTTCGTTTGTGTGTGTGTGTGTTTTTCTTTTTCTTTTATATGTAACAATAACAATTAAAACAAAACTAATTCTTAAGTTTCCCGCTTGTTGCGCTAACGAAACAACACAACATTTTTTTCATGTTGCGCCCCGTAACAAGAAAGAAAACAAACCGACCCTACAACTTCCTTGTTGCTCCCCCATTGTTGCGCTAACGGAACAACGGTGTTACGGTGCGTGACACTGGTGTTGCGCAACAAACTCCAAAAATGCGTAATGTTTGTTTAAAATTAACTTTTAGACTTAAATAGGTGAAGTTACAGCTTTACACTATTTTTATATTACAAACGACAAAATTGATGGGTTACATATTAACAACATGAAATGACGTCCATTACCTCCTTGCTAATCATATCCAACACACTTTGGGAACTTCAGAGCCCATAAACTAAAGATATGTAAATCTAATCTAACACACTTATGAAGCAATGTATCGTACATTCCTTGTGTCGAGCCTATTGTCATCATGTATGTATCTTAATACGACAAAATGTACGTAAATCTAATCTAACACATCTTTTGACATAGTCTTAATAAAAAACATAACCTAGACGAAAAAGCATAACTAGAAACACAATAATATTGAGATAAATATTAGAAAAATGTATTGAACTTTAGTTCGTAATGACTAATGAGTATATGACCTTCCAATCTTAGTGTTGTATGTATTCAATAATTTAAATAATCACGATATTTGAAAGTTATGATAAATAAAATTAGATTTGTTTGAAATTTAATACGACCATTTATATTTTAATTATATTAGAAGAAATCACCCAAGAATTAAACAAAATTCCACAATTCTATCATTTCTTCACTCCTACATATTTCAAATGTTTTCCAAACCCAAAATCACTTTCAAGATTCAATCTTTTTCACAATCAAACTCATCAAGATTCAAAGTATCACATCAACGATGAACACATTAACGAACCAAAACCAGTAACCGAAATCGAACAAGATTTGACCCAAGTCTCTAAATGAAGATTTACTACTTAACGTTTTCAAAAAAAAGTTCTCATTCAATTCTTGCAAAAATATTACATATTCAAAGAAAAAAATATATATATTCTACAACTTTTGACAATATTAATAGGTCTACGTACTAAAATGACTAAAAACTAATCATGTAAAGGATAAACATGTTTCGAGTTTCATTAACATTATGCTTTTACAAGTGAACAAAATCACTCATTCACTCAGTGACCAATGTCCTCCCATGTAGGTTGAAAAACCGGAGGGTGGATTGTTGGCTTTCACCCTAACAATTTTCATTTGTAAAACTTTTTTTTTGATTTAAACGTTTGAGTGTAAGATCTAAGATAAACCCACTATCAAACATGCACAACAATATGATGAACAATCACAAATAATAGTTTATGCAAACACAAAGGGAAAAGAAAAAACTGTGATTTATAGCTGTTCGGGTCGAGTGATAAGTAAGTCTTCTTAATCTACTAATTGGGCTTCCCCCACACCATTGACTAGTTGACTCATTACTTTTTTTCTCGACCATAAGAACCACCTTAGGTTTGGTCCTTGGTTACTTCGACCATAAGAACCACCTTAGGTTTGGTCCTTGGTTACTGAACGGGACGTCTACTAAATTTTAGGGTTCCAACTTCAAATTCAATTCCTCCACTAGCAACACTCCATGAGCGACATGGAAAGGTACTGTACCCTGCACGTACTTGCACGTACAGGGAACAACTCCATTCATACCCAAAATTTTCAAAAAAGACAGAAAACAAAATCAATATTAAAATTAAACCTGGAAATACTAAACTATCACAAAGCACATATACATCCAAATACTTAGAGGCTATTATAAACATTGAACAAACAATAACAAACTACAAAAAAATCGTGATACAAACTAATAATACTCGAACAAACAAAAGAAAATCACATAAAAATCGAAATACGTACATGATCTTACAAAAGTCGAAGAAACAATAACACAACACAAACAAATCGATAACTGGATTGACTCATTTGGTGTTTAATTTGTGATTATGATATGCTTTTGATAATAGTTTTTACAAAAGAATTCCGATCTTGGAAAAATATTTTTTAAGCCTCTTGCTTGTTATAATACTTAAACTTTGTAGAACATTTTTTTTTTTGTGCATGTTTAGAACAACCATTTTTTATGATATATAATAGCCATTAGATTATAGTAATATTGATCACTCGTGTAAGAGGTAGAGAACTTTAAAAGAAGGGGTTTTTCTTTTGGCTAAAAACAAATAGTTACGTAATGTTATGTTAACGTTTTCAGTTTTTTTCCTCACTATTCTTGCGAAATTTTCACATATTCAAAGAAAAAAATATATATATTCTACAACTTTTGACAATATCATTAGGTCTACATACTAAAACGACTAAAAACTAAACATGTAAAGAATAAACATGTTTCGAGTTTCATTATCATGATGTTTTTTCAATCATGTGTTAATGAGGACAGTTTGTTTTCGGCTGATCATGAGTATATTGATAGTCCACGTTCATGATAGTGTGGTTTCGTCGTTAAATCAAAATAATGTATATGTTAGTGAATTCGACAAGTAGTGGTTATTTACATGATTATTCAGATTTACAACAAGTAAGAAGTTCGTCAAACAATGGAAAATAGTGGAAATGATGTAATGGAAGAATGGATTTTTAGATTCGCCTGAAAGTGGTAGTTTTAATGTCTATGAGAATCACATGTTGGTGAATTTTAAGAACGGTGTTACAGAAGCTAATGCACTGACAACAAAAGAACATTGTTTCCCATTTTCAACCACGTTCAAACAAGTTCCAAAATACTCCAAAGAACAAAAATGTACCAAATGAATCGCTAACAACAAAGGAACATTGTTTCCCACCTGATTTTTACTCCACTGTGATCAAAACAGGTAAATACTTCACCAATATTAGTTTTAAAAGCCTTTTTGTTTGGCAACTAGAATAAGTGATGAAAATCTACCATTCTTTAAAAACAAAGGAACTGACCTTATCAATGCTCTCTCTCTTTCTCTTTCTCTTTCTCTTTCTTTTTCTCTTATCAGAAGACGATTCATGTCTTTGATTAGCATCCTTAGCAACAAGTTGTTGACGAGCAATAACCGGATCAACAGGCACCTAAAAGTATAGCTCTCCGTTTTCAAGAAAAACTATGGGAACACTGATAATCTAGTATGAAACGTTAAGGTTGTGAATATAAAATTTAAATGCTTCTAATGTAAGAAATAGAGTAATATATATTTATATACCTTTCTCAAGAGACTCCGAAGTCTGTTATTCCCAGTTGCAACTATCAATGATGTATTGCTCTAAGTAAGTCCAACGAGACGATATATATCGTCTCTAGTATACCCAACCTGATCAGGAATTTGCACTCTGAAAATTTCAAGTTCAAAATACTAATTAAAATAATTTTCCCAAATATATATCAACAAAAAAAAACATTTTAAAACAAATAAAACTTACTCTGAGAATTTAACATTGAGAGATTCAAAATCTTCCACAAAACGTGTCATGGTAATACGAGAAAGTACGCAGTGTGTGTATGCTAGACGAAATGGACCATTTAGAATCTCTTCCATCTTTCGAACAAATATATCTTTCTACACCACAAATTCGTCGCAGAAATACTTATCGAAAACCACGTCGTAGGGACAGGGTATACCCGGACCTACGACCCCACGCTTCTGTAATGAAACAAAGAATATCATATCAAACATTATTAACCTATCAACTCTAAAAATAATGGCATTAAAACTTTATGGCAATCAAAAATTATAAAAAAAATTAATAGCATCCAACTAACCTAATTATCATATAAATCAAATTTTAACCTACTTTTAAGATGTAAGTGTGAAACGTTTTGTATTTATCACTACTTCACGTTGGGTATATATATATGTATCTTGTTAGCGCCTAGAGGACTCTTATCACATACCTTTTATACAATCATAAAAGGTGGTCCATTTTTCATGCCTACGTGAACACTTTTATTTTATGGTATATGTACAACTTTAAGAGTGAATTAGTAGACTTAGGAGGTGTTTGCGTTAGCTTATTTGGAAAAGCTAATGGATTTAGCTGAAAGCTTATTCCTGAGGCTTTTCATTAATACTCTTTTTATTCCTTAAAAAAGTTATTAAGCACCTTTTACCCAAACATTTAAAAAAGCTTAATAAGCTCCTTAAAACTTTTATAACCCAAACCCCACGTAAAGCCCAATATTATTTAAGTGAGACAGAACCTGATCTTACGTAGATTACTTTCTCATACACATATTTTTGTCCAAAAATCTGGTCCTTTTTCTTTCTTTATTATTTAATATCGTATTTTACCTATTGAAAGAGGCCGAGACCGCATTGCCATGTGTACCGTTCCCTAAACCAAAGTACCAACTCAGAAGAACAAGCTCTATGTAAAAAGTGTGTGCTCTTTTCTCTCTTCTTTTTTTTTTTAATTTCTTTGAGAGACTTTGTATTGATGTTTAGTGTTTGCTAGTCCTAGTTCTTAGGGAGGGTTTTTTCTCAGGTGTCGTATTTATATTTCGAGTAATGTACACTCCAGTAAAGTGACTTGTTACTATATACCGCTTTCATACCTTTCCTTGTATGTACATATTATAGACAGCAAATTAACTATTTATATCAACTAACAAATAAAAAAAGGCATATAATAGCATGACTTTACAGGCAATAACAGGCGACAATCACAGGCACCTATCATTCGGTTACGCAAATTATAAGGTATCAACAATTGAAGTGGAGTTGAGAATTACAAATTGAGATTCAGGCGATTGAATTACTTACAAGGATAGGATTCCGGCAACCAAGGACACGTGGAGTGGTGATCTGAGAATTTGAAAGTTGGTTATCTAATCTCCTCTCTAGCATATCTTTATATACTATCATACAAATTGAGATAAGCAATTCAGTCAATCTACAGTCAACCCTCCAATTGCTTGTATTGTTATCGATTACGATTACGCACATGGGTAAACTGTGAAGCATGATAGGTAGACCATACAGGGGAAGATCTATACCCCTCGATTAATTTGAAACGATGAATGAAGTAATTATGTGAAACTCCACAGTGGAATGAGACAACATAAGAATAAATACCAAACCCCACTTTTAAATAACTTTAAGACTTAATTATACCTATGATTTATCGGGTTTTATTGTATTATATTTTTTTCGGGTTCAGTTCCTACGTTGTTAAGTTCGTTAGTTTGTTGTTAAGTCCGTTAGTTTGTCGTTATGAAGGGACCAACTACGAGTTTTATACATAGGTGTTATTGGAGTTATATTTGATCCATAAAAAAAATTTGTTTTGTTATTTTTTTATACAATTTCTTTCTAATATGTTATTTCACACATAATTTCGTTTAAAAATAGTTAATTACATAAATGGTCCTTATGGTTTGTTATGATTTCGGATTTGGTCCCTTCATTTAATGACAAGCTAACTGACTTAACGATGTAGGGACTGAACCCTGACAAGTTAAGTTTTAAAGCACAAGGACCGAACCCGAAAAGAATAAAGCACATGGACTGGGTCCGTAAAACCGGTAAACCACATGGACCATTAATGTAATTAACTCTAACTTTAAAAATATTTTAAAGTTTAGACTTTACACCTATCGGGTTTTTTTAATCGTGCGATGTTGTGGCGTAAAATAATTTATGTTCGATAAAATTACTCAAAAATCAGTTATATCAATTTTGGATATGAGACTGACGTCTACGCCACAAGTTATCAATGCCTGGGGATATCTTAGTATACATTCAACTTAACGATACATTTATATGAACATGATTTGATTGATTATAAGCATTTTAACATAATAACATGTTTATTTGAAATACTGAAATACATTTATTTTTTAAATTCTTAAATTATTGTTAAATATATAATGAAATATGAAAATAGAGAATAAGTGTTATATAGTTCAAATTGTATTTAAATTTAAATTGTAAAGATGTAAATTGTTGTATATTTAAAAAGATAAGTTGGCAAATTTATGATAAGTTAATTATGAAGAGTAATATATTAATTTTGCTACTTAAATTTTCAACATTAAAACATAAAGCACAAATGTTTTATGTAGTATAGATACTTCATATATCAATTTGGTTCGACATTTTTCGAGATGTAGGTCGATTCGGGTTTTTAATAGTTTTTGGAAGGTTTAGACCGATTCCATCCAACATACGTGAATTTATTCAATTTTTATTAGCAAACCGGTATATTTAACGAAATAATTCATAATATTTATGAAAAAGAGAAGAAAACAAAATCTTTTCTAACACTTTATAGTATTTTTTTTAACCTAAGAAAACATACGTAATTATAATAGCTACATACAAATTTCTTAATCTTAATGTTATACTTTAATCGGTGAATACCAGGCTTTGTAGGAATAACATCCGAGCCATCCCAACACAGATATACATATGAAATCCAAGGAAGGTTTGGAAGGTAATACCAATAAACTAAGAAAAAACCCTTGATTTTGTTCATTTTTTTATTTGGTTTTTGGAGTAAACAAAAACTGAAACGGATTTTTTGATGTCTGCATAAACTAAGGACCAAATTGCCACTTATTGTTTTGGTTCCTTTTTCTAGTTTTTTCAGTTTCAATGCGGTTATTTTACACACCCTTACTTTATAAGCATCAAATAGCCCTACTCATATGACATGTTTGGATCATTCGCTTAATAATTAATAAACACGTTAGGACATCTTCAATGGTTATATTTATATAACTTTAAAACTATTTCAAATGACCCGCCATTTGACTTTGTTTGTCATGTTCTTTGTCGCTAGTTAGTTCCTAACATGGAAACGTAAATTTTAAAATTTTACTTTCTTATTAGCCGTCTTGATTTCAATTAATTTTTGTTTTTTTATTTGTGTTCAAAAATCAAACCTCACACTATATGACAAAATTATCGGGGTTGTGCACGCACAAACAAAAGTAGTACAATACTTGTATGTTACCCGGATATCCATTTGAAATATTTTTATAGGGTCATGAACTAATTTATATAATTTATATAAAACACTTTTAACACGTGTTGCAGTTGAGGTTTGATCTAGTATGAAATATTTATTACCAAGACTCCAATTGAACTTGTTTTGAAGAACTATACATTAAAAATATATAAATGATAAATGATAGATAAAGTTACATAAGTACTAATTTTTCACAAATCCACTAATTTTTGTTAATATTATATTTTTAGAAAGCAAAACTAAAAAATCATTTTTTAGTCGCAAATTACCTTTTATATAAAATTCTCGGGGGTAACGGGGGCTTTAAATTCGCTCATGCAACTTCAAGTAAAACACACAAGTTCATGATACAACACCATCATCAATTGTCACAGTTTAGGTAAGTTACTTTAAATTATTTTCAACATTGGTAAGTAATTTTGTTAAAATAATTTGTTTATTGGGTTAATAGATCGGCATTTATAAACAAATACCACCTGAGAGTATAAAGTTTGATTTTATGTTCTTTATAATAGTAATAGTATTATAGTTACTATTATATCAATGTATTTTCTTTTTAGTTATCCAAACATACCCTCTAAACACAAATTTTATACTTTCAGGTGGTATTTATATATATATAAAAAATACATTAATATAATAAAAATAATAATAATAGTAATAGTAATAATAAAAGAGTTTCGTTAAGTATAGACCCCAAGTTAAGCTTAAAATGACAAGACATGTATAAATCTATTGTACATTCGAAAATTCGACTCCTGGGTAACGACCTTGCATTTAAGGTGTAGCCTCTTTTAATGCATGTCTTAACTTTTTAACCATAACATGGGTGCTATAGTTAGCAAAATTCATAATAAAATACTAATAATTAGTAATAATAAACAGTGACAAAAAGAAAAATGTTTAGGGAATAAAAAGACTGTTTTAATCTCATGCACAAAACATGTGATAAGACTTAACGTTAAATTTAACGGGGGCTAAAATAAAGGACATTTGGTGTTAGAAATTTCATTATAAAGGACATCGAGAGCAATTTTTCATTTTAAAAAATGAAATCTAAAATTTAGACCAAATCACAAAGACATTCTTTGTAATTTACTCAAAATTAGTTGCATTCGAACAGCCTTGTGAAATTTTGATTCTACTTTAATTATTAGGGAACATATATATGGCTTGAAATGATTAGACACTAAGGTCATTCTCAACCATAACATTATTTTCGGTGTTATGGGTGTGACGTCACCATAACACCACCCATAACATAACACCACTAAACACCTTAACCATAACACCAAAAACTGGGATCTACAAGTTTTATTATTTTTCATTTTCTTTCATTTACTCATATTATTTTTAATACATTATTAATATTAAAAATACATTAATAATAAAAATAAACTTAGATTAATATTAAAAACGATACATACATACTTAGATAAAAAACAATACTTAAAAACCGATACATAAATACTTAAACGGAAAAAAAACAATACATAAAAAACTAATTGTCTTCTTCGGCGGCTAATTCGGCGAGAATTTCGGCCTTTTGCTTTTCGACTACGGCCCGAGCCTCTAGCGTCAGATCATCTGTTGGCATACGAAGAAATTCCATTTTCCGAAAACGGAGTCTGTATTTGATCTCCATTGTTTCGCGATCCTAAGCTCGCGAAGTTCTTTGACAACGTCGTCGTTATACTCGTCCCGTTTTGAAGTAACATCAGAGGAGGAGGAGGAACGTGAGCTCTTAGATGGTCGTGGCTTTCCTAAAAGTCGTTGAATTTGATCATGGCCATAGAGGTCTGGTTCTGCATCGTCGTCGAGGTTGATCGGTTCGTCAATGGGTTTAGGATTAACAACCTTTGGCGAATTATGCAAAACTTCCCACGCCGCATGATGACGAAATGGACGTCCGATTTCGGCTTCGAACATGGTTAACGTCGTTGTGTAGACGGCTTTGTCATCCTCGCCGCTCGATCGATCTCGTTCGTCACGGTCATGACATGCTATGAAAGACCGCAAAATGCGCTCATAGCCCTCCATTTTGAACTTAGCGCATTTTTTGTGAAAGATTCCGCCAAACCTTCGTTGAAAATAGCCATAACACGATACTAAAAGGTTAGACCATCTTGGTCGTTTCCGGTTTTCCGATCCTCCGACACATGAATCCAATTCTCCGCAGAACGTCGTTCTTGGCCTTGTGTCCACTGAACCTTTGGACGATGGGGCGGCGTCTTCTACAACCCTAGTTTTTTTTTTCTTACCCTTGTCTTTTCTCTTACGAGAACCACTAGGTTTAGCTTGTTGTGGTTGAAACGATCGAGACAGTTTGAATGGTTGGTTTTGTGGTTGTTGGAATGGTTGGTTTTGGGGTTGTTGGAATGATTGAGTTTGGGGTTGTAGGAATGATTGAGTTTGTGGTTGATGGAATGATTGATGTTGGGGTTGTTGGAATGATTGTTGTTGTTGTTGCCATTGCCAAAATTGGAATTGTTGCCATTCGGTCATGGCTTGTTGATGGGGTTGAGGTTGTGTGTTGGTGTTTCAGCGAGTAGTGAAGTAAAACCACCGGGTTGGGTTGGAAATTTGCGAAGCCCGGTGAGGAAGGCGAGTTGGGATCGGATGACGGAAAATCGTTGTGTTGAGACATTTTTTCTTATGGGTTTTGTAGATAGAATGAATATGATTTGGTTTTGTAGAGAGAAATAATATGATTTGGTGTAAATATTTTGTGTTTGTGTGATGGGTATTTATAGAGTTGGTTAGAAAAAGAAAAAAAAAATAGCCGCTTAAAAAAATAGCCGTTATTAAAGTTAAATTTGTTTTTAAAAGCAAAAAAAAAAAACCTTTAAACGGTCCAAAAAAGAAATTTTTTTTAAAACGCACGTTGCCTGCACACTGCCGGCAAGCCATAACGGCGTTTTGGGGGGAGGGGGGTTAAAACGGCTCCCGCTGAGAGCTCTCTAATATTGAATGGGTTAGATTAACCATAATACGGGTAAAATAATAAATTTCACATATTACAGTGATTTTCTTACTATAATGGAAGATATAGTAACTAGGGGGAGAAAAACGTCACAATGGTTACTTAAGAAACAAATGAGCAATTATCTTCTTGAAAACGAGTTTTAGTATTAGAATTAGGCTAGGTTTAATAATTTTATTATCAAGAACACGTCCATCCTAAAAACAGGTAATACCTAGTTTAAGTTTGTTCTTCAAAAGGTTTACCACAGCTTTATAAACCCTAATTGAAGATGGGTTTTACATGGCTATTTCAATTGGGTAATGGACTTGTGACATTTTTTTTGGCTTGGACTTGTATCGTGTCTTTTAATCCAAAATCATATTTACTGATAAAGAACTCTTAAAAAGATTTAAATAAGCATTACTAACTACATCTTAGAAGTATGTTTTTCGTATTCGAAAATAAACTTCTAACTTCGTTTGGGTAATAAAGTTTTATATTCCTTTTTTTTTTTTAAAAGGAAACTCCAAAAAGTTCAAAATTGAAAAATTATTAAAGGTAGTTTTCAAAATATAAAAAGCTCAAACTTCTATTCAAGTTCATATCTACAACCAGGGGTGCAAAACTTAGTCTAGATACGATTATTTACAGTTTTCTAGACATGTACATTGTATGTTAACCGAACAAAAAGGAAACGTAGTTTATATGTTTTCTTTTGACCTGCTTTGTTAGTGATTTGATCTATATTAAAGTCAAAATTTGAGCGTATTTTACTAAAATAGAAATAGTTATTTTAGTTTTTGTTAGGAAATCATATTTACCAACAACTCCCATCGAAGCTACAAATATCACAAATTTACCACAAATTTACTTTTTTTAGCTTAAGAAGAGTATTAAAATGTGAGTGCAAAAACGAGTGCCCGTATTTGTATACTCTGTACGTTTCTTAATATAAAACTTCTTTATATACCAGGGACGAGTACGAGTTTTGGAAACTATTTTCTATTTCAAGTGCATTTGTAAGTTTAGTTTATAACTCAAATCTCCTTGTTCTATTGGGGGCAGAAGTTCGTAATAATGATACACTCATAACAATATAACATTAAGCGTCTTGGAATGGAATATGTACTGCACACCAATATTTTGCAGTTACAGTACTTGAGATTAGACCTTCAACGACAATCATTTCCGTAGGAAATCCTTCGTAAACAAATTAGACATATATCAAATGGAAAACGGACGGAGGGTAATAACCTGATTGGTAAATTTGTATGCAGTCTTAGAAGAATTCAATTTATGCGGACTTGTATTCAAGAGTATGTATTTATGAATATGTAGATGAGTAATGCTGTGATAGCTAATAACAAGAGATAAATTATACATTACTAGCATAGTATCTCTACGATGCAATGACAGATAAAAAAAGGGAAAATGCACTGGATGACCATTGTACTACCTAAAAATATCCGTATAGGTCATTGTACAAAATTTACGTCTATCTACATCGCTATACCGAAAATGACCTGTTAAATTATAACCTTAACTTTAAAAAACCGTTTAAATAGATAACTTTGGTG
Organism: Senecio squalidus; assembly: GCA_910822075.1. Lineage (NCBI taxonomy): Eukaryota > Viridiplantae > Streptophyta > Magnoliopsida > Asterales > Asteraceae > Senecio > Senecio squalidus. The sequence continues at coordinate 16,644,072 of CAJVGC010000508.1, read as the reverse complement.
ACCTGCAACCTTTTGGTAACCGTCACGTCATCGGTTTTATAACTATCATCCAAACATTCATCATCTTCCTCCTATGAATCCCTATAAATTCCAAAATATCCAGATTTCAATTTTTGTAAATTCCAAAATATCCAGGCTATCATCTCTTTGCAACCCACATAGTATCAAAATTCTCACGAAATATGAAAAGCATGTTTACAATTAGGCAACAATCTAAGCATATCATCTACTTCGAATTCGGTTAAACAAACCGAGCAATCAGTCCCTTCGATAACACAATCGGTTTTATCGAATTTCACAACACTTATACCATTTATCACAGATGGTAAAAGACCAGTAGTCCTGATATACCAAATAGGATGATCCACAACCTCGTGATCATAAGTTTCTTGATTTTCCGGCGAGTGTAACGGCGGCGGAGTACGGTGGCGTCTCGATCTGAACCAAATCGTGTAGAATTTGTAAAGGGTGTAAATAAAAGTGGCGAATAGGAAGATAAGAGAGATTTTGAGAGGGAGAGAGAGTGGCGGATGATGGTTGTTATGGTAGTGATACGGTGGTGGTTGTTCATATGGGGAGGTCGCCGGAGATGGTCCCGGAGATGGTGCCGGAGATGGTTGACAAAAGAAAGGACACAAATTGATGCAATCGGAGATGCAAGGACTGGTGGGGTTTTGTTGGGGATTACATTGAATTGCACAAAATGAAGATGAAATTAGTTTCCGGTGAAGATTTGGAGTCTCCATGAAAATATGAGAAGACTCTAAAGTCAACCTTTATCTCGGTATCATCAAAAATGAAGAAAAAACACACACTAAAAGGTGTAAAAACACATAGTATCAAGAATCTGAATCTGAGTATAATCAAAAATTAAAAATTTAAAAACACACACACACTAAATGAAAGAGAGAGAGAGAGAATTAGTGGAGGTTGACCTATTGATCGGGTAAAAATGGTTTAAATAACAGGTCACTTTCGGTATAGTGATGTAGATAGACGTAAATTTTGTACAATGACCTATACGGATATTTTTAGGTAGTACAATGGTTATACAGTGCATTTTCCCGATAAAAAAAAGCTATAAAGCTTGAGAAATTATGGTTACGGAAACTAAATACATAAAATGATAAAAAGAAAAATATGAAAAAATTAAACTACAATCATAATATGAAATTTGATACCGTGGTGGTGGATCAAAGTTGACGTTTGACCTTTGTTACGGCATCTCTGAGGTAGGGTGAAACATATGTAGTTTATTCATCATGTAAAATTTGTTGATAGACAACATTTGAGATGTATATTTTGTCCCGTTTAAAAAAACATATGTAGATTTTTCTAAGATTTGTAATCGAACTTGTTAATAAATTTTGACCCGAACATTTGTTCCCTTTGTTAACAAATAAATCTTGTTATTATGCCATTGACTCACATGGAAGTTATGGTTTCCAATCATAAATTTTTTAATCCCTGTTATTATTAGTTAATAGTTATTGTGGTAATTAAGGAAATGTGAATGTAGATGTTTAAAATATACTTCTTTTTTTATTTAATTTAATCAACACTAATTGTAAAGAGTTTAAATGATATTTTTGTAAGAAGTTTAAAAAAGGTAAATAAATAATCGAAATTATGAGGAATGAAATAATTTATAACGTAGTAGAATTTATATTTGTAATATACGATGATATCCATTTATACTATTGATAAATGATTTTTCAATCATTTCCTATTTCCTTGTTAAATACATTTTGGACCCTATTGTTTTAAATATTTACATTTTCACCTAATGTTTAGCATTAGTATGTTCATAATTTTTAAATAATTGTAAGGCACAACTTTATTTTAAAGTGTTCATTTTATAATTCCCCAGACATATCTAAACTTAGAAAGAAGGGCTTTATTCTAAAGCTCTTTTTATCTTGACTACATTCTCATAAAGATAATATAATTGAAATGACATGTGGAAAAAACTTGTAGAAAAATCTTGATAATGGTTTTAAATGATATTTAAAACCATATAAGGAAAAAAAAATTGGCCGCCCCCTAATCAAATAAAACCATTACTTCTCTCCCGTCTCCGGCTATATCAGCGTCTTTAAAAACCACCCTAGGTTTGTAAATTGAAGGCGTAAGAATTTGCTATTCATCCGAGTGATCGATTTCTCTTTTTGCTATTTTTATGATAAAATCCGTAGATTTGTAAATTAAAGTATTTCTCTTAATGGATAGTAGCATAACAACATTAGCAATAGAACATGAAATACGGTTACAAACACCGGTCAATTGTAATTGTGTTAAGCAAAAATCCAAACACCAACATAAATAACATATGGATAGCTAAAAGGTAATCCAAATAGTGTTGTTACGTCTCGCTAACATATTTATAACTGCATAATAGCTCGAAAGCTGCAGTACTTATGCGTGAGAACTTTCCATAAAACACTAAGAACTGGTGAGTGAGTAAGAAAAAATCCAACACGTACTCTGATTTATCACCATCCCCTCTCTGAATTTCATATTGACCAATTCTCGTGTTTGTGGTTTTCTATGACTTATCACGCTGATGCTACTGTTTTCATCGGGGTCGTTTCTTATAAAGGCTTCTTGAAGTCGAAGAACAAATTCAAGATTCCACAACACATTATTCATCGAAGGCCGATCAACTCCAAAATGAGATATACATTTCTGAAAAATTTGCCGGAATAGTGTATGTATAAAACAGATTTGTACAAATAGGATTTTTCGGGTCGAGATTTGTATAAATAAAAATATTAATGTTTAAAATGATTTTTATTTATATATCAACCGGACGATAATTAAATCACTCATTTTATAAATCGACATGGCTTGTAGTGATTCTTTAAATCACTCGTTTAAAGAATATAAACTATTTTAATGAGAATGCACATGGCTTGCACTGATTCTTTAAATCACTCATTTTATAAATCGACAAACCAACATCTTTTGTCACATGGAATCTTATCACATGGAGATAGAATACAAAATACTTTAATGAGATTTGTTACACTATTTCTACAAATCTCGACCCGAAAAATCCTATTTGTACAAATCTGTTTTATACATACACTATTCCGGCAAATTTTTCATACATTTCTCAGCTGTTTCACCAAACTTTCTAAGAGAATCCGGTTGGATTTTTCCTTTTAGGGCAACATCGATTATTGTTTCTAACATATCTTTCTGAAATTTCATCGCCCATTCGCCTATATTCATATTTTCTGGAGGCAAAGATGGATCGATTACAGGTCGTGCACATAAAACTTCAAGCAAAACAACCCCAAATGAGTAAACATCGGATTTTTCAGTCAGCTGTTGTCTTTGAAAATGGGTCTCACCAATCTTAGTACCCAAAAAGTCCGTTTGACGGCAGTACTCACATGTGTCTCACCAATCTCGAGTCCACTTTTTGATAACCCGAAATCCACAATTTTAGCCATGAGATTTACATCGAGTAAAATATTGGCAGACTTCACATCCTGATGAAATATTGTTTTTTGAAAAACCTATGTGAAGATGCAGGAGCCCCCGAGTTGAACCTATGCAGATTTTAAGTCGTTGCTTCCAACTCAAGGTGGGAAATTGGAGCCGTAAATATGGCTCTTCATTGTCCCGTTTTCCATATATTCTTATACCAAAATCATCTCATTCTTTTCGTCACAATAGCCAATTAGTGACACTAATTAAATGACGATGGCGAAACTGAGAAAGCATCTTGAGTTCAGTCTGGAACTCATTTAAACCTTGCTGGGATTCCGGTTTACCTCTACAGTCACTTTAGTACCGTCACTTAAAAAACCCCTTTATAAACTTTACCAAAACTACAGATCCCAATCACCAAACTTTCATCGAAATGATTTGTAGCTTCTTGAATAGTTGCAAATGGAAACCTGTAACTGAAATCAGAACCTGCACTAAAAGTTATTCCATTAGAACACTTTTCGTTTGTTCATAACGGAATACAGGTCTTCGATTATTTAAGACGTTCTTGCATTCTTCGTTTATAAAAGAAGAACAAAACAAAAGCACATTAAGGTTACTTTCTGGGGACGCGGCGGTCCCATAAACGCTACGAGGAGCATTCATATTCAACACATTCGTGGCAAGACTCGCGTTTATCGAAAAAGGCTGATCCGGAATACAAGTTCGCCAAGTAACCATTGTACCACCCACGTTCACCTGAGCCAAAGTCCCAAGTGCCTGATTAAACAACCCCCGAACATTCGTGGGAGGATCCACATAAGTCGCATCGTCTCCGATCAATTCATCGGGTACCTAAACAACTTCTAACCCATTCAAGAACGCAACAGGCCCTCCAATCTTGGTGTTGTATATATTCAATAATTTAAATAATCACGATTTTTGAAAGTTTGATAAATAAAAATGGACTTGTTTGAAATTTAATACGACCATTTATATTTTAATTATATTAGACGAAATCACACAAGAATTAAACACAATTCCACAATTCTATCATTTCTTCACTCCAAGAAATTTCAAATGTTTTCTAAACCCAAAACAAAAATCCCCCAATCAAAAATTAACCCAAAATTACTTTCAAGATTCAATCTTTTTCACAATCAAACTCAACAAGATTCAAAGTATCACATCAACGATGAACACATTAACAAACCAAAACCAGTAACCGAAATCGAACAAGCTTTGACCCAACTAAAGTCTCTAAATGAAGATTTACTACTTAACATTTTCAATTTTTTTTTTTTTCTCATTCTATTCTTGCAAAATTTTTACATATTCAAAGAAAAAAATATATATATTCTACAACTTTTGACAATATCATTAAAGAATAAGCATGTTTCGAGTTTCATTAACAAGATGCTTTTACAAGTGAACAAAATCACTCATTCACTCGGTAACCAATGTCCTCCCATGAAGGTTGAAAAAAGGGAGGGTGGATTATTGGCTTTAACCCTAACAATTGTCATTTGTAAAACTTTTTTTTGATTTGAACGTTTGAGTGTAAGATCTAAGATAAACTCACTATCAAACATGCACAACAATATGATCAACAATCACAAGTAATAGTTTATGCTAACAAAAAGGGAAAAGAAAAAACTGTGATTTATAGCGGTTCGGGTCGAGTGATAAGTAATTCTTCTTAATCTACTAATTGGGCTTCCCCCAAACTATTGACTAGCTGACTCATTATTTTTTTTCTCGACCATAAGAACCACCTTAGGTTTGGTCCTTGTTCCGCAACTGAAGGGGACGTCTACTAAATTTCAGGGTTCCAATTTCAAATTCAATTCCTCCACTGGCAACACTACATCAGCGACATGGAAAGGTACTACAGGTACGGGCTCGAACAACTCCATTCATACCCAAATTTTTCAAAAAAGAGAAAAAAAAATCAAAATTTAAATTAAACCTGGAAATACTAAACTATCACAAAGCACGTATACATCCAAATACTTAGAGGCTATTATAAACATTGAAACGAAATACATAAGGTATCTAGTAAAAAAGCATCTAGAAATACAAGAAGAAACAATAACTGTTGGATTAAATTAGATTGATTCATGTTATTCAATTACCTCCTGACGATCCTGGGATGTTGTTAAACATGTTGGCCATTGATGATTCCCCAAATGAGATAATCGTATTAGGATGGATTTTGGAGAGAAACACTTAGGGAGAATATGGTGATGATAAAGAAAGAGACCAACCCTAATAAGGGTTTATAACGACCCTTTTATAGATACTCAAGTTAGGAGTATTTATCATTTAGTCCCTGGTGTTTAATAAGTGTTTATTATAAGCTCTCTTTATTTCCGATTACCTAATGGGAAATCTATAGTGTCGGTAAGGTAAATACGTCCATCGAATATTTACTAGACACAGATTTCAGTTAGTGTCAGTCATCATATCAGTAAGGATAAATGATCAATGAGGGTCACAAATAATATGGGTCCAACATTCTCCCACTTGACCGAGTAGATCATTTATCTATGAGTATTGATAAGTCCGTACGAGATAATACTCATTTTGTTTAAAACCGAAATCATAGTTGATAAGTACAGTCGTAGAGAAGAACATCTACTCAGGACCCCCACTAGTCAAACTATGACTCAAATTCAAAACTGAATAAGCAATGATAGACCAACTAAGACAAATTTTGTTATAATAATGTCCAACACAGTTATGCGCATAAGGTGTAAATAATAGACAAACAAAATCTGAATAAGGAGGAAAATTTTCATTAATAAATAATAATGACCAATAAGTACAACAATGCTATTAAATTAAGTCTTTTGTAAGCCCCATATTCGACACGTGTCCTACGAATATATTAGGAGGAAGACCTTTGGTCATCGGATCCGCTAGCATGTCATGTGTACTTATGTACTCAACACAAAGAACATTTTCCTCAACCCGTTCGCGTACAAACAGATACTTTGTGTCGAGATACAGCCCAACGCCAGTCGAACTGTTACTGTTCGAGAAAGTTACAGCAGCTGAGTTATCACAGTAAAGCTTCAATGGTCTAGAAATTGAGTTGACGAGTTTGAGTCCACTGATCAGGTTCCTTAACAACATCCCATGACAGGTTGCATTATAAACGGCAACATATTCAGCCATCATAGTAGACGTTGTGGTCAGTTTTTGTTTATGACTCCGCCAAGAGATTGGTCCGCCAGCTAACATGAAAATATACCCAGAAGTAGATTTATGGTCTTCTTTGCATTTAGCAAAGTCAGAATCAGAATAACCTACTACTTCCAAGTTGTCACTTCTTCTATAAGTTAATTTGTAGTCTTTGGTCCCTTTCAGATATCGTAGAACCTTTTTAGCCGCTTTCCAGTGTGCTAATCCGGGGTTAGATAAGTAACGCCCCAGCATACCAGCGATGTAAGCGATATCCGGTCGAGTACAGACCTGAGCGTACATAATGCTCCCAACTACAGATGAGTAAGGTATCATCCTCATTTCAGCCTTCTCAGTTTCAGTGCTCGGAGTTTGATGAGGTCCAAATACGTCCCCTTTAACTACCGGAGCCACAGTGGGTGTGCAGTGCTGCATGTTATAGCGTTCTAGAATACGGTCAATATAAGCCCTTTGGGAAAGACCTAGAACACCATTGCGTCTATCTCGATTTATTTCGATACCTAAAACATAAGAGGCATCACCGAGATCTTTCATGTCGAAATTATGCGAAAGCATTCGCTTCGACTCATGTAGCAGATCCAAGTTGTTACTTGCAAGCAGAATATCATCCACATACAAAACAAGGATAATAAAGTTACTCCCACTGATCTTGAGATAGGTGCATTGATCCACTTGATTCTTTAGGAAGCCATCAGATTTTACGACTTCATCAAATTTAAGGTACCATTGTCGTGATGCTTGTTTCAACCCATATATCGATTTATTCAACTTGCAGACCATGTGCTCTTTACCTTCTGGAATAAATCCTTCAGGTTGCCGCATGTATACGTCTTCTTGCAAGTCACCATTTAGGAAAGCGGTCTTGACATCCATCTGATGTAACTCTAAATCATAATGAGCTACGAGTGCCATGACGATCCTTAGGGAATCTTTACGAGAGACAGGGGAAAAGGTCTCTTGATAATCAATTCCTTCCTTTTGAGTAAAGCCTTTTGCAACCAGTCTGGCCTTATAGCGTTCGACGTTTCCATTCGGGTCTAATTTGGTTTTGAACACCCATTTACATCCAATTACTTTGGATCCTTTAGTGAGTGGAACCAATACCCAAACGCCATTACGCTCCATGGATTTGAGCTCTTCAATCATGACTTCAATCCATTTAGCGGCCTGATCACTATTCATAGCTTCTCGGTAAGAGGTTGGATCAGTAAGTTTCCCAATGTTTTCGACTTCAGCCAGATAAGTTTCGAAATCATCAAAATTAGTGTTTCTGCGAGCCCTTGATGATCTCCTGAGCTGAATTACGGGTTCTTCAGGAACAGGCGGTTCTTCGGCGTTTAGATTAGGAGGCATAGGAGGTTCAACCGGTTCATTAGGAGATCCAGGTATATCGGGAGCAGCGTTGGGTACAAGAGGAATTATCGGAGGAATCGTAATAACCGACGAATGGTTTCCCCCCGCTTCTTGTACTTCTTGCAAATCTAAATCAGGATTTGTCGTGCTCCCACTGATCTCTGAATTTTCGAGGAAAGTGGCATGTTGCGTATCTATGATGCGGGTAGAGTGAGAAGGACAGTAAAACCGATAACCTTTTGAGTTCTCGGGATAACCAATAAAGAAACATGTAAGGGTTTTAGAATCCAGTTTCTTCAAGTGAGGGTTATAGACTTTTGCTTCGGCAGGACAGCCCCATACTTTCATATATTTTAGACTCGGTTTCCTACCTGTCCAGATCTCATAAGGAGTTTTAGGGACAGATTTTGATGGAACCCTATTGAGTATATGAACAGCTGTTTTTAAGGCCTCAGTCCAAAGAAATTTGGTTAGGTTAGTGTTGGCGAGCATACTTCTCACCATGTCCATTAAAGTTCGGTTTCTCCTTTCAGCAACACCATTCTGTTGAGGAGAACCTGGCATGGTGTATTGATTAATTATGCCCTGTTCCTTGCAAAAATTATAGAAAGGACCAGGAGCTTGACCAATATCAGTATGTTTACCGTAATACTCACCTCCCCTATCTGATCGGACAACTTTTATCTTATGATCAAGTTGGTTTTCAACCAAAGTTTTATAATCGACAAAAGTTTGTAAGGATTCAGATTTTTCTTTAATCAGATAAAGGTGCACATAACGTGAATAATCGTCAATGAATGTAATAAATGATGTATGTCCTGTTATTGATGCGGGATAGGGGCCACTAATATCAGTATGAATTATTTCCAACAAGTTGGAACATCTGGTGGCTCCTTTCTTATTCCCTTTAGCCATTTTGCCTTTGAGGCATTGAATACATGTTTCAAAATCACTAAAATCAAGAGAGGGTAATATTCCTTCTTTTACGAGTCGTGTCATGCGATCTCGTGAGATGTGGCCGAGACGTTTATGCCACAATGTGGAGGAATTCTCTGCTTGTTTAGGTGATTTTGTCTTTGTTTTAGTAATGTCATCAATATTAAGAGACAACAAAGACTGTGAGAAATTATGATCTAGTTCTAATTTATACAGTAATCCATCCAAAAAACCACAACCAAACAATTCATTATTAAGAGTAAAAGTGATCCTGCCACAACCATGAGTAATTACATAACCTTCAAGATCAAGTCTAGATATAGATACAAGGTTCCGAGTAATTCTCGGTACATATAAGGTATTCATTAATCTAATACACTTTCCGGTATTCATATGTAAATTTAAAGTCCCCATGGCTTCGACATCTAAGAGATCACCATTTCCAACTCTAAGCTTTCTTTGGTCCTTTTGTAGCTTCTGGATTGTAAGGAATCCCTGTAAGGAATTGGTCACATGGACCATAGAACCAGAGTCACCCCACCATGTATTAAATGGAACATCAGTAGTAAAGGAATCAAATATTACGTAAAGAATGTTACCTTTCTTAGCTAGCCATTCCTTGAATTTAGAGCAATCTTTCTGTCCGTGCCCTTTGGAGCGACAAAATTTGCAGTTAGTATTGCTTGTCGAGGATTTAGGGCCAGAGGTAGAAGCACCATGATTTTGGACTTTGTTTTCAGTCTTGTTACTGTAGTTACCTTTCCTCTTCTTGAAGTTTGAAGTGGTAGTAAGGTGAACAGCAGCTTCAGGTTGAATGTGCTTGAGACGATCTTCCTCTTGAACGCACATAGCAATCAGTTCACTTATCGACCATTTATCTTTCATAGCGTTATAATTCACTTTGAAAGTGTCGAACCGAGCAGGCAAGGAAGTCATTATGAAATGCACAAGAAAGCCATCTGAGACTTCCATTTCCAAATTCTTAAGCTTATGAGACATATCAACCATCTTCATTATGTGTTCACGGACACCATTAGAACCTTCATACTTAAGGGTTAGCATCTGTAGCATTAAACTACTTGCAGTTGCCTTAGACGATCCCTTAAAGTGATCCTCAACAGATTTGAAGTAAGTTTTCACTTTGTCGTTATCAGGGATAGCTCCTCGAATGCTGGGATGAATTGAGTTCTTGACCATCATTAGGGACAGCCGATTCGCCCTTTCCCACTTATCAAAGTCCGCTTTCTGAGTCGCAGTAGATTCAGCAGTAATAGCGGCGGGTTCATCATGGCGAATAGCATAGTCCATGTCGAGCATTCCCAGAGTTAAGTTAAGTTGCTCCTTCCAAGAAGTGAAATTAGCACCAGTAAGTGCCTCAATGCCGAAGTTTGGTACTGTAGTGGAGAATAAGGAGGATATAAGATTATGATACGAATTATAGAAGATTTTAGAGTGACAGAGTTAGCTATATAAGGCAGACTAAGTAATGTCCCTTAAAGTAATAGAACTAGAGTAATGTCTAAAATAAGTAGACCTAATAGTAATGTTCCTGAGACTAAGACCATATAAGTAATGAAGCTAGTGATAGGTAAGCCTATTAAAAAACACCAAAATAATAAGCTAAAGTAAGGCTCTACTTAGATGTTACATCACCTTTGGGCAGAAATAACTAATATCTAAGTAAAATTATGAGCATAAGGTTTATGCAACACAACGTTTGTCTTTTGACCTTTGGGCAACAAAATAGAACATCGTGTTTTAAGACATAATAAGAATCCTTTAAAGCACACAAGTATATTAAATCACCTTTGGGCAGAATTAATATCCTACGTGTTTATTAGGCTAAAGGAAAAATGCAATCATAGGAATCACCTTTGACCTTTGGGCAACAGATTTCAGTTAGTGTCAGTCATCATATAATATGGGTAGCCCCCTTGACCCCTCATTGGGCAGAATTAATGCCCCTTAACCCCGCAAGGGGGCGCAACTCCCTTGACCCCTGCCTTATTTACTAGACACAGATTTCAGTTAGTGTCAGTCATCATATCAGTAAGGATAAATGATCAATGAGGGTCACAAATAATATGGGTCCAACAATAACAAATTACAGAAAAAAATCGTGATACAAACTAGTAATACTCGAAGAAACAAAAGAATATCACATAAAAATAGAAAAACTTACAGGATCTTGCAAAAGTCGAAGAAACAATAACACAACACAAAGAAATCGATAACTGGATTGACTCATTTGGTGTTTAATTTGTGATTATGATATGTTTTTACAAAGGAATTCCGATCTTGGAAAAATATTTTTTAAGCCTCTTGCTTGTTATAATACTTAAACTTTGTAGAACATTTTCTTTGTGCATGTTTAGAATAACCATTTTTGATGATATATAATAGCCATTAGATTAGAGTAGTATTGATCACTCGTTTAAAAACAAATAGTTATGTAATGTTATGTTAACGTTTTCAATTTTTTTTCTCATTCTATTCTTGCGAAATTTTCACATATTCAAAGAAAAAAAAATATATTATCTACAACTTTTGACAATATCATTAGGTCTACGTACTAAAACGACTAAAAACTAAACATGTAAAGAATAAACATGTTTCGAGTTTCATTAACATGATGTTTTTAAAAGTAAACAAAATCACTCATTCACTTGGTGACCAATGTCCTCAAATGTATATTAAAAAGCACTATTAAGTTTCATGACGACTCCATGATTTCTAAGCAGTATAAATTTAAATACAACCATAAACTTACAAAATAATTCGAAGCTTATGAACCAAAGAAGAACTGAAAATATTCTAAAACAGTTGCTACGAACCAATTAACATAACCATGTACCAAATGCATCGCTGACAACCAAAGAACATTGTTTCCCATTTTCAACCACGTTCAAACAAGTTCCAAAATACTCCAAGAAGAGCTGAAAATGAACCAAATGCATCGCTGACAACAAAGGAACATTGTTTCCCATGTTCAACCACGTTCAAACAAGTTCCAAAATACTCCAAAGAAGAGCTGAAAATATTTCAAAACAGTTGCTACGAACCAAATAACATGATCATGTACTAAATGCATCGCTGACAACAAAAGAACATCGTTTCCCAAGTTCAACCACATTCAAACAAGTTCCAAAATACCATAAATTCTGAACCACATATTAATTTGTAAACAACTGCTGCACAAACTAAAAAATAGATGAATACATAAATATGAATTTAGGGAAATAACCACAAAACTAACCTCTCTTTCAAACATTTCTTGGATTCTTCAAAGCATACAAAAAAATCAGATCCAGCAGTCCGTTCCAAAGACTCGAGGCGATCAAGATTGTGGCTAAAATTAATATAATGCAATTTTGTCGGTTTACAACTCTCAAAACTTACAAAAACATAAAACAAATTTTTTTAGATAATACCAAGTCGTGAATAGCTGAACGTTTTCACAATCTAAAAGAGTGACAAAGTCCTCCCTACGAATGTTGCGATTCTGCATGTACCAGAAGAAACCATCCCAGTAACAGCTTGTATGGTCGGTCAATATTATGGCTTCTCTTTAGAAACAATGCTATATCCTTCTTGGGAGTGTAATCATTGGAATTCATCTACATAACATTCAACAATAATTAATAAATTTTGAAATGTGTATTTACTTATATAACATGTTAGCAAAAATAACAAAATAGAAAAGTAAAGAAATGACAAATGTAACACGTTAGCAAAAATAACAAAAACTATTTTGTAGGACTAATTGTGATATTTTCTATGACTAGTTATAGTTTTAAATGATTTTGGACTGATTCGGGTCTTTGTTAGGACCGATTTCAGTTTATAACCGGTTTTAGACTAATTTTAGTTCGGTTAAGACTTGTTTCAGTTTTTAACCGTTTTTAAACTATGATTGGTATCAGTTTGGACCGATTTCATTCTAATCTTTAACCGATACTTCAACTGAAAATAGGATTGATTTAGTACTGATTTCAGGACAACCCATCCAAGAACGAATTACCCCTTTATTTTCTCTCTCTGATTCGGTATGTGCTTCCTGGACCATTTAATTGATTGTGATGGGCTTTATTTTTTTATTTTTTTTTATCTTGTGTACGAGGTATATAAACTCTTAGCTTAACCTAGGAAATTATATCTTGCCCGTGTCTTGTCTTTTCCTAGGTAATGGCAGAGCTTATGTTTGAGTTGGTTGAAAACATACTTATGAAATTAGAGGTTGAAGATCTGATTCGATGCAAAAGTGTTTGTAAGTCATGGCTTTCTTTTATCTCTAGTTCCTATTTTGTTAAAACTCATCTCGATTATGCTTGCAACAAAGATCGAAACAATCATGAACTTGGACATAGAAGAATCATTATAGCATCACATTACAGGACGAACTTCGATGTGCTTTTTTTCAGTGAAATCATTGGTTCGTCGAATGGCCTAGTATGCGTCTCTCCGGTATCTGATCAAGTCTTAGTAACCAATCCTTCAACTAGGGAGGTTAGAAAACTCCAACCACCCCCTAAATATCCCAACATTATGGAAGACGGTTTTTTATGTTGGGGGTTTGGTCACGATTCTTCCACGGATGATTACAAGGTTGTTATGGGGATCGAGATTTCTCATGGAACCCTTTTTCATGTTTTTTCATTGAAGTTAAATATGTGGAGCATTGTTCGACTAGTAAACTATACATTAGCTTCTAGTCCTTTTGGTATTCTATTGAATGGAGCGCTTCACTGGTTTATGACGGATGTTAATACTCGCAAGATGGTAATTCTCTCGTTTGATTTATCTCGAGAGGAATTTAGAGAAATCCCCCGACCAGATGACTCAAGATATATATGTGATGAATATTTTAATTGTTTAGGGGTTGTTGAAGAATGTCTATGCACGTTTCGTAACAGAAGCCCATATCAGGACTGGGTAATGAAAAATTACAATGATAAAGATTCTTGGGAATTACTACCATATAATTGTGAGATGAACAAGTACGATGCTGCACACACACTCAAGTGTCCCCTCAACTTAGACCCCACTCCATTTGACCACTGGTGCTTATGGAAAGAAAAGGGTATACGTTTCTCCAAAACCGCAGACTATATTTGTGCCCCTATATTTGTTAAGAGCCTTGTATCTCCACATGTTAATGGGAAACCAAAGAAAAAGATGTTGCCAGATAATAGCAAGAGGAGTGTTAATTACATAGCATGCTCAACAGAAAGAGGACGACGACGAAGAAGAAGAAGAAGAAGAAGAATAAGAAGAATAGAAAGATGAATGGTAAGGTGGGTTCAAAGTTGTTATTTGACCGTCCTTCTTTTAGAAACTTGCATTTGGTATTCGATTATATTCATATCACTTCATCTTCATTACTAGCAAAAGTATTAGTAACTCAGTGGCTCGATTTGGGTTGTGGTTATCTCAAAGGATCAAATCAATAAAAATAGGTAAAAATGGAATAGGTCAAATGGGTTTAACGGGCTGGAAGTCTCCCAAGTCTATTTTTAATGTATATAAAGTACTAAGTTGATTTATTTACATATTTAGATTTTTATTGTAGTAATAGTGTTTTTATAGTTATAATTAGCACATTGATTGTTTATAAAAATCAAAATTTAACTTTCAGTTAACTAATTGAGGCAATGTGTCGAACCAGAGGTAAGTGATTTCATATATTTATTCCCCTTTCGGTTATTACCGAGCTCTCAATGGACATAAGTCTATGCATCCTTTACTTGAGTTTCATATTAAAAGATATAATGAGGATTGATGTAAAGGGTGTGTTGGGTATCAAGTCAAAATTGGGGTTGGTGTGAAAACATGTCATATTTTACTGCGGGTCGAAATGGGTTTTATCTCAAGAATGTGTCTTTACTTTTCACTTCTTTTACACAGTGGGAAGTGGCCGAAGAACAACAGAAAACATGAAGAGAAAGGGTCAAAATGGGGCAAGAGGCTGGACAGTTGAATTGGGAGGTAATACGAAAGTATGCCCAATACTTGTTGAAGATCTTCTATGCCCTGGCCATATGGTTATAGAGGTCCATGTGTTCACACTTGCTAGATACGGAATTACATAAATGTTTGGCAAAGTAGTTAAAAGTGGTCAATGTACTATCATTCCCTTTTCATTTACATACTCAAAATCACATTAACTTATTCATTCATGATCATATCATTTACACCGTTTTCGTGCAATTTTGCTATAATAACCAACATAAATGGTCAATTTAGGACAAGATACAATTCGGGGGAGGAATTATTAGATGCCTGAATCTACATTTATTATGTTGATTAGGGATTTGACGATAATGATGTAATTGCAACCGTAATGCAATGATCAGAACTTATGAACTTAAAGCCATATGTGTGACACTTTGTATAGCTTCACTAATGATGGTAGCCTTTGTAAAAGATGATATGCAACAAGAGCTTTCGTTTTCTTGAAATTGCTGAGGCGATACATGGCCTGCACCAGACGATTTTAAACGCGGTGACGGAGAAGCGTTTCGGCAACACATGGGCTTGCTACATTGTCGAGGCATGTACTTGTTTCAACTTTGAATTTTGTTTTTGTCAAATCGTGGTATGCAACACATTGCTTCAACTAGGTCACACTGTTCTTTGAAAACAGCATGTCACATGAATTAAACAAATTATAGCTTTTTAAGACTTATCAGTCTGGCCCTCGAAGGCACAGTAGCACACAAATTATAGCATTTTTAGACCCAATAGTGAGATAAACTCAACAGATCGACCAATTCTTAAGAAGATAGGTCGAAATTGCTATATCTACTAGCAACATTCAAGCCTAGTATGAAGTTTTTCATGCTGTGTTGGACATAATTTAAAGTTATGATTCGTTTTTTGTTGATTTCTTATGTGGTATGCATATTTATATGCAGGCTGTAACACCCCAAAGTTTGTAAATGGTTAAACTTATGAAAAGGACCTTATGTGTTTAAGTCTAAAATATGAGGGTAAAGTTTGGAAATATATAATTATATAAATAACTTAACTTAGTGGAGAATGCAGAATTCTGCATTTGTGTGTGTGTTGTTATTTTTGGCGGAGGAAACAAGAAAAAGGAAACGAAAACATTCGATAACCGAAAAGCTAGTCTACGGAGCTCGTTACTGGACCGTTTTAAAAACCGAAAGCACCATCGTGCTCCTGGAAGCATAAGGAACGTTTTGGTGTAAGCAAAAGTTGGTTTCGTGGTGGTTCGTTTCGGGTCGTTTCGAAACCCGGTTCGAAAACTTAAGGTATATCTTATATTTTGAGCATGTTATTGATGTACTAGTATTTTGGAGTTGATTAGTAAGAATATTATTAAGTTTCGTTATGATTGTTAGAACCCAAATTCGAGTTGTATGTTTTGGATTACAAATGGGTCGGTTTGGGTTGAAATTTTAATAAAACAGAAAACAGCAAGTGGCTGTTTTGTGAGGGCTGTAGAAGTCTCATCGTATATCCTATGGAGGTGTACGATATATCGTTTTAAAGGTGTGCATGTGTACTTTAACTCTTCTTTAGAATGTTTAAGCTCATTTGACTCACAAACAGGTCAAAAACGCGAGTCAAAACAGCAACTTAGTGCTGTTTTGTGCAGAATTTATATTAGGAAAAATGAGTTTTCTATTGTGTAAAAAGTTTGTTAGTGAATCGTAGTCCTTCAAACTATAGATATATATTTTAGAGGTGTTATATAGTCTATACGAGTATGTTGAAAAGGTTAAGAGGTCGGCTCTATGGTAAATGAGCGTTTGGCTAAATAAGTCTAAATCGGTAATAATGAGTTTTTACGATCTTATTAACGGGTATGTTATGATCAGGTTGACCGTGTTTGCATCGCTCGGGCGATTCCGTTTTGCGAGGACTGAGGTGAGTACAATATCATTTTAAAAACCGAGCTTTAAGACAAAAGATGTTTTTAAAGATGAGTTAACGTTTTAAAAGATGTAAAACGTTTTGGAAAGATGTAAATACGTTTTAAAAGATGAGAAGACGTATGATCGATTTAAAATGAACCATTTTAACAGGATAACGTAATCGTACTTTGATCGAGTAGTTGTAGCTACTCGTGTTTTATTGGTGTTTAATGTGATGACATACATTTATAATATTTATTATTATTGTTGTACATTGAGATGACGTACATATTTGATTGTGGCCTTGTTTTGTCTTAGCAATTTCTTATTGTTATTGTTTTATGCACTATATGTAGTATGACATAGTTTTGCATAAGAGGCCTGGGTTACGGGTGGTAGGTAGCTGCTCGTAGATAGATTGACCTAGTTTGACCGACTAGGTAGAAAAGTGCTAGCCTAAGAAAGTTGGTTACGGGGAATTCTAGACCTCCCTTGTAACACGCGGTACTGAGATGTAATCTCATGCTGGATGTATGACCATTGAGATGGGGGTCAGCCGGATACATCACGTGGGAGTGGGGAGGTGTATAAGTTGACACACCGTGGAACCCTCCTTAACGACAACGCATCGTATGCAACGTCGGAGTAGTGAAAGCCTACATTTCGGGTTATAATAGAGATTGGGAGTCGCGCCCCAATGCTTATAATAACATGTAGGAATGTGCGAGTAGCGAACGGGATTGTAGTCCCATGGGGCAAGAGATGGACCCAAATTGTGATAGATGACGTTTGGACAAGAGATGGATCCAAAACGTAAGATATTGACTTTAGTGCGTAATTTGATTATGAGATGAGAATCATTTACCTGTGCACTTTATTATTGTTTATTTATTGAATTGTAACCTATCCGTCTGCGATGGGTGCGGGTATGGTTTGGGACATTGAAGTTAAATATTTTATGAAATGTTTTATAGTCTTTACTAAGTTTATTGTCTCGCCAGCTTTGCTGATACTCTTTTCAAATGTGTCTTTTGCTCGTAGGGTGCTAGACGCTAGCCTGGTGAGGCGGGATTGCTTGGGGTAGACGTTGTCCCCATTCGTATAGTTTTGTTATATGCTTTTGGCAAGCTTTTGATGTTGTAACTAAGTAACGTATGGTTTGTATGAAGATTTTTAGGAACCGCTTTATTATGTTATTATGTTTCCGCTGTGTAAAAGTCTTATAACTTAAAAAGTTTTTGTAAAACGTGATTTTTGAAAACAAGGACGTTACAAGTTGGTATCAGAGCCGCGTTGCGAGTGAACTAAGCACAAAGACCAGTGCTCAGCCTCGTGCAAAAGACGCGGTTCGAATTTTTAAAACTTTGACCTAGGATGGGAAAAGGGTGTGTGACTGAGTGTTATGAGTTTACTTGTTACTTACCCTTGTTATTGTACGATTCGCTTATGTTATCCTGTTCTGGTTATCGATCTAAGGATGGAAAACGTATCGGGCTCCGATACTCATGAAGGAAGCAACGAGGAGAACCGAGGTTCTCAGAGTACTCACACGGAGGGAAGTTCCTCATCTGGGCATAATAAGAAGGATGTCGAAAGGATTACCGAATTAGAGGGGCAATTGAAAGAGTTAAAGGCTGCAATGAGGGCAGCCGGGTTACTGAAAGATTCTCAGAATTCGCAGACGACTGAGCATGGGTCTGTATCTGAAAATGTGGTTAAGCAACCGAATCCCCGTGAGGAGGTCAAACAGGTTGAAGTGAAAGGCAGTTCATACAAGACATTTTTGAGCTGTAAACCTCCAGCGTTTGCGGGAGGTGAGGATCCATTGGTTTGTCGTCGTTGGATCAGAAAGATGGAACAAACATTTTGTTCTGCTGAGTTTACGGAGGGGCAGAAAGTGGTTTATGCTATCCGTATGCTAGAGGGGGAAGCGTTGGACTGGTGGGAGACTGTCGATCAGACTCTATCTGCTGAGGTCCGTAGCAGGTTGACTTGGGCTTTGTTTGTGGAAAAGCTCAATAACCGGTTTTGCAGTGAGGGCGCTATGCATCGCGATCAAAGGGAGTTCCTTAATTTGCAAAAAGGAAGTATGTCTGTGGCAAAGTATAACTCCACTTTTACTGACAAGCTTCAGTTTTCTCGACACCATTGCCCGACTGAAAGGTCATTGGTGGCTCGTTATGTTGAAGGGTTGCCGTACCCTTATCGATCCTCTGTTCGTAGTCAGAGTACCCTAGAGTTAGCCATGGAGGAGGCTAGGAGGGTTGAGGATGACTTGAGTGCTCGTGATGCACAAAGAAAGAGTGGTGAAAAGAGGTCTTGGGATGGGCAATCGGGTTCTTCATCGAAGAAACAAAAGATTGGTCCCAAGAATAGTGATCAGAAAGGGAAGTCTGGTTCGACTAGATGCAAGAGATGTGGCAAGAATGGTCACGTAATTAAGGATTGTCGAAGCAAAGAGGTGATTTGCTATAACTGTCAGGAAATGGGACATATCGCGTCCCAGTGCACTAAACCGAGAGCGGGGAATGCTAATTCCGGTAAGAAAGAGGAGAATCAGAGGCCAAAAGGCAGGGCATTTCAGATGAACACGGAGGAAGCACGCAACGATGATGAGGTTATTTTCGGAACCTTTATAGTTAATTCCTTACCTGCGAATGTTTTATTTGATTCTGGTGCGAATAGATCTTTTGTGTCTACTAAGTTCGCCGAGAGATTTATTGTGCCTCGTAGCCCGTTAGATGTTGCCTTAGAGGTAGATGTAGCGGTAGGAAATTCTGTTTTTGTGAGAGAGAAGTACGATGATTGTACTATTACTATTGAGGAAACGATGTTTTCGGTATCCCTAATTCCGATTGATATGAACGGATTCGATGTTGTGATCGGCATGGATTGGTTGTCTACTAATCACGCCGAATTAGTTTGTGCTAAAAAGTTAGTTCGTATTCCTAGTACAGCCGGTAAGTTCATTTACGCTCACGGAGAGAAAAGTAGTGGTGGTTTACTTATCATTTCGCAGATGAAAGCCAGGAAGTGTCTAGAAAAAGGTTGTGTAGCCTTTTTAGCTTGTGCTATGGAGAAACCCGGGAAAGCTTTAGAGTTAGCAGATGTCGACGTGGTTCGGGATTACGCTGACGTTTTTCCCGATGAGTTGCCAGGATTGCCTCCTACGAGGGAATTGGAGTTCAAGATCGATCTTGTTCCAGGTGCGAAGCCGATCGCGAAAGCACCTTATCGTTTAGCCCCGTCAGAGATGAAAGAGATGTGGAAACAACTTCAAGAACTACTTGAGAAAGGTTTCATTAGACCGAGTTCGTCGCCGTGGGGCGCACCGGTGTTATTTGTAAAGAAGAAAGATGGTACGATGAGGATGTGTATAGATTACCGAGAATTGAACAAGGTTACCATTAAGAATAAGTATCCGTTGCCGAGGATAGATGACTTGTTCGATCAGTTGTAGGGAGCTAGCTACTTCTCAAAGATCGATTTGCGATCCGGTTACCATCAGGTTGGAGTAGCGGAGCAGGATGTTCCAAAGACAGCTTTCAGAACTAGATACGGGCACTATGAGTTTTTAGTAATGCCGTTTGGTTTGACCAATGCTCCTGCGATATTTATGGATTTGATGAACCGAGTTTGTCGTCCTTTCTTGGACAAGTCGGTGATCGTATTTATCGATGATGTTCTGATTTATTCTAAGAGTGTGGAGGATCATCGTCGTCATTTGGTAGAGTTATTAGAGACGCTTCGGGCCGAAAAGTTGTATGCCAAGTTCTCTAAATGTGAGTTTTGGTTGCGTGAGATTCAATTTCTCGGGCATGTGATCGGAGAAAATGGTATAAAGGTTGATCCAGCTAAAGTTGAGGCTATTAGGAATTGGGAGTCCCCCAAAACGCCGACAGAGATCCGTAGTTTCTTGGGTTTAGCGGGTTATTATAGGAGATTCGTAAAGGATTTCTCGAAGATCGCGTCTTCTTTGACTAAGTTGACTAAAAAGTAGGAACCGTTTGTTTGGACAAAGAAGCAGGAGGAGGCGTTCCAGACGTTAAAGAATTGTTTATATGAGACTCCTATTCTCACTTTGCCGGAAGGTAATGAGGATTTTGTAGTTTATTGCGACGCATCATTATCAGGTTTAGGTTGTGTCCTTATGCAGAGGGGAAAGGTAATAGCTTACGCATCCAGACAGTTGAACGACACAGAGAAGAAGTACCCTGTGCACGATTTGGAATTAGCAGCAGTGATTCATGCACTTAAGATTTGGCGTCATTATTTATATGGTACAAAGTGTACGATATTTACTGACCATAAGAGTTTGCAATATATTCAGAATAAGAAGGAGTTGAATATGCGTCAGCGGCGGTGGATTGAGTTGCTGATTGATTATGATTGTGAGATTAGTTATCATCCGGGGAAGGCAAATGTGGTGGCTGACGCGCTAAGTCGGAAGGAACCAAGATCTTCTTATCGACTGAAGTCTATGAGTTTAGTTGTGATATCGGATTTCGTTGATCAAATTCGATCGGCTCAGATCGAGGGGTTGAAAGAGGAAAATCTAGGAGAGGAAGGATTGTTCAAGTACCCCTTAAAGTTTAAGGAGAACTCACAAGGATTAAAGACATATAAGGCTAGGATTTGGATTCCTAAGTTCGGTGATGTTAAGAAAGTGTTGCTTGAAGATTCGCATAGATCTAAGTATTCGATTCATCCGGGCAGTAATAAGATGTACCATGATTTGAAACCTCGCTATTGGTGGCCTAAGATGAAGATTGAGGTCGCGGACTTCGTGGCAAGATGTATAGTTTGTGCTCAGGTTAAGGCGGAACATCAAAAACCGTATGGAGAGCTGCAACAGTTAGAGATTCCCGAGTGGAAGTGGGATCACGTTACTATGGATTTCGTGACCAAATTACCCAAGACAGTAAGGGGTAAAGATATGATTTGGGTGATAGTCGATCGTTTGACCAAGAGTGCTCACTTTTTGGCATCTAAGGAGAACGAGAGACTGGAGAAGTTAGCGGATTTGTATATTCGTGAGATTGTTTCACGTCACGGGATTCCGTTGTCTATTGTATCTGATCGGGATAGTAGATTCGCTTCAAGGTTTTGGAAACGACTGCAAGAAGAGTTAGGGTCGAGAGTGCATATGAGCACAGCGTATCATCCTCAGACCGACGGTCAGAGCGAGAGGACTATCCAGACTTTAGAGGATATGCTCAGGGCATGCGTTATCGAGTTTGGTGGCAATTGGGATTCACATCTACCGTTAGTGGAGTTTGCTTATAATAATTCCTATCATTCGAGCATTAATATGGCTCCTTATGAGATGTTATACGGTCGGAAATGTCGAACGCCTACTTGTTGGTTAGAAACAGGAGAAAAGCAGTTCTCGGGTCCTGAGATTGTACAATTAACAGCGGATAAAGTTGCCATAGCTCGAGAACGGTTGAGAGTTGCTAGAGAGCGACAAAAGAAGTATTCTGATCAGAAACACCGACCCAAGTCATTTGAGGTTGGTGAAAAAGTTATGTTGAAGGTATCGCCTTGGAAAGGGATCATTCGTTTTGGGAAACGAGGAAAGTTGGGTCCTCGATTTATTGGTCCTTTTGAGGTTCTACAAAGGGTTGGTGATCAAGCATATAAGTTGCAGTTACCTTCGGAATTAGATGGTATTCACAACGTGTTTCATGTGAGTTATCTTCGGAAGTGTCTATCCGAGGAACCGAGTATCATTCCGCTAGAGGAACTGAGAATTTACGATGATAAGAGATTATTTGAGGAACCCGTAGAGATTTTAGATCGGGTAACGAGACAGTTAAGAAAGAGACGTGTTAAACTGGTTGAAGTCTTATGGAAAAACAAGCGTGGTTCAGAAACGACTTGGGAAGTCGAAGGCGAAATG
This sequence comes from Senecio squalidus, assembly GCA_910822075.1. Classification (NCBI taxonomy): domain Eukaryota; kingdom Viridiplantae; phylum Streptophyta; class Magnoliopsida; order Asterales; family Asteraceae; genus Senecio; species Senecio squalidus. Next base: position 16,621,356 of record CAJVGC010000508.1, on the reverse strand, counting down.
AGAGATCGTTATCCTCATTTGTTTGAAGCCTGATTCCGGGACGGAATCAATTTAAGAGGGGGAGAATTGTAACACCCCAAAGTTTGTAAATGGTTAAACTTATGAAAAGGACCTTATGTGTTTAAGTCTAAAATATGAGGGTAAAGTTTGGAAATATATAATTATATAAATAACTTAACTTAGTGGAGAATGCAGAATTCTGCATTTGTGTGTGTGTTGTTATTTTTGGCGGAGGAAACAAGAAAAAGGAAACGAAAACATTCGATAACCGAAAAGCTAGTCTACGGAGCTCGTTACTGGACCGTTTTAAAAACCGAAAGCACCATCGTGCTCCTGGAAGCATAAGGAACGTTTTGGTGTAAGCAAAAGTTGGTTTCGTGGTGGTTCGTTTCGGGTCGTTTCGAAACCCGGTTCGAAAACTTAAGGTATATCTTATATTTTGAGCATGTTATTGATGTACTAGTATTTTGGAGTTGATTAGTAAGAATATTATTAAGTTTCGTTATGATTGTTAGAACCCAAATTCGAGTTGTATGTTTTGGATTACAAACGGGTCGGTTTGGGTTGAAATTTTAATAAAACAGAAAACAGCAAGTGGCTGTTTTGTGAGGGCTGTAGAAGTCTCATTGTATATGTACTTTAACTCATCTTTAGAATGTTTAAGCTCATTTGACTCACAAACAGGTCAAAAACGCGAGTCAAAACAGCAACTTGGTGCTGATTTGTGCAGAATTAATGTTAGAAAAATGAGTTTCTATTGTGTAAAAAGTTTGTTAGTGAATCGTAGTCCTTCAAACTATAGATATATATTTTAGAGGTGTTATATAGTCTATACGAGTATGTTGAAAAGGTTAAGAGGTCGGCTCTATGGTAAATGAGCGTTTGGCTAAATAAGCCTAAATCGGTAATAATGAGTTTTTACGATCTTATTAACGGGTATGTTATGATCAGGTTGACCGTGTTTGCATCGCTCGGGCGATTCCGTTTTGCGAGGACTGAGGTGAGTACAATACCGTTTTAAAAACCGAGCTTTAAGACAAAAGATGTTTTTAAAGATGAGTTAACGTTTTAAAAGATGTAAAACGTTTTGGAAAGATGTAAATACGTTTTAAAAGATAAGAAGACGTATGATCGATTTAAGATGAACCATTTTAACAGGATAACGTAATCGTACTTTGATCGAGTAGTTGTAGCTACTCGTGTTTTATTGGTGTTTAATGTGATGACATACATTTATAATATTTATTATTATTGTTGTACATTGAGATGACGTACATATTTGATTGTGGCCTTGTTTTGTCTTAGCAATTTCTTATTGTTATTGTTTTATGCACTATATGTAGTATGACATAGTTTTGCATAAGAGGCCTGGGTTACGGGTGGTAGGTAGCTGCTCGTAGATAGATTGACCTAGTTTGACCGACTAGGTAGAAAAGTGCTAGCCTAAGAAAGTTGGTTACGGGGAATTCTAGACCTCCCTTGTAACACGCGGTACTGAGATGTAATCTCATGCTGGAGTGATGTATGACCATTGAGATGGGGGTCAGCCGGATACATCACGTGGGAGTGGGGAGGTGTATAAGTTGACACACCGTGGAACCCTCCTTAACGACAACGCATCGTATGCAACGTCGGAGTAGTGAAAGCCTACATTTCGGGTTATAATAGAGATTGGGAGTCGCGCCCCAATGCTTATAATAACATGTAGGAATGTGCGAGTAGCGAACGGGATTGTAGTCCCATGGGGCAAGAGATGGACCCAAATTGTGATAGATGACGTTTGGACAAGAGATGGATCCAAAACGTAAGATATTGACTTTAGTGCGTAATTTGATTATGAGATGAGAATCATTTACCTGTGCACTTTATTATTGTTTATTTATTGAATTGTAACCTATCCGTCTGCGATGGGTGCGGGTATGGTTTGGGACATTGAAGTTAAATATTTTATGAAATGTTTTATAGTCTTTACTAAGTTTATTGTCTCGCCAGCTTTGCTGATACTCTTTTCAAATGTGTCTTTTGCTCGTAGGGTGCTAGACGCTAGCCTGGTGAGGCGGGATTGCTTGGGGTAGACGTTGTCCCCATTCGTATAGTTTTGTTATATGCTTTTGGCAAGCTTTTGATGTTGTAACTAAGTAACGTATGGTTTGTATGAAGATTTTTAGGAACCGCTTTATTATGTTATTATGTTTCCGCTGTGTAAAAGTCTTATAACTTAAAAAGTTTTTGTAAAACGTGATTTTTGAAAACCACACAGGCTCCAAGGGGGTTTCACAGGTTAGATATAATTTGGCCATTGATCATCGGTTCTTTAACTCACCTCACATTTCCCTTAAGTCCTTAACTCATCCAAATACATGCTTCCCACATTTCAAAACACAAGCTTATTCAAATGTCTAAAACGAGATAACACCAAACCTCCATCTTCAATTCTTTCCAAATCATCTCATAACTTCAATCCAGTTTATGTAAATGGGTCCAAGGTAATACTTTTTCTGTTTATGATCCAATCAATTCTCCTGTTGTTAGTGATAATTTAACCAATGAGCTACATGAAGATTGCAATTTATGTTAGTGATAATTTAGGATAGATTTATTAGTCAAGTTCTTACGAAAGAAGATAAATCGTGTGTGTTAATGAGGACTGTTTGTTTTCGGCTGATCATGAGTATATTGATAGTCCACATTCATGATAGTGTGGTTTCGTCGTTAAATCATAATAATGTATATGTTGGTGAATTTGACAAGTAGTGGTTATTTACATGATTATTCAGATTTACAACAAGTAAGAAGTTCGTCAAACAGTGAAAATGATGTAATGGAAGAACAGGTTTTTAGATTCGCCTGAAAGTGGTAGTTTTAATGTCTATGAGAATCAAATGTTGGTGAATTTTAAGAAAGGTGTTACAAAAGCTATTAAGTTTCTTCCTATCGACAACATGAACAAACTGGTGGTTGATTTTAACGGTGGCACAACAGTATGGTTGAAGGGGAAGTCTTTGGAAGAGAAGCTTTGAATGTTATAGCACGTGATGTGAACGGGAAACAACTTCTCAACAACCTTCACCATGAATAACCACCAAGCTTAGGACGTTCCTCCCTCCCATCCAAATCCTGTTTCACATACACAAATCACCAATCATTAATCCTTAATCGGTGTGACATTTAAGCCGCTTTATCTAAAGCAGGTATAAAAAAAAGGGTGTCAAAAGTCAAACTAAACGAACAGTTTGATTATCGTTAAAAAGATTATTTTAAGGAAATATTTAGGCCGTTGATGTAACTTCATTGTAATTAACTAATTCATCTTTAAATAGGAAAATAAACAAAGAGAGTTGTACTAAACTACAAATAATACAAGACAAGTTGTGCATGTTTTATAAACTTGAAAACAAATTTAAAAGTCAGCACTGAACTTGTACCTCTACTTTAAACCTTAAGATGTTTTTACTAAATTGCAGAAAATCACACATTTGCTCGAACTAGTCTAAAAACTTTTAATACATTTTATAGCATAAAAATATTCATGCAGACATTTAATCATACATTTTATAAATATATGCAAAAGATTTTATACATTCCTGAATTGTGTATCTTGCATTAGATTTTAGTTGTACACGTTTTATAAACAGCTTGAAAACAAAATGGAAAGTCAGCACTTAACTTGTACCTCTACTTTAAAGATTAAGATGTTTTTACTAAATTGCAGAAAATTACACATTTGCTCGAACTAGTCTAAAAACCTTTTATACATTTTATAGCAAAAAATATATTCATGCAAACATTTAATCATAAATTAAAAAAATGTGTACATTGTAATCAAAACAGGTAAATCAAAACATGAATGTGTCATTTTTTTCATCATTGTAATATACCTCAAATTGAGTCATTAAAAGTTTAGAGAAAAACATGCCGTTTTAGCAAATTAATAAGTAGCACAAGTTGATTAAAGTTAAACTAGCAAGAATTATACTTTAGAAGTAAATCCACCAAGATGAAATCAGGTAAATACAAATTTACCATTTTTAGTTTTTAAAGAAGGAAACATATAGTTTATAAGAAGAATAACCTGATTTTTACTCCACTGTGATCAAAACAGGGAAACACTTCACCATTATTAGTTTTAAAAGCCTTTTTGTTTGGCAACTAGAATAACTGATCTGAATCTACCATTCTTTAAAAAGAAGGGAACTAACCTTATCCATGCTCTCTCTCTTTCTCTTTCTCTTATCAGAAGACTCATGTCTTTGATTAGCATCCTTAGCAACAAGTTGTTGACGAGCAGTAACCGGATCAGCAGGCACCTAAAATATTAAACATATACATAAAGGTTTTTGACCAAAGTGAGGTATCGTTGTCCTTAAAAAACAAATATTGGCTTTACGGGGTGTTTGGGTTATAAAAACTTTAAGGAGCTTATTAAGCTTTTTTAAGAGTTTGGGTAAAAGGTGCTTAATAACTTTTTAAGGAATAAAAAGAGTATTAATGAAAAGCCCCATGAATAAGCTTTCAGCTAAATCCATTAGCTTTTCCAAATAAGCTAACACAAACACCTCCTAAGTCTACTAATTCACTGTGAAAGTTGTACATATACCATAAAATAAAGCTGTTCACGTAGGCATGAAAAATGGACCACCTTTTCTGATTGTATAAAAGGTATGTAATAAGAGTCCTCTAGGCGCTAACAAGATACATATATACCCAACTTGAAGTAGTGATAAATACAAAATGTTTCACACTTACATCTTAAAAGTAATTTAAATTTGATTTATATGATAATTAGGTTATGTCACACCCCGCTAGTGGCGGAAACGCAGGGTGTCGTTGAGTTATTGATCATATCCATTACTTAAAAAAATTCACGATTTCGTTTATACTGACCTGTGCTTACTCCTTTTTCTTTTGTAGATACCTCCTCGTGGACTTACATTGTACCTACATGTTTCTTTTGCAGGTCACGAACGCTCTTAATCAGCAACCGCAAGGACCACCTCCACCACCACATGTTTGTTCTTACAAAGACTTCTTAAACTATAAGCCAACCGAAAGGGCGGGGCCCTTACTCTCAGCCAGTGGTTCGAGCAAGCTGAGTCGGTCTTCGACATCAGCAACTGCGGAGCTCAGAACCAAGATATTCTACTCATCTCCTGAAGGGAAAAGCTCTTACTTGGTGGAACTCTGTTATCAGTGCCCGTGGCAAGGACGTTGCCATGGCCATATCTTGGGAGGATCTTCGGGCCCTTATGTTAGACCGGTTCGTGTCTCGTACCGAGATGAAGAAACTGGAGGATGAGCTTTGGGATCATACCATGAAGGGACCCAAGTTGACTGCTTACATCGATCGTTATCACGAGCTTGTTCATTTATGTCCGAGGATGGTTGATACTGAGGCACTTCTGGTTGAGCGTTTTATTCATGGTCATCACTCAGAGGTTCGTCAGTCATTAAGGGGTATCGATCCCCCTACACTTCAGGATGCTATTCACCGTGCAGAGTCCATTACTGAAGACTTGATCAGAGATGGCGTCTTTACTTCGAGGAAAGAACGCAGTAAACTATCAATGATGTATTGCGTTGAGTAAGTCCAACGAGACAATTAAAATCGTCTCTAGTATACCCAGCCTGATCAGGAGATGGCACTCTGAAAATTTCAATTTCAAAATACTAATTAAAATAATTTTTCCAAATATATATCAACAAATAAAACATTTTAAAACAAATAAAACTTACTCTGAGAATTTAACATTGAGAGATTCATAATCTTCCATAAAACGTGTCATGGTAATACGAGAAAGTACGCAGTGTGTGTATGCTAGACGAAACGGACCACCTAGAAGCTCTTCCATCTTTCGAACAAATATATATTTCTTCACCAAAAATTCGTCGTAGAAATACTTATCGAAAACCACGTCGTAGGGACAGGGTATACCCCAACCTACGACCCCGAACAATGGATGATGATGCCATGGCCTTGAACAATGGTTTGATCGATTGTGATGGGTCGTAGGTCGGGGTATACCCTGTCCCTACGACGTTGTTTTCGATAAGTATTTCTACGACGAATTTTTGGTGAAGAAAGATATATTTGTTCGAGAGATGAAAGAGCTTCTAGGTGGTCCATTCCGTCTAGCATACACACACTGCGTACTTTCTCGTATTACGATGACATGTTTTGTGGAAGATTATGAATCTCTCAATGTTAAATTCTCAGAGTAAGTTTATTTGTTTTAAAATACATTATTTGTTGATATATATCTGGGAAAATTATTTTAATTACTATTTTGAACTTAGAAATTTTCAGAGTGCCATGTCCTTGATCAGGTTGGGTATACTATAGACGATTTTAATTGTCTCGTTGGACTTACTCAGAGCAATACATCATTGATAATTCACTGCGATCCTTCCTCTTCTCTGAAGTAAAGACGCTATCTCTGATCAAGTCTTTAGTAATGGACTCCACACGGTGAATAGCATCCTGAAGTGTAGGGGGATCGATACCCCTCAATGACCGACGAACCTCTGAGTGAAGACCATGAATAAAACGCTTAAACCAAAAGTGCATCAGTATCAACCATCCTCGGACATAAACGAAAAAGCTCGTGATAACGATCGATGTAAGCAGTCAACTTGGGTCCCTCCATGGTATGACCCCAAAGCTCATCCTCCAGTTTTTTCATCTCGGTACGAGACACGAACTGGTTTAACATAAGGGCCCGAAGATCCTCCCAAGATATGGCCATGGCAACGTCCCTGCCCCCACGGGCACTGATAACAGAGTTCCGGCTTTTCCCTTCAGGAGATGAGTAGAATATCGAACTCGGTTTATGAACACCGCAGTTGCTGATGTCGAAGACCAACTCAGCTTGCTCGAACCAATGGCTGAGAGTAAGGGCCCTGCCCTTTCCGGCGTACTCGGTTGGCTTACACTTCAAGAAGTCTTTGTAAGAACAAACATGTGCAGGTGGTGGTGGAGGTGGTCCTTGCGGTTGTTGATTAAGAGCGTTCGTGACCTGCGTTACGATTATCGTAGGTACAATGGCACCTAGTTGTGCGGCGATCATAGCGTTTGCCGGAGTAAGTCCACGAGGAGGCATCTACATAAGAAAAAGGAGTAAGCATAGGTCAGTATAAACGAAATCGTGAATTTTTTTAAGTAATGGATATGATCAATAACTCAACCACACCCTCTGTTTCCGCCACTAGCGGGGTGTGACATAACCTAATTATCATATAAATCAAATTTAACCTACTTTTAAGATGTAAGTGTGAAACATTTTGTATTTATCACTACTTCACGTTGGGTATATATGTATCTTGTTAGCGCCTAGAGGACTCTTATCACATACCTTTTATACAATCAGAAAAGGTGGTCCATTTTTCATGCCTACGTGAACAGTTTTATTTTATGGTATATGTACAACTTTCACAGTGAATTAGTAGGCTTAGTCACTAGACTTAGGAGGTGTTTGTGTTAGCTTATTTGGAAAAGCTTATGGATTTAGCTGAAAGCTTATTCATGGGGCACCATTTACCCAAACACTTAAAAAAGCTTAATAAGCTACTTAAAATTTTTATAACCCAAACACCCCGTAAAACCAATATTTATTTTTTAAGGACAACGATACCTCACTTTATGTACGAAGTGTTATAAAGTAAATATTTTCTGCTTGTACAATATTAGGAACTTGTAGATCTTGTTGTAATTACTTCAACATTTTCTTGCAATCCAATCCTCACAAGATGATAGTCAACCTCGGCATTTTTCATTTTCCCGTGATAACGGATTGCTTACAGACTATATTATAACAGCCAACCTTGAAGTCTATGTTAGGTTTTTGCTTAGCTTTTATATATTCCAAGATAAATCATCAAGAGAGAAAAAAAATTATACACTCACTTACAAACAAGGGGACGGGCCCTAAACACCAGGACAAACAAATCAAAAGTACCTTTAGATCTAAATTTACTGTAGCTGTGTAAATCTGTGTGGACCCATTCGACTCGAATTACAATGATAACTTAAAAAATATATAATTATTAGTAATATATTAATTATAAAATGAACAAAAAAAGTGGCAGTGAGTCGGTTCGACTCGATCCAACCTGTTCGGGCCTGTATTAAAAATTGTATTAAAAATCTCTATGTTCTGACCTGATCTTATTACTCGACCCTTAATCTAACCATCTACCACCTCAGCACCTCTAATAAGTGACGCTTTTGTTGGCAGTAAATGGTCAAAAACAACAACACAGTAGCTGGACTGGCAAGAGAATATAGTAGAAGTAGAAGGTTCATGGCTAACTATCGGAGATGGGGTGGTGATGGCCCATAAAAGGATGTTTACTGTTTGTTGAGTGGAAAAATGATGGAGTAGAAAGATAGGTCAACTTGCTGAGACTTGATCCAGTATCTATAAATGTATCTCCTATGTAATATGTAATTGTAAACCCTACATCGAGATCTACTGAAAGGACTCTAGTACGGCCGTGGTCTAAGCCAAATACACTAATCCGGCAAACCAACTAAACCTTACATGTTCTTTAGTTTTTTTAAGCACTTTTACTTTTGTGTTGATATTGTTTATGTGTGTTTGTCACGTATTGATTTGTGATTGTCATTTTGGGGGGATCTCCTAATAGTTTAGTACTTGTTGCACTATAACCATCTCAGATGGATTCATCCAAGCATACATGAGTTTCTTATTTATTTGGAGTTTTTCCTTTTTGATTTGCTCGAATATCTTACGGTTGTTCAAAGCCTTATTATACAACATCCGGCAATTCTTTCAAAGCTTTCATGCGAGTACACTAATAACTATCTTCTTCTAACGGTGACCATGGCACCAGGTTCTTAAAATAAGTGAAAAAGAAAGAAAATGCTCAATCTCTATGGATATTAGGGTGATACTATGCGTTACAATGATCCTACATTTTCATAAACCCAATCACCATATAAAACCAAGACATTGAAGTACAATTTCTACTACCCTTAGATAACACAAACTCTTTTATTCTAAAACCACTACAGTATTGATAATGGAAGTTTAACTCCCAACATATGGGACCAGGTTTCCCACCAACACATGGTGTTCTACTACTAATAGTTACTAGATGGTTACAAGGCAGCAGAATGGGCTGGTCGTGTGGGTTGGCAATCAGCCAAAATAGGTTTAAGTCAACGGTTAAGTTTAAATAGGGGGCGGGTTGACCCGTCAACGTTTTTGGTCCATTCTTTCATTTATTAAAAACATTGATGTATGAAAGATGATTTAGAAGAACTTGTTCTGTTCAGTTAAAAAATAATCTCACTCTTTAAAAATAGTAATTAAGAAGGTTTTAAGCATTTGAATAGACTCCCATGAGTTTTGACACATTTCAACATCTAACTATATTTGTAAATCTTACCCTTTTGACCTCATGGATATAAACACCCAGGTTTAGGTACATAGGTTGAAATTGTCACCTCTGCAGGTAAGGATATAATTGCAAAAAATCGAACAGCTATACAACTTTTTCCTTTAGTAACACCCTGTGACTATTTAGTTACTATGTTCACAAAACCAGTAACTGTAAATGCCCAATATTATTTAAGTGAGACAGAACCTGATATTACGTAGATTACTTTCTCATACACGCATTTTTGTCCAAAAATCTGGTCCTTGTTCTTTCTTTATTATTTAATATCGTATTTTACCTATTGCAAGAGGCCGAGACCGCATTGCCATATGTATTGTTCCCTGAACCAAAGTACCAACTCTGAAGAACAAGCTCTATGTAAAAAGTGTGTGCTCTTTTCTCTCTTCTTTTTTTTTTTTTTTAATTTCTTGGAGAGACTTTGGATTGATGTTTAGTGTTTGCTAGTCCTAGTTCTTAGGGTTTTTTTTTCTTTCTCAGGTGTCGTATTTATATTTCGAGTAATGTACACTCCAGTAAAGTGTCTTGTTACTATATACCGCTTTCAGACCTTTCCTTGTATGTACATATTATAGACAACAAATTAACTATTTATATCAACTAACATATAAAAAAAGGCCTATAATAGCATGACTTTACAGGCAATAACAGGCGACAATTACAGGCACCTATCATTCGGTTAGGCAAATGATAAGGTATCAACACTTGAGGTGGAGTTGAGAATTACAAATTGAGATTCAGGCGATTGAATTACTTACAAGGATATGATTTTGGCAACAAAGGGGAGCCAACCAAGGGGAGCATGAGTGGTGATCGGAGAATTCTGGTAAAAAAGTTGGTTATCTAATCTCCTCTCTAGCATCTCTTTATATACTATCATACAAATTGAGATGAGCAATTCAGTCAATCTACAGTCAACCCTCCAATTGCTTGTATTGTTATTGATTACGATTACGCACATGTGTAAATTGTGAAGCATGATAGGTAGACCATACAGGGGAAGAAATTATGTGAAACTCCAGAGTGGAATGAGACCACCATGGTTACTGATTTCATTTCAAAGGTTAGGGTTTTTCTTTTTTCTGGAGAAGAAAGATAAGAATAGAGTTAATTATAGAAATCGTCCCTATTGTTTATCCAAAACTATGGAGTTTGTCCCCCTAAGTTTAAAAGGTTTTATAAATCGTCCATCTTTTGAAACTAATTACGGATTTCGTCTCTAAAATGGATGTTCGTTAAAATTTTCTGTTAAAATCATCGTGAACAAATTACACATTTCGTCCCTAAAATTGACGTTCGTTAGAATATTGGGAACGAAAAACGTAATTAGTTTTCAAAAGTGGACGATTTATGCAACGTTTTAAACTTATAGACGAAATCCATAATTTAAAGTAAACCATAGGGACGATTAATGTAATTAACTCATAAGAATAAATACCAAACCCCACTTTTAAATAACTTTAAGACTTAATTACATTAATTGTCCCTATGATTTACTCTTTTCCGGGTTCATTCCCTACGTTGTTAAGTTCGTTAGTTTGTTGTTAAGTCCGTTAGTTTGTCGTTAAATGAAGGGACCAACTACGAGTTTTATACATATGTGTTATTGGAGTTATATTTGATCCATAAAAAAAAATTGTTTTGATATTTTTTTATACAAATTCTTTTTAATATGTTATTTCACACATAATTTCGTTTAAAAATAGTTAATTACATAAATGGTCCCTATGGTTTGTTATGATTTTCGGATTTGGTCCCTTCATTTTATGACAAGCTAACGGACTTCACGACAAACTAACGGACTTAACGACGTAGGGACTGATCCCTGGCAATTTTGAAAGCACAGGGACTGAACCCGAAAAAAATAAAGCACAAGGACTGGGTCCGTAGAATCCGGTAAACCATATAGACCATTTATGTAATTAACTCTAACTTTAAAAATATTTTAAAGTTTAGACTTTACACCTATCGGGTTTTTTTTTAATTGTGCGATGTTGTGGCGTAAAATAATTTATGTTCGATAAAATTACTCAAAAATCGGTTATATCAAATTTTGGATATGAGACTGACGTCTACGCCACAAGTTATCAATGCTCGGGGATATCTTAGTATACATTCAACTTGACGATACATTTATAGAAACATGATTTGATCGGTTACAAGCATTAATAACATGTTTATTTGAAATAATGAAATACATTTATTTTTTAAATACTTAGATTATTGTTAAATATTGTATGAAATATGAAAATAGAGAATAAGTGTTACATAGTTCAAATTGTATTTAAATTTAAATTGTAAATATGTAAATTATTGTATTTTTAAAAAGATATGTTGGCAAATTTATGATAAGTTAATTATGAAGAGTAATATATTAATTTGCTACTTAAATTTTCAACATTTAAACATAAAGCACAAATGTTTTATGTAGTATAGATACTTCATATATCAATTTGGTTCAACAGTTTTCGAGGTGTAGGTCGATTCGGTTTTCTAATAGTTTTGGGAGGTTTAGACCGATTCGATCCAACATACGTGAATTTATTCAATTTTTATTAACAAACCGGTATATTTAATGAGAATTCATAATAATTATGAAAAAAAAGAAGAAAAAAAATCTTTTCTAACACTTTATAATATTTTTTTTTAACCTAAGAAAACGTACGTAATTATAATAGTTACATAAAAATTTCTTAATCTTAATGTTATACTTTAATTGGTGAATACCAGGCTTTGTAGGAATAACATCCAAGCCATCCCAACACAGATATACAGATGAAATCCAAGGAAGGTTCGGAAGGTAATACCAATAAACTAAGAAAAAACCCTTGATCTTGTTATGTTTTTATTTGGTTTTTGGAGGAAACAAAACTGAAACGGATTTTTTGATGTCTACATAAACTAAGGACCAAATTGTCACTTATTGTTTTGGTTCGGCTTTTAGTTTTTTTAGTTTCAATGCGGTTATTTTGCACACCCTTACTTTATAAGCATCAAATAGCCCTACTCATATGACATGTTTGGATCACTCGCTTAATAAACACGTTAGAACATCTTCAATGGTTATATTTATATAACTTTAAAACGATTTCAAATGATACGCCATTTGACTTTGTTTGTCATGTTCTTTGTCGCTAGTTAGTTCCTAACATGGAAACTTAAATTTTAAAATTTTACTTTCTTATTAGCCGTCTTGATTTCAATTAATTTTTGTTTTTTTATTTGCGTTCAAAAATCAAACCTCACACTATATGGCAAAATTATTGGGGTTTTGCACGCACAAACAAAAGTAGTACAATATTTGTATGTTAGCCGGATATCTATTTGAAATATTTTTATAGGGTCATGAATTAATTTATATAATTTATATGAAACACTCTCAACATGTGTTGGAGTTGAGGTTTGATCTAGTATGAAATATTTATTACCAAGACTCGAGTCGAACTTGTTTTGAAGAACCATACATTAAAAATATATAAATGATAAATGATGGATAAAGTTACATATATTTATTACCAAGACTCCAGTCGAACTTGTTTTAAAGAACCATACATTAAAAATATATAAATGATAAATGATGGATAAATTTACATAAGTACTAATTTTTCACTAATCCGCTAATTTTTATTAATATTATATATATAGAAAACAAAAACTAAAAAAATCATATTTTTAGTCGCAAATTACCTTTTATATAAAGTTCTCGGGGGGCAAGGGGGCTTCAAATCCGCCCCTGCTCCTTCAAGTAAAACACACAAGTTCATGATACGGCACCATCATCAATTGCCACAATTTAAGTAAGTTACTTTAAATTATTTTAACCATTGGTAAGTAATTTTGTTAAAATAATTTGTTTATTGGGTTAATAGATCAAGATTTATAAACAATACCACGTGAGAGTATAAAATTTGATTTTATGGTCTTTATAATAGTAATAGTATTAGAGTTACCATTATATTAATGTATTTTCTTTTTAGTTACCCAAACATACTCTCTAATCACAAATTTTATACTTTCAGGTGGTATTTATTTATAAAAGAAAATACATTAATATAATAAAAATAAGAGTTAATTACATAAATCGTCCCTATGGTTTACCTAAAATTATGGATTTCGTCCTTAAGTTTAAAACGTTGCATAATTTGTCCACTTTTAGAAACTAATTACCCTTTTCGTCCCTAAAATGGATGTCCGTTAATAATTTTCGTTAAAAGTATCGCTAACTAATTTCACATTTCGTCCCTAAAATGGATGTCCGTTAGAAATTAGGGATGAAAAACGTAATTAGTTTCAAAAAATGGACGATTTATACAACATTTTAAACTTAGGGACGAAATCCGTAATTTATAGTAAACCCTAAGGACGGTTTATGTAATTAACTCTAAAAATAATAATAATAGTAATAATAAAAGAGTTTTGTTAATTCATGTATAAATTTATAATAAAAATAAGAGTTAATTACATAATTGGTCCCTGTGTTTGTTTCAAAACAACGGGTCCAGTCCCTGGGTCACAATTCGTTCGGGTCCAGTCCCTGGAGCCTATCTTTGGTTGCACGTTTGGTCCCTCCCTCTAACAATCGTTAATTTTTAACGTTTAATGTGTCACGTGCCAGACATGTGATGGGCAAAAAAGTAATTTCCCTTTTCTTTTCCCCTTTACCTTCTCCATCTTCTTCTTCACCTTTCTTTTTCCCCTTTATACACAGATCCATTTTTCATCCTACAAAAAGACCCAAACAGAAAAAACCACATCACCACCACCGGCGGCCGGCCAATGGAGTCACACGTTTATTGGATATCATTAATTTCTGTACACGTTTAGCTCCGGAGAATCCGGATTTAGCAGGACCGTTGCCGGAAAACATTGGCCGGTTAAAGAAACTTGAAACTTTTAGAATTTCAGCTACTAGTTTATCTGGGAAAATCCCGGATTCGATAGGTGATCTTGTGTCGATAAAAAGCATTGATCTGTCCACAAATAAGCTAACCGGAACGATTCCTGAACAATCGGGCGTTTAAAAAGTATTCAACATCTATGCTATCAAAAAAACCACCCATTCTTCCCATTATACCCCTCTCTTACCCCACAAAATCTCCTTCCCCAACGTTCTCTCTCAACTGTTTTCATATTTTCATTTTCACACTCTCTCTCTCACACACACACACTCTCATGAAAGCTCAAAAACACAAATAGTTAAATTCAATAGAGCATTTGCTTAGTAGCTGTATTCTGTATTCTGTATTCTGTATTCACGATGAAGAAGCTTAGATCAAATTTACCTCGCCGGAAACGTCCGAATTATTCTCCGATTCTGAAACCTACAGTTGCTGTAAAACTTGACGCTAGTTCTATAATCGATTCTACATCGAATTTGACGCGAGAAGTTACAATTTCGTGTGATTCTACCAGTAGAGTATCAACGAACAACAAATCAGTGAAGAAACGATATGTGTGTGTATATGTATAGGTAGTGCGAAATGGATCTCTGTATAAAGGGGAAAAAGAAAGGGGAAAAAGAAGATGGAGAAGGTAAAGAGGAAAAGAAAAGGGAAATTACTTTTTTGCCCATCACATGTCTGGCACGTGACACATTTAACGTTAAAAATTAACGATTGTTAGAGGGAGGGACCAAACGTGCAACCAAAGATAGGCTCCAGGGACTGGACCAGAACGAATTGTGACCCAGGGACTGGACCCGTTGTTTTGGAACAAACACATGGACTAATTATGTAATTAACTCTAAAAATAATAATAATAGTAATAATAAAAAGAGTTTTGTTAACTATAGACCCCAAATTAAGCTTAAAATAACAAGACATGTATAAATTTATTGTACATTCGAAAATTCAACTCCGTATTTCAGGTAACGAACCCCTGTATTTAAGGTGTACTCTCTTTTAATGCGTGTCTTAACTTTTTAACCATAACATGGGTGCTATGGTTAGCAAATTTCATAATAAAATACTAATAAGTAATAATAAACAGTGACAGAAAAAAAATGTTTAGGGAAAGATTGTTTTAATCTCATGCGCAAAACATGTGATAAGACTTAACGTTAAATTTAACGGAGGTTAAAATAAAAGACATTCGGTGTTATAAATTTCATTATAAAAGATATTCAGAGTAAATTTTTAATCTTAAAGAATAAAATCTAAAATTTAGACCAAATCACAAAGACATTCTTTGTAATTTACTCAAAGTTAGTTACATTCGATCAACCTTGTGAAATTTTGATTCTACTTTAATTATTAGTTACATTCGATCAACCTTGTGAAATTTTGATTCTACTTTAATTATTAGGGAACATATATATTATAAGAATTAAGAACAGGTTCGTAGAAACTCAAAATTTTGACTGGCTTGAAATGATTACCCCCAGGTAAATTAACCATAATACGGGTAAAATAATAAATTTCACATATTACTGTGATTTTCTTACTATAATGTAAGATATAGTAACTACCTATGTAACTTAGGGGGAGAAAAACGTCAAAATGGTTACTTAAGAAACAAATGAGCAATTATCTTCTTGAAAACGAGTTTTAGTATTAGAATTAGGCTATGTTTAATAATTTTGTTACCAAGAACACGTCCATCCTAAAAACAGGTCATATTAACACTAAAATACTAGCGGTAGAATACTAATACAAATATTTGACAATTAGCAATTCGCATACCTTTTAACTCGCATACCTTTTAAGCTCAAGAACACGTCATATTAATAGCTTTTGTGAGTGAATGACGCTTAATAAGCCCTTGTTGGTTTGCTTTAGTAATCCTATCAAATCTCATGTTTCTTGTCAATACTTCTACAACACAACCGCAACATGATTAGATTTACAAACTTTTATCTAAGACGACAGTAAAGGTTTTGCTTTACTCAATCATTTCTTAGAAATACGTATACACACGAACAAAAAAGGTGAAATTACCCGATCATAAGTTAGTGGCAACTGCCAATTACCTCAAAATAGAGCATATAAAAAACTCTATTGTTTCTAAATTTACACAGATTAGGTCAATTATTGGAGCTCGAAGTAAAATATATACACAAAATCAACCAATGTTATAATTACAAAAAGAAAAATAAAATAAAAATTATACACATATCGAGAGGGATATAGAAATTACCATACCTAGTTTAAGTTTGTTCTTCAAAAGGTTTACCACAACTTTTTAAACTCTAAGAGCACCCGGTATGATAATCAAGATTCTGGTGATTCTGTGATTACTTTTGCTGACGTGGCAGTGAGAATTCTGATTCTGAGATTTTGGGTGGTATGATAATGAAGATTGTAGGTGATTGTGGGAGTTGTGAGACCCAGTTTTTTTTTTTTTTTTTTTCTTTAAAACATTTAAATAAGATAGATAAATAATGAGTTAATTACATAAATCATCCTTATGGTGTTAGGTCTCAATAAGATCTCAAACAATGACTAATCAATCACAAATAAGTATTTAGACGTTAATTATTATTAATCGATTGATTACTCAGTTTCACGAATTATTATAGCGGAATTATAATATTGAAACAGTGAAACTAACACACAGTTATATTTCATTTCAAGGTACAACGATTACAATGTTCAAGCTCACTATTTATACACAATAATAGTGAGTTTGATAAGTATGAATCTTAGAAAATCTTCTAAAAGGATAGAAGATTTTATCTAACTAACATACCTAAATTACTGCCCTACGTCTCTTCATGAGTCTGAGTAGTCAGTTTCAGTCACTCAGACTCAAGTCACTCAGACTCATGTCACTCAGACTAAGACTTTAATTAACAGATTTATTGACTTGGGTTAAATCATTGTTTTTCCCAACAATCTCCCCCTATCTGTTTCAATTAAAGTCTTTTACAAAATATGCACCAAAAATAAACACAGACAGAAATAGTTAAAGACATATTGTTTGTGAACAAAAAGATACATCACACAAATCACTTTTTCTTCTTGAGAGTTCTCTTCTTCTTCTTCAATGAGGTTTCGAATGGCACGGGCTGATTCACTTCGTTTAACCATTTCAACCTTTTTGTCTTCCAAGCAAGCAATTTCTCCATTTCAGTGTCAGACTTATGGAAGTGAAGTTGATACTCTTTCTTGATTAACTCCACTTTGTCAGCCAAAGTTCCAATTTCTTCAATTCTCCTGAGATTATTGAACAACCAGCTAATCAGTTTCATTCTAAATGGAAGACACTGAGCAGACTCACATTCACTGAGCAAAGCTATGCAATGGTAGATTAAAGCCATGTTGAGTCTGTCTTTGGCTTGGAAACTTTCCTCTCCCCCACAATCTATATAACACAGGCCTGCATGCTTCTCAGTTTCTACATATGTCATGTCCTGAAATACAACATCTTTGGGAACAGGATGCATGTTACTTGATTCCAGACCC
Organism: Senecio squalidus; assembly: GCA_910822075.1. Taxonomy (NCBI): domain Eukaryota; kingdom Viridiplantae; phylum Streptophyta; class Magnoliopsida; order Asterales; family Asteraceae; genus Senecio; species Senecio squalidus. The sequence continues at coordinate 16,603,537 of CAJVGC010000508.1, read as the reverse complement.
AGGGATTTGGCACCAGCCCTCACCTTATGCATAGTGCAGAATGCTCTAAAATCTTCATCAGTTATCAGCTTCAGCATATTTGCTACATTGACATTATAGATAGCCTCTCTTTTTATAGCCATTCGGTGCTCAATGTTAGTTATTCCTGTGCTCAACCTGGCTATCTCTTTCCATTACTCCAGACCCAATGTATGTAACATGGTTAGCCCAATTTTGTAGGATCCTCCTTTGTGATAGCAAGTGAGAAGAAGATCAGATCTACCAGGACTTGTGCACTCTAAGTTTTGAATTCTGTTCTTGTGCTTCCTTAGAGTAAAATTTCTTTCTATGAAGTCTACCCTGACTTCTTCTCTGAGAACTTGTTTGGCCATTAATCTATCAGCTTCAACCCTCATTTGTTCTTCTTCAATGGCCAAATCTTCCTCAGCTTTCATCTCAGCTTCAAGATCTTCAGCTGCTTTTGATGATTGATCATATGGATTGACCTCAAACCTCTCCAAGTATAGCCCCTTCACATATTCTTTGTACTGCTCCACAGTCATTCCAGAGTTGTGAGCATACCTTTGAAGTTTGGCCATTTTCTCAGCTTCATCTTGTTTCTTCTTGACTTCAGTCTCAAGCTCAGTCTGTACCTCCATTTGTTCTTCTTCAGTCTGATCTGGATCACTGGCATATCTCACTTTGCCTTTTCCCTTGTTCTTTTCCTTCTCAGGTTCATCACTTGATATGTCGCTCCAATCAGTTTCATAAAATACTTCAGACTGACCAGTTTTAGTGTTGAACCTGGTAGTCTTATAGTACCTTTTCCCCCCCTCTTCTCTCTTCCTTTTCAAACTTTGCTTGGGGATCTCAGATTCAACAATCGTGGCAGCTATTTTCTCCCCCTGAATCTGAGAAGCCTCTGCAACCGTCTTCCCTTTTCTCATCATACTAACTTCAGAGGTCAGTGTCAATACCATCTCCTTGAGTTCCTTCATCTCCTCTGCATTGTGAGTTTTAAGAGCATGAATCTCAGTCTGCATTGCTCTCAGTCTGTCATCAAACTGAGCAGACATGTCCTTAAGAGCTTGTAACAGCACATGAACAATCAAGGCAACCTCAGACTGAGATTGAGTAGGAACAGGGGATGTTGTAACAGGTGGCACAGCTTCACTCCCTCCCTGTGATTTAGGAGAATGATCATGAGCCATAGAAAATGAAGTCTGTACCTCACTCAGTTTGGGGAGTAAGGCATTGGCGACTAGTGTAAGAGAGTGTAAGAGAGTTGATGGTGGTACCTGATCGTGAACTAGCACAGAGCTAGTGAAAATAGCCGTTGGAACTGGCTTTGAAACTGAAGGGGGTGGTCCCATACTAAGTACAGGGATATCCAGGAGTGGGACATCTTCTTCAATGCTTGCCACATATGTCTGTGTGGTAGCAGCAGCGTGTTTCTCCAAGTTTACCACCCTAAGGGGGCTTTGGGTAGTCAAGGCAGTCAGATCCAACTCTTGCTCTAGCAGAGGGAGACTTGTCTGAACTGCAGCACTTGAGGGGAGTGTAGAACTCTCAGCCTCATGCAATAGTGAGTCCATCAGTGCTTGATTTTCTGTGGGGCTTGATGTGAGAGCTTTTTCAAATGAACTTGGTGAGTTCATCAGTTTGGTCGCTTGTGTAGCCAATACATCAAGATGTGGAGTGGACTGCTCAGACTGAGAGGGGATACTCTCAGACTGAGGTAAAGAAAGAGTGATATCCATACCTTGTTCAGCTTCATCGTCCCCAGCCCCACCCATTCCCACCTCAGCATCTGCTACAGGGATATTTCCCTCAATCTCCCCGTCAATTCTATCAGCCTGGACATCCGAGTCTGAAGAGTCAGACTCAGTCTGTTCTTGATCAATGAAAGGATTGGCAATCCATTCAAGCATTACAGGTGTTAATGCTGCCTCATCCTCAGTGATGTGAATATAAGTGAAACTTTTAGGAGTCAGCCTGGGGAGTTCACAAGTGTAAAATATTTGATCCAGCTGATCATAAGTTTCTTTTCCCAGGACTTCCTCAAAACACAAAGAAAGGACTCGAATGAAGGGAACATCATTCGGTCGTTTTGGTTTAAGAGCAAGGGAGAGAATCTCATAAAAATATATTTGTGAAAAAGAGATTCTCCTACCCGCGACCATGGCATGAAACAGATGAGTTTCAAACTCGTTCATCTGATCCAAACTGCCCGATTTACCCCCCAGGCACCTTGTAATCATGGAAAATAGGAATCTCCATTTTCCAGTGAAAAATTTATATTGTATGACCCCTTGTATTTCAGGCTGACCAATGAGAGGGAAGGACTCAGCCCAAGCTTGCTGTTTGGTCCTTCTTGCCTGAAAACCACCTTCTCCTGCTTCAGCAAGGGTGGGAAGTAAAAGCGCTGCACGAATGATTTCCTCTGTAATGGTGATTGTCTCCAGCCCATCGTTATATGTCCCAGTGAGGGCGGTCTTGTCAGCGTTGGCGGTGCATGTATACCACCATTCACAAAGCACCGGAGGACACATCGTGTTTGCACAAAAGAAGGCGCCGTAAAGGGGATGGGCCTTCATATACTGAATGAGTTGCTCAAAACCCCTGTTTTGACGGTTGACGGGAATGTCAGCAGTAGCCACTCAGTTGTTATCTTTGATCTGCACACAATTTTGAAAATCCGCCCCTGGAATCATTTGTGGTGTAACATGAAGAATCATATTTGCACTCGCCATTAGAGAGAAAATCAAGCAGGAGATTAGTAAGAAGAAGAAAAAAAATTAGGTTAAAATTTGAAATTTTGTTACTTTTAAACTAAGAGAGGGAAAATTAAGAAACTAAGTTGGGAAACTTTCAATTTCGCCCTGTCATGTTTATCAGATTTACACTATTGACCCTTGACTGTACATTGACCAAAAAAAATAATAAAAATTATATAAAAAGAATAAAAGTGATATATAAAAAAAAATTAATTTTTTTTAAGAGATGTCAAGAAGATATGTACTAAAAATACATCCAGTCTGTGCAATTGGTCAGATTGAAATATTTGGAGCTGACTATTTGGTCAGACTGAAAATTCACAAGCTGACTCACAGGTCAGCCTGAGGTTTATGTTTTTTGACAGATTAAGGATTTAACATGCCTAGTTCCCCTAAGAGATAGAAAAACCTGTCCTCACTCAGGGGCTTCGTGAATATGTCTGCCAATTGATCATTTGTAGCCACGAACTCCGGTCTGACCTTTTCTTTCTCCACACAGTCTCGAATGAAGTGATGTCGAATTTCTATGTGTTTGGTCCTGGTGTGGAAAACCGGATTCTCAGTTATTTGGATGGCACTCTTGTTATCACACATGATTGGAGTGTTTTGAATCTGGATTTCAAGATCAGCCAATTGGTGTTGCATCCACAGTAATTGTGCATAACAACTCCCTGCTGCTACATACTCAGCTTTAGCAGTGGAAGTTGCAACTGAGTTTTGCTTCTTACTGGACCAGCTGACCAGTTTTCCTCCCAGAAGCTCGCATCCTCCAGAAGTGCTTTTCATGTCAAGTTTACATCCTGCATAATCTGCATCTGTGTAGCCATTAGTTCAGAACCAGAATCTTTAGGGTACCATAAACCAAGGTTTGGTGTACCCTTAAGATATCTAAATATT
>CAJVGC010000508.1:16562417-16599784 GCA_910822075.1 Senecio squalidus | reverse complement strand
AGACTGAGGTATCTCAGGCTGAGTCTCATCAGTTCCATTTGATTCTAAGTTTGGAACATTCTGGAGAGATGATTCATCAGTTTCACTTTCTGATTCTTGATGTTGATGAGTGTTGCCAGCAGTCTGAGCTTCACTCTGAATGTCAGATGCAAATGAAGTTATAAGCAGTTCATCACAGAGTTGATTGATTGTGGAGATGTCAATCTGTGATGATGAGTCATCTTTGTCAGACTGAGTGGTGTCATCAAAAGTGACATTGATGCTTTCTTCGACAACTTTTCGTCGTTCATTGTAGACTCTGAATGCCTTAGCAATACTTGAATATCCAACAAATAACCCTTCATCAGCTTTAGGAGACATTTTACACAACAAGTCCCTTTGGTTGAGAATATAGCATCTACTTCCAAAGACATGGGAGTAATGAATGGAAGGAACCTTGTTATGATACAATTCATATGTTGTTTTGCCATGACGCTTCACAATGATTGATCTGTTCTGTGTGAAGCATGCAGTGTTCACAGCTTCAGCCCATAATTTTATCTCCATTTTTCCATAACATAGCATTTTTCTGGCAGCTTCAATAAGAGTTCTGTTTCTTCTCTCTGCCACTCCATTTTGTTGAGGAGTTCGAACTGAGGCAAAGTTTTGAACTATACCTAATTGATCACAGAAGTTTATTAAGACTGAGTTTTTGAACTCAGTTCCATGGTCGCTTCTCATCTGACGAACAAGGTTATTTTTCTGTCGCTGTTCTCTTTTGATCTGACTGATAATCTCCTCTGTTGCATCACTTTTGGCCCTTAAGAATATGACCCAAGTAAATCGAGTAAATTCATCAACAATGAAAAGTGTATATTTCTTTCCTCCTTTACTTTCAATTCCAATTGGTCCAAATAAATCCATATGTAGCATGAACAGAGGTTCATCAATGGAATACAACATTTTGGATGGAAATTGAGTCTTCGTTTGCTTTCCAAGAACACAGGCTGAGCAAACTTTATCTTTGGTATAGTTCAATTCTGGCAGACCTCGTACCAATTTGTTCTTGGACAAAGCATTGATGTTCTTGAAGTTTAAATGAGATAACCTTCGATGCCATAGCCAATTCAATTCTTCTTTTGTCTCTGTGAACAAACATGTCTCAGCTTCATCATTTGCTGTACTCGGATCCAGACAGAATACATCTCTTTCTCTCTTGGCTAGCAGTAATGGTTTTCCCTTGGCACTATAGATTATTCCAGCTTGTTTCCTGAATCTGACTTCATGAGCCTCATCGGTAATCTGACTCACACTGAGTAAGTTATGTTGTAATCCTTCCACATATGCAACTCTCTTGAATGTAACAGCTCCATCATGAATCTTTCCATATCCACGAGTCATTGATACCCCGTTATCACTATATCTCACTTGAGGCCCATCTTCTTCCTTATAGTCTTGTAGAAAAGACTTCATTCCTGTCATGTGCCTTGATGCTCCACTATCGAGATACCATTTTGTAGAGTCCTGCATATGAAATAGAAGATGTTAGTTCCTTTTGGGTACCCACTTTAGAGTGGATCCATGAACTGGAGCAGGTTTAAGTTCAGGTTCAATCTTGCAGTCAGTTTTGGGACTGGTATAGTTCCATTTATTTATTTCCTTCATGCAGTTAACAGAATAGTGACCTATAACACCACAGTATATACATGGGGTGTCCTTGAGACTGACTCGAGATGGGACTGACTTAGTTTTAATGGGTTGCACAGATGTTATCTTTAATGGAGAACTATTTCTTTGCTTTTGTGGAGAAACTAACTTTGATGAGACTGACCTGGACTTTGGTGACACTGACTTATGTGAGGCAGACCAATGTTTTGGTGAAACTGACTTTTGAAAATTAATTTTATGTGGTCTAGACTGACTCGGTTGTTTACAAAATACAGCTTCATGCCCTTTTTCACCACAATTGTAGCAAATTCTCTTAGGAGGAGTTTTGGGCCTGACTTGAGTTGGTGATTTGTTCCTGACTAAAGTTTTGACTATATTGGTCAGTTCCAACAATTGATTTCCAAGTTTATCAATAGTTTTTGTTTCATGACTGTTATTCTGTTTCTTGGGACTGACTGGGTGGTGAATCTTGGCTTTATTCACAACCTTGGGCACTCTATTATTTAGATGCACATAATTTTTTTCAGCTTGCACAGTTTGTTCAGTTTCAGACAAATTAACACAATCAGACTGAGAAGAAGATGAAGAATCACTTTTATTATAAACTTTCGAAATTACAGGTTTTACAAAAGCATTTGACATCATTATTTTTTCTCCTTTCAAGTAAGTGAAAGTGTTTGGAAGAATTTCTGGTTTGAAAATAATTTTTTCTCTTTTAGCCTTTTCAGCTTCTTCTTCTTCTTCAGTCATATATTCTTCAAATTGAATCCCTCTCCCAACACTGCTTGAACTTGGTTGGGTACCTGTCTACTCAAACAATCTTCATTTTTTAAGGATGACATGCACCATGATTTGCAAATTCTTTTATAATGCTCAGTTTTTTCTCTAAGTTTATGATTTTCTTTTGCAAGATCACTATAAGCTTCAGTCTGAGCATTTAAAAGTACTTTGCAGCTTTCTAGTTCAACTATTTTATCATCTTTAATTTTCAAATTATTTTCAAAACTTTGAATTTTTGTTTGAGTTCAGTTTGTTCTTCTAAAGTGGTGGTCAAGTCAACAAAAATATACTCAAACATTTAAAGTTTTTGTTCATTTGTGTAAGAGTTAAAATTGTGTACCTTATATAGCTTTGACTTGTTCCAGTCTGAGTTACAACTCAGTCTCTCAGCTTCCTTCAGATCCTTTTCAAACTGAGATGAAGATTTCTCAGCTTCAGTCACCTCTTCTGTAAGTTCCATCAAACATTTATCCACCACTTCATCTTCATCAGATGATAGTTCCTCATCTAGCCATTCTTCAGCAAAGAATGCCTTTTGCTCAGTTTGAGGCTTCTGTGTGTTTGAACTATTTCCTTTCTTGTATTTAAGATATTTTTGTCGATATCTTTGGGCCCTTTCAGCAACTTCGTCCATATGGTCAGTCTGAGCATTCTTTACCTTACAGTCAGCAGCCATGTGACCATATTCGTTGCATTTAAAGCATTTCACCTTCTTCAGATCAAAAGGTTTCTTTCCTTTGTAGCCTGTCTTCTGTTCAAGCTTCATTGTTAGTAGAGCAAGCTGACTTTTCAGTTTCTTGACCTCAGTTTCATCATCTGATTCTGAGTCTGAGTGTGACTCAGATTCAGATGAGTCAGCTTTAGAATAAATTTCTTTATTCCTCCTACTGGTTGCAACTAATGCAGCTTCAGGATCCCTTGCAGTTCGTCTATTGTTAATTTTTATTCTTTCTTGAGATTCCTCAAAATTTAACAATAAACCAAAGAGTCCTGGCAGCTTCTAGGTGGACAGCTTCTCGCTAACTACAAGAGATGTAATGACAGATTCAAATTTATTAGGTAAGATATCAACAAATTTCTTACAAATTTCATCATCTTCCTTCGTCACTCCTAGAGCTGACATATCATTCAGCATAATTTGGAAACGTGTGTGAACGTCAGCCAAAGTCTCCTTTTCTTTCATATAGAAATTTTCATTATTTCTAATGAGACTGTTTAATCGTTGCTCTTTCACCACTGGAACACCTTCATAGGACACAATTAACGTGTCCCATAGTTCTTTAGCAGTTTTGCATCCAACTATTTTTGAAAAGATTTGTTCAGACACTGCATTTCCTAAAATGCTTCTGGCTTTAGGATCAAGATTGTACAACAGCTTGTCTTGATCTGTCCATTGAGATTTGGTGGTTTGAACCCATCTTGCACGTTGAACTACCTTATCACCTTCCTTTACTTCATCAATGTGCTTTCCAGGAATTATGGGTCCTTCAGTTATTATTCTTATCATTTCTTCATGAATTCCTGAGAGATGCCACTCAGCTTTAAGCTTCCAATGGGCAAAATTGTGTCCATTGAAAACAGGAATTCCTTTACCGGCCATTGCAGGTGAGTTTGAAGATGATGACATTGTTTTTGAGATTTTAAATATTGATCGTTAATATTTATAAATTTATTAAAATTTAAATCTTATTTGCTCTGATACCAGTTGTTAGGTCTCAATAAGATCTCAAACAATGGCTAATCAATCACAAATAAGTATTTAGACGTTAATTATTATTAATCGATTGATTACTCAGTTTCACGAATTATTATAGCGGAATTATAATATTGAAACGGTGAGAATAACACATAGTTATATTTCTTTTCAAGGTACAACGATTACAATGTTCAAGCTCACTATATATACACAATAATAGTGAGCTTGATAAGTATGAATCTTAGAAAATCTTCTAAAAGGATAGAAGATTTTATCTAACTAACATACCTAAATTACTGCCCTACGTCTCTTCATGAGTCTGAGTAGTCAGTTTCAGTCACTCAGACTCAAGTCACTCAGACTCAGTCACTCAGACTCATGTCACTCAGACTCATGTCACTCAGACTAAGACTTTAATTAACAGATTTATTGACTTGGGTTAAATCATTGTTTTCCCCAACATATGGTTTATTCAAAATTACTGATTTCGTCCCTAAGTTTAAAACATTTCATAAACCGTCCACTTTTTGAAACAAATTACGAATTTCGTCCCTAAAATGGATGTCCGTTAAAATTTTCCGTTAAAATCATCGTGAACTAATTACACATTTCGTCCCTAAAATGGACGTCCGTTAGAAATTAGGGACGAAAGGCGTAATTAGTTTCGAAAAGTGGACGATTTATGCAACGTTTTAAATTTAGGGACGAAATCCGTAATTTGAAGTAAACCATAGGGACAATTTATGTATTTAACTCATAAATAATTAAAACAATACAAATTATTAAAACTAATAATTAAAACATTTAAATAAGATAAATAAAAAACAATACAAATTATTAAAACTAAAATAAATACTAAGCTAAATCATCCCATATTTGTGTTGGATTCTTATTTTTTCGGCCTCGATCCACTCCGTTTGTGCTTGTGGCAACCCCTCCGTGCTTTGTTGAAGAAACAACATATCGTCTCTTCTTGCACTTGAATAAGCCGCTTGTTCTTGTTGGTGAGCCGCTTGTTCTTGTCGGAGAACCGCTTGTTGTTGTGCTAGGAGTGTTTCTTTTTTGTTTTGGCGACATCCTTTTTTGTTCTTGTAATTTTTCTTAATTGTGTCGCGATCGCTCCACAAAACGCCGACGACGGAGATGATTGTGCCTTTTCGGATATTCTTGTCTTTTACTTCCTCTTTGTTTTCCTCGGGGTCGTTCTTGTTGATCATCCGCAAAAATATCATCCGAAATATCCACGTCTTCAAGGTTGACGGTGGCGAATGGAGTATCTATTTTGTTAATTAAATGAACGACATCTGTTGTGTTCTCTCCAGACTTCTCACGCCCCCATATGCCTAAAAGTAACACCCTCCGTCTCAAAGAACATTTGACGAGAAGCCTCTATAACCTTCGAATCGTCGGTTTCGCGAGCCCGAAGTCGTAAAGCCTCCGAATGGTGGCCTATAAAATTCTTTACCGATGCACTCATCGCCGTGAACTTGATATTGAGGGACTCCTTGTTTCTCTCCACAAACTCTTGCCCCTTGGCTTGTTCGTTGTAACCCGCAATGATCCGTCTCTAAAATGTTGCGTCGGGTTGTGCGTTGCCTTTGTCAGAATATTCAGAAACGTGGCACCTCATCTTTGCCAAAAGGACCTCCTCGGCCGCCGACCATGCCACCTTTTTGCACACCTTTTTCTTTTTGGGATTAAATGTGGAGGATCGTCGCGTTTCTTGGATCACGTCTTCGGTATCTTGGACGATTTCTTGAGTTTCTTGAACTCGGCTTTGTGATTGATCGGGTGGAAATTGTGTTTGTTGGGGAAGAAATTGGGATTGTTGGGAAAAAAAATTGTGATTGTTGTTGGGGGGAAAATTGGGATTATTGGTGCATCAAAAGTTGTTGATGCATTAACATTTGATCGGGATTGAACATTGCTTGAGGTGGTTGTGATGCTTGGTGCGCTAAAAAGGTGTTAAGAATTTGTTGTTGTTGTTGTTGGAAAAAGTTAGGTATTTGGGGTGATAATAGGGCGTTTGGTGTATTGTGGTAGTTTGCGAAACCGGAGGGTGTTTGTGATTGTCGCGTCGAAGGTGTGTTTGTGTTTGTTTGGGGAGCGTTTGAAGACGATGAAGACATTTTGAGATTGAGATTATGGTATAAGATTAAGATTATGTTATGAGATTGAGATTGAGATAAAATGGGATTGAGAGAAGGTGTGATTTTTTGGTTAAAATGTGAATGTATTTATAGGTGAAATTTGGGAAAAAAAAAAATTCGACCGTTTAAACCAATGGTTATATGACCGTTGGTGTATTAATTTTTTTTTTATTTATTAAACTCGACCGTTGCTAAAAAAAAATTGTCACAACTACCCGTTGTCACCACAACGATGGCTCACAACAAGACCCACAACGAAGTGGGTCGGTATCTTAACGATGAGCATCGCTCGTTGTGGGTGTCACAATGAGCCTACAACGAGCCCACACCGGATGCTCTAACGGAAGATGGGTTGAAATGGTTTCATATGGCTATTTCAAATGTTAGATAATGGACTTGTGACATTTTTTTGGGCTTGGACTTGTATTGTGTCTTTTAATCCAAAATCATATCATATTTACTAATAAAGAACTCTTAAGAAGATTTAAATAAGCATTACTACCTACATCTTAGAAGTATGTTTCTCGTATTCGAAAATAAACTTCTAACTTCGTTTGGGTAATAAAGTTTTATATTCTTTTTCTTTTTTTTTAAAACTTCAAAAAATTCAAAATTAAAAGCTATGGAAGGTAGTCATCAGAAAATAAAAAACTCAAACTTTTATTCAAGCTCATATCTACAGCTAGGGGTGCAAAACATACTCTAGATACGATTAATTACACTTTTCTAGACATGTACATTGTATGTTAACCGAACAAAAAAGAAACGTAGTTTATATGTTTTCTTTTGACCTGCTTTGTTAGTGATTTGATCTATATTAACGTCAAAATTTGAGCGTATTTTACTTAAAGAAGAAATAGTTATTTTAGTTTTTGTTAGGAAATCATATTTCCCAACTACTCCCATCGAAGCTACAAATATCACAAATTTACCACAAATTTACTTTTTTTTAGCTTAAGAAGAGTATTAAAATGTGAGTGCAAAAACGAGTGCCCGTATTTGTATACTCTGTGCGTATCTTAATATAAAACTTCTTTATATACCAGGGACGATAGGGGTGTTCGTTCGGTCGGGTTTCGGGTTAATGGGGTTATTCGGTTTGGATTATTCGGTTTTTTGCCAACTAATAATCCATCCAGAACCAAACCGAATATAGTGACACCCAAACCAAACCATCCAAATAAGGGTTCGGTTTATTTGGTCTGGTTTTGGATCATCCAAATTAAAGTATTTTGAAATTTTTATATAGTTTTATTTGAATAATTATATTATCCAGATGCAAATTTAAACAATTAGCAATTCATATTAGACTAATTGGATAAATATATGTATATAGATTTGGAGTTTGACTATTAGAATATCATTTACATTATTTGGATTAGGTAATTAGAAATGTTTTTTTGATAAGAAAATGCTCATTCGGTTTTCGGGTGGGGGTCAATTAAAGATGCACAAAACCAAAACCGAACCATTAAACTAATACATTATTCGGTTTCACCCAAAACTCAAACCAAATCCAAATAACCCAATCCAAATAATCCAAACGATAATTGGACTGGTTGGATTATTCGGTTAATCCAAATAATGAACACCCCTAAGGGACGAGTACGAGTTTTGGAAACTATTTTCTATTTCAAGTGCATTTGTAAGTTTAGTTTATAACTCAAATCTCCTTGATCTATTGGGGGCAGAAGTTCGTAATAATGATACACTCATAACAATATAACATTAAGCGTCTTGGAATGGAATATGTACTACACACCAATATTTTGCAGTTACACTACTTGAGATTCGACCTTCAACGACAATCATTTCCGCAGGAAATCCTTCGTAAACAAATTAGACATATATCAAATGAAAAACGGACGGAGGGTAATAACCTGATTGGTAAATTTGTATGAAGTCTTAGATGAATACAATTTATAGGGACTTGTATTCAAGAGTATGTTTTTATGAATATGTAGATAAATAATGTTGAGGTAGCTAATAACAAGAGACATTACTAGCATAGTATCCGCGTGATGTAACGGTAGACAAAAAAGAAACTATAAAGCTTGAGGAATTATGACTACGGAAACTAAATATATAGAATGATAAAAAAAAAAAAAAACATGAAAAAGAATTTAAGCTACAATCATAATATGAACTTTGATGTCCCAGTGGTGGATCAAAGCTGAAGTTTGACCTTTGTTAGGGCATCTCTAGGGTAGGGGTGAAACATACATAGTTTATTCATCTTGTAAATTTTTTTGATAGACAACATTTGAAATGTATGTTATGTCTCGTTTAAAATCTTTTACATGCTTCACTAATACATTTGTATTTTTATTTATCCACAAAGGTCATAACTCATAACCAACATGAGCAAAAACTGAAAAAAATAATACTAAGTTTTGCTATTAAACAAATTTAGTTTTGGCACAAGTCTCATTGGGTTGCTTCCAAACACTTAGGGACTATAAATCTAAAACTCCAACTAATGCATTAATTATGATAAAAGATTTATATTATTACTACAATGAAGAATGAATGTGCATTTAAATAAGGTTGGAATAACAATTAATCCAGTTCAACTTATATTAATTTACTAAAGATGAAAAACAACTAAGATCAATCATTTGTCAAGGAATACGAGTCGAAATTTATAAGTTAAATGTATATGTAAACCTATGCGTATGTGTATTGTTCTAATTCCTACCTACAAGTGGCGAGTGAAAATCCGCATTGTCATTTATAAAACAAATGAATAGATAAACCTTTGCAATTAGACCAATAACTTGGAAATTTGTTTTAGCAACATGACATTAAAAGATATATAACATTTTGTCGAGCTACTCACAAACATAAGATAAATATTGAAATTTTTTCTCAATTTGTAGGAACACGAATTACTACAACATTACAATTTCCAAGACATCAATTGGTTGTAAGAAAAAAAAAAAGGGGTAAAAAATAGTGGAGCAACACCCATAGACATGGGAATGATCTTTTCACAATCAAACCAAAATCTTCAAATTTGCTAATGAGCCTTTATTTAAGTTATACTATTTTAAAGAGTTGAAAAAAAATAAAACAAACAAATGTAGGTATTATTTTCGAGATAAATCCCTTTCGACTTCCTATTATCTGTCAATATTTATAGATTTTTCTAAGATTTGTAATCGAACTTGTTAATAAATTTTGACCCAAAAATTTGTCCCGTTTGTTAACAAATAAATCTTGTTATTATGACATTGACTCACATGAAAGTTATGGTTCCCAATCATAAATTTTTTTAATCCATGTTATTATTAGTTAATAATTATTGTGGTAATTAAGAAAATGTCAATGTAGATGGTTAAATTATATTTCTTTTTCCATTTAATTTAATCTACACTAATTGTAAATTGTTTTAAATATAATTTTTGTGAGAACTTTAAAAAGGATAGATAAGTAATTTCAAATACTTAAATTTTAAAGGATTAAAATTATAAAGGAAATAATTTATAATGTGGTTGAGATTGTATTTGTAATATAACTATGATATCCATTTATACCATTGATAAATGATTTTTCAGTCCTTTCCTATTTCCTAGTTAAATACATTTTGGACCCTGTTGCTTTAAATATTTATATTTTCACCTGATGTCATTATTTTTAAATAATTGTAAGGCGTAACTTTATTTTAAAGTGTTCATTTTATAACTGCCCAGACATATCTAAACTTAGAAAAAAGGCTTTATTCTAAAGCTTTTTTATCTTGACTATATTCTCATAGGGGTGGGTTCAATAAAGACTTAATAAATATTTGAAACCTAAAGACTTAATCTCAGCCATCCAAAGATAAAGATCTAAGGGCTGAGATTAAAACAAAATTTTGTATTGGAAGGGCATTTTCGTCCTTTAACCCTAGCTGCAATTTTCAACCTCCATTTTCACTTGAACAGATTTCCCCATTTCATTTCTTCATATCAAAAATTCTTCAATTCTTCTGAAAATTAAACCTAATAATTCATCACATAAGGTATGTAATTAGCTCAATTTTAATCATTTTCTTATACTAGTTTTTAATTGATTAATTTCGATATATATGTTATTGTTTTAATCGATTAACATTGTGTAATTTTATTGATTTGAATTGAATTGTTAAATTAACTGTTAATTGAAGTAGTTTGAATTCATCTGTGTAATCGAGCTTCTTTTTGTTAATTTTTTTGAAAGCAAATAAGTTTTCTACAAATCTAAGATGGGAATGAGAGATAGTTGTTTTGTTTATTTGTTTATGATTGTTTTGTTCTTGTCAATTCACTTTAGTGCTGTCCACTGCCGATATCTTCAACCAACATTGCTCACCACCATTGCGGCTACCGAATGCGAACAAAGTGACGGAAAGATGCCGGGATTCGGCTTTTCCTCAACCAACAACTCAAGTAATGGAAATAACAGCAGTGATCGAAAGTCGAAGATGAGATAGTTAGAGTACAAATTAGCTTCTGGGCCAAGCAAAAGAGGGCCAGGTCATTAGTTAACATATACGAAACAACAACTATTTATTTTTTCTTTTACTTATTTTGTATTTTTTTCTCTTAAAAAGTGAGACTGCTAATATATTTTTGGAACTCATTTGGATTGTTATGTTGTTCTAGTGTTCCTGATAAGGGTGTTTATTATATTTGTAATCCCATGACTAAACAGTTTAAATTGCTTCCTAGAAGTCGAGAACGACCCGTTTCTCGGTTTTATCCTGATGGTGAAGCTACCCTAGTTGGTGTTTCTTGTGATTTGGTTAGTAATAGGTTTAGTGTTGTTTTAGCTGGTTATCATAGGATGTTTGGTCATAGACCGGAAAGTAAGTTGATTTGTTCGGTTTATGATTCTGGAACGAATAAGTGGCGGAAATATGTTTCTGATCAAGATGATCATGGGTTTACTCATATGAATAGAAATCAGGTTGTGTTTGTGAACGGGTCGCTTCATTGGATGACGCAAAGTTTTGCGTATATTCTTGTTCTTGATTTGAAATTTGATGTTTGGAGAAGGATGTTGTTGCCTAATGAAATGGAGTGCGGAAATGGAAGTGGGAATCGGGTTTACCTGTTGGAATTAGATGGGAAGTTGTCATTTCTAGTGTTTGGATGAATATGTTGAGCTGACTTTTGCTTAGAATACAAAAATGACATCTTTTAGCTGAATGTTAGTTTAGATGTTAAAAATGCATTTTTAAACAGTAATTTATGTAAAGATGTTTGTATGAATTAACCTCCTTGATACAGTCATCTTGTTGCATTTTTAAACGGTAAAATGAGATTTGTACCCATTACTATACATCTATTGCAGCCGCTACATTCTTGGCCTCAACGAGTTTCGCATCATCACATATCACATCATGACAACCTGGTTCATAAAGGGTTCTGATCTTGAGAGATAAACCTTGTAAAGGAGATATACTTATTTTAAAATAATATGATAGTTATATCATATATGATATACCTAGGTATATCTCTATTACTTAAAAACAGGTATATCATATATGATAAACCTATTACTTGAAAACTGGTATATCATATATGATATTATAAGCATATATGATATATATTAATTTCAAAGTAATATGATAGTTATATATCATATATGATAGTTATATCATATATGATATGTATCAAATAACATAACTGTATCATATATGATATACCTATTACTTGAAAACAGGTATATCATATATGATATACATATTATTTTGAAATAGGTATATCATATATGATATATTTATATCATATATGATATGTTTATGATATCATATATGATATACCTATTACTTGAAATAGGTATATCATATATGATATACCTATTAATTGAAAACAAGTATATCATATATGATATACCTATTAGTTGAAAATAGGAATATGATATACATATTACTTTGAAATAGGTATATCATATATGATATGTTTATATCATATATGATAAGCCTATTACTTGAAAACAGGTATATCATATATGATATTATAAGCATATATGATATATACTTATTTCAAAGTAATATGATAGTTATATCATATATGATATATATGATATGTATCAAATAACATAACTGTATCATATATGATATACCTATTACTTGAAAACATGTATATCATATATGATATACATATTACTTTGAAATAGGTATATCATATATGATATATTTATATCATATATGATATGTTTATGATATCATATATGATATACCTATTAGTTGAAAACAGGAATATCATATATGATATACATATTATTTTGAAATAAGTATATCATATATGATATGTTTATATCATATATGATATGTTTATGATATCATAAATATATCATATATGATATACTTATTTCAAAGTAATACATATATCATATATGATATAGCTATCATATATGATATAGCTATTTCAAGTAATACATATATTATATATGACAACAACCATAAAAAAAAGTTACACATGATCATTTCTTCAACTCAAAAAAGTCAAGGCCAAACAGTCTCTTGTGGGACAATACAATACATCTATTGCATCTATTGCAGCCGCTACATTCTTGGCCTCAACGAGTTTCGCATCATCACATATCACATCATGACAACCTCGTTCATAAAGGGTTCTGATCTTGAGAGATAAACCTTGTAAAGGAGATATACTTATTTTAAAATAATATGATAGTTATATCATATATGATATACCTAGGTATATCTCTATTACTTAAAAACAGGTATATCATATATGATAAGTCTATTACTTGAAAACTGGTATATCATATATGATATTATAAGCATATATGATATATATTAATTTCAAAGTAATATGATAGTTATATATCATATATGATAGTTATATATCATATATGATAGTTATATCATATATGATATGTATCAAATAACATAACTGTATCATATATGATATACCTATTACTTGAAAACAGGTATATCATATATGATATACATATTATTTTGAAATAGGTATATCATATATGATATATTTATATCATATATGATACGTTTATGATATCATATATGATATACCTATTCCTTGAAATAGGTATATCATATATGATATACCTATTAATTGAAAACAAGTATATCATATATGATATACCTATTAGTTGAAAATAGGAATATCATATATGATATACATATTACTTTGAAATAGGTATATCATATATGATATGTTTATATCATATATGATAAGCCTATTACTTGAAAACAGGTATATCATATATGATATTATAAGCATATATGATATATACTTATTTCAAAGTAATATGATAGTTATATCATATATGATATATATGATATGTATCAAATAACATAACTGTATCATATATGATATACTTATTACTTGAAAACATGTATATCATATATGATATACATATTACTTTGAAATAGGTATATCATATATGATATATTTATATCATATATGATATGTTTATGATATCAAATATGATATACTTATTACTTGAAATAGGTATATCATATATGATATACCTATTACGTGAAAACAAGTATATCATATATGATATACCTATTAGTTGAAAACAGGAATATCATATATGATATACATATTACTTTGAAATAAGTATATCATATATGATATGTTTATATCATATATGATATGTTTATGATATCATAAATATATCATATATGATATACTTATTTCAAAGTAATACATTTATCATATATGATATAGCTATCATATATGATATAGCTATTTCAAGTAATACATATATCATATATGACAACAACCATAAAAAAAAAGTTACACATGATCATTTCTTCAACTCAAAAAAGTCAAGGCCAAACAGTCTCTTGTGGGACAATACAATGTTTCTATTAATCCAAATATTGAAGCCTATTTTTGACAGCATCCGCAACAAGTTCATTCCTTTCTTCTTGAGAATCTTTCATATGAAACTTGACTGAAAAATCATACATCTTCATCTCATGAGTAAACGTTTTTGTTGCATTTGGTACAAAACACGTTATTAGACATATAATTACAAAATCAAAATTTGTTTACTGAACACCGAAAACATAGTAGCGAGACTTCTAAAGACAATCAGATTTGCATCGTTACATAATTAGATAAAACCACCATACCTTTCTCGGTATACCACTCTGGTAGTAGTCTCTCTCCTCCACTGCCAACATAGGTATGAAACCCGAGAAGTCTGGCAGCTCCTGAATAGTAATAATAATAACAAAAAAAGTCGTTAGAACTAACATGTATCGAGCTTAATCCACAAAAAAATCAATCAATTGTTATTTTCCAAACAGTCTCGAAGAGTAAAAGTATGTAACTAACAACAATTGGCTTACCTTCAGGAAACAAATAAGCCTTGCTTAGTGCAGGACGTTCATAAGGAGCCACCTAGACAATCCAACAACTCGAAGGTTAGCAAAACCATATAAATAGTTAATAAGTCATAAAATTTTCTTTGCAGCGTACATTTTCTATATTAGTATAAAAATAACGAGCAACAGTTTAGAGATGCAATGAATAGTACAGGGTCAAGCTGTTAAGAAGCGATAGAAGAGATCAAGAGCAAATTGTGTTGCTATAAAAAACCTATCAGAGTCAATCAGATTCGATATATGTGTTAAATAAAAGGAACAATATGCCATTCAATCATAAAAGGGCAAATCAAGTAAGGTTTCTCCTTGTCAAGATACCCAACGGACTAACATCAATAACATGTTAAATAGATATCACAACGAAGATGCTAAGTAAAGGAACAATCCTTCGGCAACGTATATTTCATTTACGAATTACAATTTTTGTAAAGGCTAGGACTAAAAAGTTATTAAATTCACGTTTGTTTTACCAGCAAGTCATTGTAATTCACAAACTCGTTATGTTATCAGCATGTGATTTATTATTCACACACTTCATTTGTCGATTCTTGTAAAGCTAATGAAACCTTGTAGTTATTCAATTATGACCAACGCAACAATATTTCCCTTTACTATACAAAATTAGCCATAACGAAAAACATAACAATATTCCGGTTAAACGAATATAAATTATCATCCTAAGCAAAACGTATAGATACCTCTGGAGCTAGAGTCTTACAGTGACCACACCTGTGAGAAAATTTAACAAATAATTAAATTATTAAACATAACCTGATCTAAATGATTATGCACTTAAGTGAGGCGGGTTTGGATTGGCTTTTTTAGCTTATTATGTAAACCAATAAGGATAATCTTAAATACGCTCATAAGCTTGAACTGATAAGCTTATTCAAACACTACAGTGAGCTTATATCCTTTCAAATATTTAAAGTAACTAAAAATGAAATAGTAATAAAACAGAGAGAAATTTATACCAAGGCGCGTAGAACTCAACCACGATAAATTTGTGTTTGGAGACAGTTTCAGTGAAATTAGAGTGATCTAAAGTCAGTACTTGTTCTTCATGAAAGCTAGCGTCGTTAATGAACTTCTCCAAAGCATCAACTTCAAATTTCTGAAAGCTTACAACCTAAATGTTAATAAAAAGGTTAATTTTCTTGTTTTTAGACAATGAATATAGGTTTTAACAGTACCTGGAAATCGATAACTAATTCATCATAAGGCTTTAGTAATCTAACAGTTGGCGTGGTCACTGATTCTCCACGGGGAAGGAGTTCAGCGCTTGTAGTGTGGAGAAAGTCATACTCGTTACACAGCTTGTCAGCTACAAGCATGAAATTTTCAAATTCTTCCCCGGAGAATTTGGGAAAAATACCAACCTGCATTAATGATACATCAGAAAAAATGTAACAACGTATGAATTACAACGAACAAGTCCGAATGTGGCGGATAAATGAGCTTTACCACAAAGACTTTCTTGTCATCTGTAATGTTTTTTGCATCTTCTTTAGTTTTTAATTCAAAAGACGGTGAACCAACTTGTTTCTTTACGTATTCAACAAGGCCATCAGTCTCCCGAGAGCCTTCGTAGTCTTGAACAACTTCTCCTCCGTTTTTAAGAATCTTGATTGTAGGATAACTTTTGACTTCATATTTTGCCGCGAGTTCTTTGTTTTCTTCAGCATTGGCATCAACCTTTGCTAAAGTAACCGGAGGCTTGTGCCTTGACAACACAGATGTCGCCTCTTCATACTGTTTTACGCGAAAGCATAATGATTAGCCAAAACTCATAAAACCAAATCCACAATTTAGTAACACACACCTACAGTCATTTTTTATTAACTTCCTTATTACTTCAAAGCTAGTAGTTTTAGTAGTTGTCTAATATAACATTAACATAAATTTATCAGCAAATACTAAGTTACTATACACTTTCACGTTTTCGACTTCAAAATCGCTACAAATTATACGAATATAACAGCTACATTAAAACTAAAACAAAATCACATCAATTATTTAATCAAATACTACATACATACCACACACATGCCTAATTCTCAACATTAGGGTTTTAGAATCAATTAAACTCAATCGAAATTTCCAATCCTCAATCTACAATCAAACCACATCAATTCAGCTCTAAAAGTAAACCAATTGCGTGTAATCGAAGAATTAAACTAAAATTAGGTTACCGTAAAATGATCGCCGGCGACGAAAACATGAATTCTGATTCCGGAATTGATTATAACAGTGAATACAAACCCATCGGATTTTTTGGAGATGAATTTAGCACCGTTTGAAATTTTTGGAGAGTGTGTTTGTTAGAGAGAGCAAAAAAATCAGATGAGAAATGAGAGAAAAAACCAGGGAGAAAAAAATAGAAAGTTGTGAAATTACTAAAATACCACTCCGTGTCTAATTTTGTATAATTTTAAGTTAATTTGGATGGTGAAATCTGGATCATTGATCATCTTGATCCAATGGTCCAGAATAGGTCTTTTGGTCTTAGTCAATAATGAGGTCTTAAATGATCTCTTTTCTATTCGGATAAAGATAATATAACTGAAATGACATGTAGAAAAAAACTATAGAATAATCTTGATAAAACCTTAAAACATATATATCACTACAAGCTAAACCGTCACATTTAAAACCATTAAGGAAAAAATAATCGGCCGCCCCGTAATCACATAAAACCATTACTTCTCTCCCGTCTCCGACTATGTCAGTGTCTTTAAAAACCACCATAGGTTTGTAAACTGAAGGTGTAAGAATTTGGTATTCATCCGTGTGATCGATTTCTCTTTCTGCTATTTTTATGATCAAATCCATAGATTTGTAAATTAAAGTATTTCTCTTAATGGATAGTAGCATAACAACATTAGCAAGAGGACATGAAATTCGGTTACAAACACCGGTCAATTGTAATTGTGCTAAGCAAAAATCCAAACACCAACATAAATAACATATGGATAGCTAAAAGGTAATCCAAATAGTGTTGTTACGTCTCGCTGACATATTTATAACTGCATAATAGCTCGAAAGCTGCAATACTTATGCGTGAGAACTTTCCATAAAACACTAAGAACTGGTGAGTGAGTAAGAAAAAATCCAACACGTACCCTCTGATTTATCACCATCCCCTCTCTGAATTTCATATTGACCAATTCTCGTGTTTGTGTTTTCTCTATGACTTATCACGATGATGGTACTGTTTTCATGAGGGTCGTTTCTTATAAAGGCTTCTTGAAGTCGAAGAACAAATTCAAGATTCAACAACACATTATTCACCGAAGGCCGATCAACTCCAAAATGAGATATACATTTATGAAAAATTTGCGGGAATAATGTATGTATAAAACAGATTTGTACAAATAGGATTTTTCGGGTCGAGATTTATATAAATAAAAATATTAATGTTTAAAATGATTTTTATTTATATAACAACCGGACGATAATTAAATCACTCATTTTATTATCGACATGGCTTGTAGTGATTCTTTAAACCACTCATTTAAAGAATACAAACTACTTTAATGAGAATGCACATGGCTTGGAGTGATTTTTTAAATCACTCATTTTATAAATCGACAAACCAACATCTTTTGTCACATGGAATCTTATCAATACAAAATACTTTAATGAGATTTGTTACACTATTTCTACAAAACTCGACCCGAAAAATCCTATTTGTACAAGCCTGTTTTATACATACACTATTCCGACAAATTTTTCATATATTTCTCAGCTGTTTCACCAAACTTTCTAAGAGAATCCGGTTGGATTTTTCCTTTTAGGGAAACATCGATTATTGTTTCTAACCGCCCATCTTTCTGAAATTTCATCGCCCATTCGCCTATATTCATATTTTCTGGAGGCAAAGATGGATCGATTACAGGTCGTGCACATAAAACTTCAAGCAAAACAACCCCAAATGAGTAAACATCGGATTTTTCAGTCAGCTGTTGTCTTTGAAAATGGGTCTCACCAATCTTAGTACCCAAAAAGTCCGTTTGACGGCAATACACACATGTGCCTCACCAATCTCGAGTCCACTTTTTAATAACCCGAAATCCACAAGTTTAGCCATGAGATTTACATCGAGTAAAATGTTGGCAGACTTCACATCGCGATTCTTGAAAAACCTGTGTGAAGATGCAGGAGCCCCCGAGTTGAACCTATGTAGATTTCAAGTCGTTGCTTCCAAGTCAAGGTGGGAAAATTGGAGCCGTAAAGATGGCTCTTCAATGTCCAGTTTTCCATATATACTTATACCAAAATCATCTCATTCTTTTCGTCACAATAGCCAATTAGTGACACTAATTAAATGACTATGGCGAAACTGAGAAAGCATCTTGAGTTCAGTCTGGAACTCTATTAAACCTTGCTGGGATTCCGCTTTACCTCTACAGTCACTTTAGTACCGTCACTTAAACTTTCATTGAAATGATTTGAAGCTTCTTGAATAGTTGCAAATGGAAACCTGTAACTGAAATCAGAACCTGCACTAAAAGTTATTCCATTAGAACACTTTTCGTTTGTTCATAACGGAATACAGGTCTTCGATTATTTAAGACGTTCTTGCATTCTTCGTTTATAAAAGAAGAACAAAACAAGAGCAAATTAAGGTTACTTTCTGGGGACGCGGCGGTCACATAAACACTACGAGGAGCATCGTCTTGTGTCGCACCACCACCACCACCAGGATACCTAACAGCATTCATATTCGACACATTCGTGGCAAGACTCGCGTTTATCGAAAAAGGCTGATCCGGAATACAAGTTCGCCAAGTAACCAATACCATTGTACCACCCACGTTCACCTGAGCCAAAGTCTCAAGTGCCTGATTAAACAACCCCCGAACATTCGTGGGAGGATCCACATAAGTCGCATCGTCTCCGATCAATATATCGGGTACCTAAACAACTTCTAACCCATTTAAGAACGCAACAGGCCCTCCAATCTTGGTGTTGTATATATTCAATAATTTAAATAAGAGTTAATTACATAATTGGTCCCTGTGTTTGTCGCAAAACAACGGGTCCAGTCCCTGGGTCGAAATTCCTTCGGACCCAGTCCCTGGACCCTATCTTTGGTTGCACGTTTGGTCCCTCCCACTAACGTTCGTTTATTTTGGTCGTTAAGTGAGTCACGTGCTTCTCACATGAGGGGTATTATAGACATTCTCTTTTTTTACAAGGACCAGTTATGTACCTTAAGAATTTTATATTTTAATTTATTGTTTTTTTATTTATAAAATAATAAACATAAAACAAAAACAAAGACACCTCATCTCATCTCTCTCTCTCTCCTTTTATTCACACCAAACCACCGCCACCCACCCTCCCTAACCACCACCACTATTACCTGACTTCTGTAAACCACCATTTCCAGAAACTACTTCGTCTTCCCTTTAAATCCACCAAGAAATTAATCAATTTCATCATCCTGCAAATCAATTACAAATTATCAATTATTTTTACGGTATTCTAAATTCGTTAATCAAATCAAAAATGGATATCAGTTTAATGGGTTTTGATTCTCCATTCCTCCACAGCCTTCATATAAACAATAACATACAAACAAACCAACTATCATATAAACAAAAACATACAAACAAACAAACATTCAATCTTCAGCCGCCATAACCGGCCGGAAAACCTGTCCTCCGGCATACATGGGTGCAGAAGAACAACCTGTAAGTTAAAGAGGGAGAGATTAAAGATGATGACAAAGATTTGGAAAAACAAGAAGAAAGCAGAGATATGCATATGTCTCGAATGCAAAGATTAAGTAATACTAATCCATTAAGACTTGTGTTTGATAATACTACCAGAGTACCACCTACACGTGTCCCTAACACCACCACCACCACCCACCACCATCAACAACCACCACCTCCACCACCACCAACCACCCAGTCTCCACCACCACCACCACCACCCATCGTTAATCCACGTTCCATCCCCAGCCCCATCCATATCCCTATCCCAAACACCACACCTACCCCTCAAGTAAGTCAACATTTATTCTTTCTATTAATTTTTCAGTTTTCATTTCTGGGTTTTATCTATTACCTCATTAAACTAATGGGTAGTCTTCAAAATTTAAGCTTTTTTCATCGGTTATTCGATTTTCAGCAAACTTTGAGCTCACTGAAATGGGTTTCTGGTTCTCACATGGTGGTGGTGGTTAGGGAGGGTGGGTGGCGGTGGTTTGGTGTGAAAAAAAGGAGAGAGAGAGATGAGATGAGGTGTCTTTGTTTTTGTTTTATGTTTATTATTTTATAAATAAAAAAGCAATAAATTAAAATATAAAATTCTTAAGGTACATAACTGGTCCTTGTAAAAAAAGAGAATGTCTATAATACCCCTCATGTGAGAAGCACGTGACTCACTTAACGACCAAAATAAACGAACGTTAGTGGGAGGGACCAAACGTGCAACCAAAGATAGGGTCCAGGGACTGGGTCCGAAGGAATTTCGACCCAGGGACTGGACCCGTTGTTTTGCGACAAACACAGGGACCAATTATGTAATTAACTCTTTAAATAATCACGATTTTTGAAAGTTTGATAAATAAAAATAGACTTGTTTGAAATTTAATACGACCATTTATATTTTAATTATATTAGACGAAATCACCCAAGAATTAAACACAATTCCACAATTCTATCATTTCTTCACTCCAAGAAATTTCAAATGTTTTCTAAACCCAAAACAAAAATCCCCCAATCAAAAATTAACCCAAAATCACTTTCAAGATTCAATCTTTTTCACAATCAAACTCATCAAGATTCAAAGTATCACATCAACAATGAGAAAACATTAACGAACCAAAACCAGTAACCGAAATCGAACAAGCTTTGACCCAACTAAAGTCTCTAAATGAAGATTTACTACTTAACATTTTCAATTTTTTTTCTCATTCTATTTTTGCAAAACTTTTACATATTCAAAAAAAAAAAATATATATATTCTACAACTTTTGACAATATCATTAGGTCTACATACTAAAACGACTAAAAACTTATCATGTAAAGAATAAACATGTTTCTAGTTTCATTAACATGATGCTTTTACAAGTGAACAAAATCACTCATTCACTCGGTGACCAATGTCCTCCCATGTAGGTTGAAAAACCGGAGGGTGGATTATTGGCTTTCACTTAACAATTGACATTTGTAAAACTTTTTTTTGATTTGAACGTTTGAGTGTAAGATCTAAGATAAACTCAGTATCAAACATGCACAACAATATGATGAACAATCACAAGTAATAGTTTATGCAAACACAAAGGGAAAAGAAAAAACTGTGATTTATAGCGGTTCGGGTCGAGTGATATGTAATTCTTCTTAATCTACTAATTGGGCTTCCCCAAACTTTTGACTAGCTCATTCATTATTTTCTTTCTCGACCATAAGAACTACCTTAGATTTGGTCCTTGATCCGCAACTAAAGAGGACGTCTACTAAATTCCAGGGTTCCAATTTCAAATTCAATTTCTGGGCAACACTACATCAGCAACATGGAAAGGTACTGCACGTACAGGGGCTGGAACAACTCCATTCATACCCAAAATGTTCACAAAAGACAGAAAATAAAATCAATATTAAAATTAAACCTAGAAATATTAAACTATCACAAAGCACATATAAATCCAAATACTTAGAGGCTATTATAAACATTAAAATAAATCACATAAAAACGAAATACATAAGGTATCTAGTAAAAAAAAAGCATCTAGAAATACAAGAAGAAACAATAACAAACTAAAGAAAAAATCGTGATACAAACTAGTATTACTCGAAGAAACAAAAGAAAATCACATAAAATACAAAATACTTACAGGATCTTGCAAAAGTCGAAGAAACAATAACACAACACAAAGAAATCGATAACTGGATTGACTCATTTGGTGTTTAATTTGTGATTATGATATGTTTTTGACAATAGTTTTTACAAAGGAATTCCCATCTTAGAAAAATAATTTTTAAGCCTCTTGCTTGTTATAATACTTAAACTTTGTAGAACATTTTCTTTGTGCATGTTTAGAACAACTATTTTTGATGATATATAATAGCCATTAGATTAGAGTAATATTGATCACTCGTTTAAAAGGTAGAGAACTTTAAAAGAAGGGTTTTTTTTTAGCTAAAAATAAAAAGTCATGTAATGTTATGTTAAGGTTTTCAATTTTTTTTCTCATTCTATTATTGTGAAATTTTCACATATTCAAAGAAGAAAAATATATATATTCTACAACTTTTGACAATATCATTAGGTCTACATACTAAAACGACTAAAAACTAAACATGTAAAGAATAAACATGTTTCGAGTTTCATTAACATGATGTTTTTACAAGTGAACAAAATCACCCATTCACTCGGTGACCAATGTCCTCAAATGTAGATTGAAAAACCGGAGGCTGGATTATTGGCTTTCACCCTAACAATTGTCACTTGTAGAACTTTTATTAGATTTGAACGTTTGAGTGTAAATCTAAGATAAACTCACTATCAAACATACACAACAATATAATGAACAAGCACAAGTAATAATTAATGCAAACACAAAGGGAAAAGAAAAAACTGTGATTTATAGCGGTTCGGGTTGAATGATATGTAATTCTTCTTAATCTACTAATTGGGCTTCCCCCTAACTATTGACTAGCTGACTCATTATTTTTTATCCACCAGAAAAACCACCTTAGATTTGATCCTTGGTCCGCAACTGGCGGGGACGTCTATGGAATTTCAGTTTCAATTCCTCCATTGGCAACACTGCATCAACGGCATTTAAAGGTACGACAGGTACAGGGGCTGGAACAACTCCATTCATACCCAAATTTTTCAAAAAAGATAGAAAACAAAATCAATACTAAAATTAAACATGGAAATACTAAACTATCACAAAATACCATAAATTCTGAACCACATATATTAATTTGTAAACTACTGTTGCACAAACTATAAAATAGATGAATACATAAATATGAATTCAGGGAAATAACCACAAAACTAACATCTCTTTCAAACATTTCTTGGATTCTTCGAAGGCATACAAAAAAAATCAGATCCAGCAGTCCATTCCAAAGACTCAAGGCGATCAAGATTGAGGCTAAAATTAATATAATGTAATTTTGTTAGTTTACAACTCTTAAAACTTACAGAAACATAAAACAAATTTTTTAGATAATACCAAGTCTTGAATAGCTGAACGTTTTCACAATCTAAAAGAGCGACGAAGTCCTCCCTGCGAATGTTGTGATTCTGCATGTACCAGAAGAAAGAACCATCCAGTAACATCCAGTAACAGCTTGTATGGTGGGTCAATATTATAGCTTCTCTTTAAAAACAATGCTATATCCTTCTTGGGAGTGTAATCCTTGGATTTCATCTACATAACATTCAACAATGAGGCTTAACACTAATGAGAAGTAATAATTGTCTAGATTCTTTTTCTATACTTTTAATAGAAAAATTAATCACACAAAGAATTAACAATAAATATTATTATAAATAATTAATAATACAATATATAAAAATATGACATTAGTTGTACTGTTATGACTATTGCCAAACTAAAGTTAGTAACACATCAAAAAAAGCAAGAGCTAATCATAGTAACTATTCTAAAACCAGTAAGATACTTCAAAAAGCATTTTTTTCCTTCACATTTATTAAACTAAATGATACTAAAAGATAACTTACCTTTGCTTTCTTCTTTATCTTCAGTTTTGGAGAGTCACTACTATCTTCAAACGCAGCACCCTTTGCCTCAAAGTATTTAGAAAACCCGTCTTCCTGCAAAATAAAATAACACATCTTATAAAAATATGTAAGTAGTTGTAAACAATTCAATTTTGTTTTAGGCTTGAAAAATGATTAACATATAAAAAATTTGTGTATCAGGCCTATATACTTGGGTTATAGTTTACAAGACAAGTTGTACACGTTTTATAAAGAGCTTGAAAACAAAATTAAAAGTTAGCACTGAACTTGTACCTCTACTTTAATCTGATTAAGATATTTTTCCTAAATTGCAGAAAATAACACATTTGCTCGAACTAGTCTAAAAACTTTTTATACATTTTATAGCAATAAATATATTCATGCAAACATTTAATCATAAATTAAAAAAATGTGTACATTGTAATCAAAACACGTAAATCAAAACATGAATGTGTCATTTTTTTCATCATTGTAATATACCTCAAAATGAGTCATTAAAAGTTTAGAGAAAAACATGCCGCTTTAGCAAATTAATAAGTAGCACAAGTTGATTAAAGTTAAACTAGCAAGAATTATACTTTAGAAGTAAATCCACCAAGATGAAAACAGGTAAATACAAATTTACCATTTTTAGTTTTTAAAGAAGGAAACATATAGTTTATAAGAAGAATAACCTGATTTTTACTCCACTGTGATCAAAACAATCAAAACAGGTAAATACTTCACCATTATTAGTTTTAAAAGCCTTTTTGTTTGGCAAACTAGAATAACTGATCTGAATCTACCATTCTTTAAAAAGAAGGGAACTAACCTTATCCATGCTCTCTCTCTTTCTCTTATCAGAAGACTCATGTCTTTGATTAGCATCCTTAGCAACAAGTTGTCGACCAGCAGTAACCGGATCAGCAGGCACCTAAAATATTAAACAAATATATAAAGGTTTTTGACCAAAGTGAGGTATTGTTGTCCTTAAAAAACAAATATTGGCTTAACGGGGTGTTTGGGTTATAAAAATTTTAAGGAGCTTATTAAGCTTTTTTAAGTGTTTGGGTAAAAGGTGCTTAATAACTTTTTAAGGAATACAAATAGTATTAATGAAAAGCCCCATGAATAAGCTTTCAGCTAAATCCATTAGCTTTTCCAATAAGTTAACACAAACACCTCCTAAGTCTACTAATTCATTGTGAAAGTTGTACATATACCATAAAATAAAACTGTTCACGTAGGCATGAAAAATGGACCACCTTTTCTGATTGTATAAAAGGTATGTGATAAGAGTCCTCTACGCGCTAACAAGATACATATATACCCAACGAGAAGTAGTGATAAATACAAAATGTTTCACACTTACATCTTAAAAGTAATTTAAATTTGATTTATATGATAATTAGGTTATGTCACACCCCGCTAGTGGCGGAAACGCAGGGTGTGGTTGAGTTATTGATCATATCCATTACTTCAAAAAAATTCACGATTTCGTTTATGCTAACCTATGTTTACTCTTTTTTCTTATGTAGATGCCTCCATGTGGACTTACATTGTACCTACGATGGTGACGCAGGTCACGAACGCTCTCTTAATCAGCAATCGCAAGGACCACCTCCACATGTTTGTTCTTACAAAGACTTCTTGAACCGTTAGCCAACCGAGTACGACGGAAAGAGCGGGACCCTTACTCTCAGCCAGTGGTTCGAACAAGCTGAGTCGGTCTTCGACATCAGCAACCGCGGAGCTCAGAACCGAGTTCGATATTCTACTCATCTTCTGAAGGGAAAAGTTCTTACTTGGTGGAACTCTGTTATCAGTGCCCGTGGCAAAGACGTTGCCATGGCCATATCTTGGGAGGATCTTCGCCCTTATGTTAGACGAGTTCGTGTCTCGTACCGAGATGAAGAAACTAAATGATAAGCTTCGGGGTCATACCATGAAGGGACCCAAGTTGACTGCTTACATCGATCGTTATTACGAGCTTGTTCATTTATGTCCGAGGATGGTTGATACCGAGGCACTTCTGGTCAGCGTTTTATTCATGGTCTTCGCTCACTCAGAGGTAAGTCGGTCATTGAGGGGTATCGATCCCCCTACACTTAAGGATGATATTCACCGTGCGGAGTCCATTACTGAAGACTTGATGAGAGATGACGTTTTTACTTCAGAGAAGAAGAAGGATCGCATTGAACTATCAATGATGTATTGCGCTGAGTAAGTCCGACGAGACAATTAAAATCGTCTCTATTATACCCAACCTGATCAGGACATGGCACTCTGAAAATTTCAAGTTCAAAATACTAATTAAAATAATTTTCCCAAATATATATCAACAAATAAAACATTTTAAAACAAATAAAACTTACTCTGAGAATTTAACATTGAGAGATTCATAATTTTCCACAAAACGTGTCATGGTAATACGAGAAAGTACGCAATGTGTGTATGCTAGACGAAACGGACCACCTAGAAGCTCTTCGATCTCTTGAACAAATATATCCTTCTTCACCAAAAATTCGTCGTAGAAATACTTATCGAAAACCACGTCGTACCTTACAGGGTATACCCCGACCTACAATTTTGGCTTTCACCCTAACAATTTTTATTTGTAAAACTTTTTTTGACCAATGTCCTCCCATGTAGGTTGAAAAACCGGAGGGTAGATTATTGGCTTTCACCCTAACAATTTTTATTTGTAAAACTTTTTTTTGATTTGAACGTTTGAGTGTAAGATCTAAGATAAACTCACTATCAAACATGCACAACAATATGATATTTATAGCGGTTTGGATCGAGTGATAAGTAATTCTTCTTAATCTACTAATTGGGCTTCCCAAAACCATTGACTAGCTGACTCATTATTTTTTTTCTCAACCATAAGAACCACCTTAGGTTTGGTCTTGGTCCGCAACTGAAGGGGACGTCTACTAAATTTCAGGGTTCCGACTTCAAATTCAATTCCTCCACTGGCAAACACTGCATCAGCAACATGGAAAGGTATTGGGTGTTTGAATAACAGAGGGGTTAATTACTTATTTACCCTGGGGCCACTTAACGGCAAATTTAAACGGATTTGGACGAAAGGATGATGGAGGATAAATTCAAAAAACAAAAGGATAATCTGTGCTAAGTTTTTCCGAAAAGGACGATATGTGAAAAAGGGCCTAACCACAAGGAAGATTTATGACATTCTCTCTTTATGATAAGTTAATTATGAAGAGTAATATATTAATTTTTGCTACTTAAATTTTTCAACATTTAAACATAAAGCACAAATGTTTTAGAGTTAATTACATAATTGGTCCCTGTGTTTGTTTCAATTTAACGGGTTCAAAACCTCGGTCGAAAATCGTTGGGTTCAGTCCCTGGGTCATCAATTTGGCTACAAGAATAGTCTATTTGTCACTTAAAATGACTAAAATACCCTTAATAAATAAATATCAATTTATCTATCAATTTAAAAAATAAATTAAACATAAAAAAAAAAAACTAATTTCCAATCAATCATTCTCTCTCCAATCAATCACCCCCAAATTCACCACCATTTCCCTCACCACAAACCCTAACTTCAAATTCTCCGTCACCGCATCGTTTCTCAATCGGAGAGAAAGCGTCGTTCTTCATTTCGTCAAGTATCATGGCCTCCGTCATCGCGATGAGCACAGCCGCTCAACAAACGCAATCTCAAACGAAATCGTTTCTTGATCGGAGAGAAAGCACCGTTCTTCATTTCGTCAAGTATCATGGCCTCCGTCACCGCGATGAGCACAGCCGCTCAACAAACGCAATCTCAAACGAAATCGTTTCTCGATCAGAGAGAAAGCGTTGTTCTTCATTTCGTCAAGTATCATGGCCTCGGTAACGATTTTATCATGGTAAACTAACTGACTAATTAAACAGTAACTATTTGTTGTAGTGAAAGCATTGTGATGAGATTTATGTTGTTTTATAGGTTAATAATCTCGATTCGATCCAAAACAAGCGGTTAAGTTATGTGATATTGTGATTGGAATAATTTGGTATTGTGATATGGAATTGGGATTAAGATAATTAGTTTTTTTTTTTTTTTGTGATTTGGGATTGAAATAATTAGTTTTTTTTATGTTTTATTTATTTTTTAAATTGATAAATAAATTGATATTTTTTTATTAAGGATATTTTAGTCATTTTAAGTGACAAATGGACTATTCTTGTAGCTAAATTGATGACCCAGGGACTGAACCCGAACGATTGATGACCCAGGGACTGAACCCGAACGATTGGAACAAACACAAGGAACAATTATGTAATTAACTCAATGTTTTATGTAGTATAGATACTTCATATATCAATTTGGTTCAACAGTTTTCGAGGTGTAGGTCGATTCGATTTTTAATAGTTTTTGGGAGGTTTAGACCGATTCAATCCAACATACGTGAATTTATTCAATTTTTATTAACAAACCGGTATATTTAACGAGATAATTCATAACAATTATGAAAAAAGAGAAAAAAGAAAAATCTTTTCTAATACTTTATAGTATTTTTTTTTTTACCTAAGAAAACGTACGTAATTATAATAGTTACATATAAATTTCTTAATCTTAATGTTATACTTTAATTGGTGAATACCAGGCTTTGTAGGGATAACATCCAAGCCATCCCAACACAGATAGGCTTTGTAGGGATAACATCCAAGCCATCCCAACACAGATATACAGATGAAATCCAAGGAAGGTTAGGAAGGTAATACCAATAAACTAAGAAAAAACCATTATTTTTGTTATGTTTTTATTTGGTTTTTGAAGGAAACAAAAATGAAACGGATTTTTTGATGTCTACATAAACTAAGGACCAAATTGTCACTTATTGTTTTGGTTCTTTTTTTAGTTTTTTCAGTTTCAATGCGGTTATTTTGCACACCCTTACTTTATAAGCATCAAATAGACTTACTCATATGACATGTTTGGATCATTCGTTTAATAAACACGTTTGGACATCTTCAATGGTTATATTTATATAACTTTAAAACTATTTCAAATGACACGCCATTTGACTTTGTTTGTCATGTTCTTTGTCGCTAGTTAGTTCCTAACATGGAAACTTAAATTTTGAAATTTTACTTTCTTATTAGCCGTCTTGAGTTCAATTAATTTTTGTTTTTTTATTTGTGTTCAAAAATCAAACCTCACACTATATGACAAAATTATTGGGGTTTTGCAATCACAAACAAAAGTAGTACAATACTTGTATGTTACCCGGATATCTATTTGAAATATTTTTATAAGGTCATGAATTAATTTATATAATTTATATGAAACACTCTCAACACTTGTTGTAGTTGAGGTTTGATCTAGCATGAAATATTTATTACCAAGACTCCAGTCGAACTTGTTCTGAAGAACCATACATTAAAAATGTATAAATGATAAATGATGGATAAAGTTACATAAATTTATTACCAAGACTTTTGAAGAACCATACATTAAAAATATATAAATGATAAATGATGGATAAAGTTACATAAGTACTAATTTTTCACTAGTCCGCTAATTTTTATTAATATCATATATTTAGAAAACAAAAACTAAAAAAAATCATATTTTTAGTCGCAAATCACCTTTTATATAAAGTTCTCCGGAGGCAAAGGGGCTCCTGCTCCTTCAAGTAAAACACACAAAGTTCATGATACGGCACCATCATCAATTGCCACAATTTAGGTAAGTTACTTTAAATTATTTTAACCATTGGTAAGTAATTTTGTTAAAATAATTTGTTTATTGGGTTAATAGATCAAGATTTATAAACAAATACCACTTGAGAGTATAAAATTTGATTTTATGTTCTTTATAATAGTAATAATATTATAATTAATATATTATTATATTAATGTATTTTCTTTTTACTTATCCAAACATATCCTCTAATCACAAATTTTGTACTTTCAGGTGGTATTTGTTTATAAAGAAAATTCATTAATATAATAATAATAATAATAATAATAATAATAAAAGAGTTTTGCTAACCGTAGA
Source organism: Senecio squalidus (assembly GCA_910822075.1). Lineage (NCBI taxonomy): Eukaryota > Viridiplantae > Streptophyta > Magnoliopsida > Asterales > Asteraceae > Senecio > Senecio squalidus. The sequence continues at coordinate 16,569,428 of CAJVGC010000508.1, read as the reverse complement.
CTCCAAATTAAGCTTAAAATAATAAGACATGTATAAATTTATGGTACTTTAAAAAAACCGACTCCTGCATTCAGGTAACGACCCCTTGCATTTAGGGGTCGTTTGTTTTTCATGTTAAGCTCCTAATGATATCTAATTGTATTATCCAATAAGTGAAATAGTAAATAAGAGGTTTTGAATTTTTTTTTGAATAAGATCTTGATATCCCTTTTTTCCTCCTATTTGATAAGCTATATTTTATATCTTAATACCTCTGAATACATCTAATTAGAATTAATTTGATGACACCACATCGTAATGTTAGATATTGGCTTGGAGACTTTCGTCGTCAACGTGCAATAAGCAAAAATGAAAAGTTCAATCATGCTCATGCAAAACTTAGAAATGTTATTGAACGGGCGTATAGAGTCTTGAAAGCACGTTTCCCGATTTCGAAAAAGATGTCAACGTTCTCATTTGATACACAAAGGGATGTTGTTATTGCATGCTTTGCGGTTCATAATTTTATACGAAAGGAAGGCGTTAATGATGAGTTATTTTCTATATTTGATCAAATAGAGATACAATTCGAAAATGAAAATGAAACAAAAAATAATCAGAATCAAGAATTCCAGTCACAAGGTAGTGCATCAGATCAACAATTAATGATAAACTTGCGTGAAGAGATTGTTGATCAGTTGATGCACAATGGAGAATGATTTACTTTAAATGATTTTGTCATGTTAGTTTATGGATTTTCATTTACCGTACTTTGTCGGTATTATTGTTAGAGTGTTATTGGTGAAGACATTGTCTTTTGATCTAAAAACCTTTTGAATGTTTTTCTTACATTTAGTTATTTGTTAATTTTATTTTTCGTGCAATTTAGCTATTTTAATAGCTTGAAAATATGATAAAAACAAGAAAAGAAAAAAAAGAAAAAAAAAAGAATTAAGATATATATGAAAGTATATTTTTTTCAAACAATCTTAATGATTATGCTTTCAGATTTCAGACACAACCTCTTATCATTCAGAACTGGTTTTCAGATTCAGACTTAAGTATTCAGAAAAAACAAAAGACCCCTAAGGTGTACTCTGTTTTAGTGCGTATCTTAACTTTTTAACCATAACATGGGGGTTATGGTTAGCAAAATTCATAATAAAATACTAATAAGTAATAATAAACAATGACAAAAAAAAATTGTTTAGGGAATAAAAAGACTGTTTTAATCTTATGTGTAAAACATGTGATAAGACTTAACATTAAATTTAACGGAGGTTAAAATAAAGGACATTCGCTGTTAGAAATTTCATTATAGAAGACATTCGGTGTAATTTTTCATCTTCAAGAATAAAATCTAAAATTTAGACCAAATTATAAAAATATTCTTTGTAATTTACTCAAAATTAGTTGCATTCGAGCAACCTTGTGAAATTTTGATTCTACTCTAATTATTAGGAAACCTGTTCTTTTGATCATTATAACCCTTCTTTTTACTTTAGTGTACGTGCTTATGTACACATTTTGTGTAGCCTCATTTAATAACATGGAATAGCACAAAAAAGGTATTAATGTTTTAAAAATTTGTTTGTTTCAAAAGATAGAAAAGGGTATTAGAATTAAATTTAAGTATTATTTTAATATAAAAATAATTATATATAAATATAAAAGATATGAAACCCATCAGAACCAACCAAAAATCACCATATTTGAAATTTTAAGAAAACCCAAAATCTATGGGTTTTACAAAACCCATACCCTTTTAACAAACATCATTCATTAGTATTAAACCCATAACGTTATTCCTAAACCTACATAACAAACACACCCAGTGTTTTATAACCGTTTTACTTGTAAACTTAGGTGTGATTTTGACTTAATAAACATAATATTGATTGACTTAATATATTTAGTTATGAGAGATATGTTTGTTTTTAATTTAAGTTCCGTTTGATTTATAGTTGGGTTTAGGAATGAGTATAGATTTAAAAAATAAAAAGAAGAAAGAAAGATATTATTGTTTTAGAAAAATGTTTGTTTTAAAAGATAGAAAAGGGTATTACGATTGAATTTAAGTATTATTTTAATGAGAAATGATATACAAACAAAAACCTTTACAAAATCTTCCATTCAAAATGAGTTGTCATTTTGTAAATGGTGAAAAACAATAGAAGAGATAATGATTACTTTTGTGTGATTGGTCACATATCAATAAATGCCCATTTTGTATGTAACTTTTTGTAAACTTTTTAGACTATGCGGTGTGGTAAGTGATTTGGAGTGATGATGTGGAGTGATAGAGGTGATTTGTAGGAAAGAGAGTGTGATTTGTAGGAAAAAGAGTGTGATGATGTGGAGTGATAAAAATGGGTGGTGTGGTTGTGTGTAAGTGATGATGATGTGGAGTGATTGAGTTTATTTTGTTATTTTATTATATAATTTTATTTAAACAGTTATATTTTTATTAAAAATAAAAAAAAAACACACTACAATTTATTTAAAAAAAAAAATACTACAATTTATTAAAAAAAAAAACATACTACAATAAAAAAATACTACAATATTGAGGAAAAAATTTCTCGATAAGCCTTTTCTTTTCTTCTTCCGCTATTCTTTTGTAAGGCTCCCCGAGATTACTGGTGTCCTGCATGATCGTCTTTAACGCTTTTGCTCGCATTTTTTCTTGAGCAGTTTCAGTAGATTCCCCGAACTTTTTCCCAATATACTGGAGTGATTCTTCGGCCCCCGAAGAAGAAGCAGCGGCTTTGCCCTTTCCTTTGCGCGCTTTTGTCTTTGCTTGATCTCTACCAATCGGTCTTGGAAGCTCTTCCTCCAAGTGAAGATCATCATCATCATCGTTGAGATCTATTCCAGCAAAAGGCGATACCGGAGTGGCGGGAGTGGCGGGACTGGCGGGAGTGGCGGGAGTGGCGGGAGTGGAGGGGTTACTAGACTCCGATGTTCTACGCGCTTTTGAGGACCCTCCAAATGTTGGGACATTTTGACAAATCGGGCTTCTTCTCAATATTTCCCAAGACGCTAAATGTAGGAAACCCGTTTGCATTATGGTGCGGTATAACTCCAGAGCATGTTCGAGCACTTGTTGATCACTATGACCGCTTGGTCTAGTTTGTTGGGCTTGTCGAAAAATCCCGTTGAATTTTTTGACCTTTCTTCGTAAGTCGGTCCACTTGCTCGAAAGAGAGTCGTTGGTACGAAAGTAAGAGGGATCATCTTTAAGCATCTTGGCGAAGAATTTTTCACGAACACTATCCCAGTAAAGTGGTGAATGTTGATCATTTCCCAAAATGGGGTCCTCAGATGTCGACGACCACGCTTAAGCAAGTGCGACCTCCTCCTGTTCGGTCCACCTCTTCTTTTCGGTTTTGCCTCTTTGGGATTCGGTTTCTTTCTTCTTATGTTTCCTCTTCCCACGGGGCCGGCATACTTTGAGGTTGAGTTTCCGGAACAACCTCATCGTCTTCAGAATCGTCTTGGTTACGGTCAACGTCAAATGGAGGCACTTGCGGAAAATTGGGGAAATTGTCTTGGTTAAGAAATTGTTGGAACGACTCGCCTTGGTATAGCGGGTCTTGGGATGGTCGTTGTGGTGGTGGAGTTTGTTGGTAAAATTGGGGAAATTGGTTAGGGTTTGGAAGTTGGGTAAAATTTTGAAATTGGTTTGGGTGTTGATATTGGTTAGGGTTTTGAAATTGTGGATATTGGTTTGGGTGTTGATATTGGTTTGGGTTTTGATATTGGTTAGGGTTGAACCATTGGTTCCATTGGTTGGGATTGTTGTTGTTGTTGGGGTCCATTTGAGATAATTGAAAGAATGTATAAAAATGGAGAGATTGTTATAAAAATTGAGAGAGAAAGAGAGATTGTTTGTGGTTTTTTTTTATAAAAATGAGTTGGTTTTTATAGAGGATTTTTAGGTTTAGGTTTAATGTATCCGTTGGTTTTGATATACTCGACCGTTGCTTCAATTTTTTGACCGTTGCTGCACACTTTTCCTCCTACCACGGCGTTATTCTGCACACGCCGTGGTGGTTTTTTGCTGGATAACGCCCCCACCGGAGTGGGGGTGGGCGTCTTCGGGCGTTATTCATCCTATGTGGCGGCGTTATTGGCTGAAAACACGCCTCACACCGCATAGTCTTATATGTATAACATTCCTCTATTTTAATATATGCATAATTATGTATAGAGAGAATAAAAGATATGAGGCCATCAAAACCCACTAAAACCCCACCAATATTGGAAAGTTTAAGAAAACCTAATTAGGGTGTGTTTAGATGAAGAAAACTAGGAGTGTTTTCTAGAAAAATTTTCAAGGAAAACATAGAAAACAGAAAACGTGTTCAAATGTGATTTTTTCTGTTGGGAAAAACAATGATCTATCCCAAGATTTATAAATCTGTTAATCAAAGTCTGAGTCTGAGTGACCTGAGTCTGAGTGACTCAGTCTGAGTGACATGAGTCTGAGTGACTCAGTCTGACTAACTCAGACTCATGAGAGAAGTCAGGCGTAATTTAAGGTAATCTAGTTAGTGAATATCTTTTATCTGTTTAAAAGATTCTGTTAGCTTGATCTTTATCAAACTCACTATATTGTGTATAAATAGTGAGTTTGAGGTTTGTAATCGTTACACATTTGATTGAAATATAACTGTGTGTTATTTTCATTGTTTCAATATTATAATTCCGCTATAATATATACTGAAACTGAGTACTTAATCGATATATAATAATTAACGTCTAAATACTTATTTGTTATTTATTTGCCACTGTTTGGGATCTTAGTGAGACCTAACAACTGGTATCAGAGCAAATAAGATTTAAATTTTAATAAATTTATAAATCTTAAACGATCAATACCTAAAATCTCAAACAATGTCATCATCTTCAAACATAACTACAATGGCTGGAAAAGGAATTCCTGTGTTCAATGGACATAACTTTGCACATTGGAAACTCAAAGCTGAGTGGCACTTATCAGGAATTCATGAAGAAATGATAAGAGTCATAACTGAAGGACCTATCATTCCAGGCAAACAGATTGATGAAGTTAAAGAAGGTGATAAGGTTGTCCAACGTGCCAGATGGGTCCAAACTGCCAAATCTCAATGGACAGATCAAGACAAACTCCTATATAATCTTGATCCCAAAGCCAGAAGCATTTTAGGAAATGAAGTGTCAGAACAAATCTTTTCTAAAATTGCAGGATGCAAAACAGCTAAGGAACTATGGGATACATTAATTGTGTCTTATGAAGGTGTTCCAGTAGTAAAGGAGCAAAGATTGAACAGTCTCATTAGAAATTATGAAAATTTCTATATGAAAGAAAAGGAAACTTTGGCTGATGTTCATACCAGATTTCAAATCTTACTAAATGACATGTCAGCTCTGGGAGTGACAAAAGATGATGATGATATATGCAAGAAATTTGTTGATATATTACCTAACAAATTTGAATCTGTTATCACATCACTTGTAGTAAGTGAGAAACTGTCCACCTACAAGCTGCCAGGACTCTTTGGTCTATTGTTAAACTTTGAAGAATCTCAAGAAAGAAAGAAGCTCAATAATAGAAGAACAGCAAAGGATCCAGAAGCTGCATTAGTTGCAACAAGCAGAAGGAATAAAGAAATTTATTCTCAAGCTGACTCATCTGAGTCTGAGTCACACTCAGACTCAGAATCTGAAAACGAATCTGAAGTCAAGAAATTAAAGAGTCAGCTTGCTCTGTTGACCATGAAGCTTGAACAAAAGACTGGCTACAAAGGAAAGAAACCTTTTGATCTGAAAAATGCTTCAAATGCAACGATTATGGTCACATGGCTGCTGACTGCAAAGTAAAGAATGCTCAGACTGAGCATATGGATGAAGTTGCTGAAAGGGCCCAAAGATACCGAAACAAGTATCTAAAATACAAGAAAGGGAACAGCTCAAATCCTCAAAAGTCTCAAACAGAACAAAAAGCATTCTTTGCTGAAGAATGGTTGGATGAAGAACTGTCTTCTGATGAAGAAGAAGTGGTCGATCAGTGCTTGATGGCAATAGTGGAGGAAGCTTCTGAAACTGAGAAATCTGCCTCTCAGTTTGAAAAGGATCTAAAGGAAGCTGAAAGGATGAGTTGCAATTCAGACTGGAACAAGTCAAAACTCTATAAGGTACACAATTTTGAAACTTATACAAATGAACAAAAAATTCAAATGTTTGAGTATATTTTTGTAGACCTGACCACCACTTTAGAAGAACAAAATGACCTCAAACTAAAATTCAAAGACCTTGAAAACCTTATGAAAAGTAAAGATGATAAAATAACTGAATTAGAAAGTTATAAAGTTCTTTTAAATGCTCAGACTGAAGCCTATAGTGATCTTGCAAAAGAAAATCACAAACTTAGAGAAGAAACTGAGCACTATAAAAGAATTTGTAAATCATGGTGTATATCATCTTTAAAAAATGAGGATTGCTTAAACAGACAGGTACCAAATCAAGTTCAAGCTGTGTTGGGTGAAGGATTCAGCTTGAAGAAGTATATGACAGAAGAAGAGGAAGAAGCTTTGAAGGCAGAGAGAGAAAAAATTATTTTTAAACCAGAAATCCTTCCAAATACTTTCACTTATTTGAAAGGAAATAAGACAATGATGTCAAATGCATTTGTCAAACCTGTAATCTCTCAAGTTTTGAATAAAAATAATCTTTTGCCTTCATCTTCTTCTAAATCTGAAAGTGTTGTCTTGCCTGAAACTGATATAGATACTGAAAAGGATCTTTCATTCTTGCCCAAAGTTGTCCCACAGGTTTTGAGAAAAACCAATAGTCAAACTTCTGTTAGTTCCAAAAGTCACAACAAAAGTCAAACCTCTGAATCTAAAACAATTGATAAATTAGGAAATCAATTACTAGAACTGACCAACATTGTCAAAACTTTAGTCAGGGATAAATCACCTAATCAGGCAAGATCCAAATCTCCTCCAAAGAGAAATTGTTATAACTGTGGTGCAAAAGGACATGAAG